>CAHIKZ030005207.1:120000-245000 GCA_903632075.3 Acanthosepion pharaonis | reverse complement strand
AATTATATAAAAACTGTCCGAATGTTCTTTTTATCCAAGCGCTTTCGGCTATACATTTAGCCATTTTCAAGGATTATATTTTAACTGATAAATAAGAAATAGTTTGTTGTATGTGTGTTTTATAAAATGTTTTCATTTTTCAAAACACGGTCAAGATATTATGTCCATGTTCAAAGTTAATATTATTAAGTGTTGGTTTTTTTGTCTTTATTAATAAGGCATCCATAGTTTTAGCCTTTTTGTTTTGCATGTAGATGATACTATTATATTAGTGTTGTCAAATACACAAATAGGTATTTTTTATATATATATATATATATATATATATATATATATATATATCATGTCATGTATATAGGATTGCATGTGGTCTGTATATATATATATATATATATATAAGTATTTGTGAGTTTGTATATGTAATATGTTTGAATATATGTAGAATATAGTAATATGAATACATATACATATTCTAATGGAAGGACATAAGTTTAGAGATGATAGCAGAAATCATTGATGGAATTAAATGCATATGACCTAATAGAAACTCAGTTCTAAGTAGAAAGCCAGGCAAAAATACTCCAGATGAATCAAGAGAAGAATTTGAAGAGAATTTACAAACAAAACATTCTACTTTACGAGCAGTAGATGTTAACACCTCAAATTGAGTGAAGAGGAATAGAAGATTTACTCTTATTTAAGATATTAGTCACAGCGGCCAGTAGTCATGAGAACTAATGATCTTAGAGGCTATATGGTGCTTCATTCTATCAGCAAACAAAGACTTTACCTCTTTGATGACATGGTTACAATTATTATGAGTAGACAAATAGGTATCTGTTTACCTGTTGCGATTGGAACAGTCATGCTGAGTAGCAGTTGTCAACACCTCAAGTGTCAAGAAGAGGGCTAGAAGACATTCTTATTTAATATAATAGTCACAGCAGCCAATACTCATGAGCACCTTAAAGACTGGAACAACAGAAGAGGATTTTCAACAAGTAGGAAAGGAATTAACAGCAAGGAATTGATTGTAGAGTTTAGAGAGAACAGGAACCAGTTCAGGAGCATATTTCTTAAAGACTATTGCAGGGATATACCAAGTCTGCATGCTTTGTGGAATTGAGTTTAGAAATGATAGCAAAAGCCATGGCCAGAATTATATATTGTCATATAACTCAAGAGAAACTCAATTCTAATTGGAAAGTCATGCAAAGATATGAGATTCTGAATGTCTTTTACTCAAAACAAAGAATCTATTGTCTATTAGTCTTATGACAAATTAATAGACATGTCAGTTATTCTCTGTTTATCTTTAATTACCTGGCAATATTTATTCTCATTCCTGTTTTATTTGTAATCGAACTGGATTAATTGCTAAAATGCTATTATGTTTGCATTTGGCATGGTAGTCAGAATTTCGAATCGTGTTAAACACAAGCATTTTGGTTACTAGTTATCAGAACAAGTAGAAAGGCCCAGGCAGATTAAACCTGCAATATCTTCTAAATTATACACCATTTTTTAAAATTTCTAGTTGTATCTTTCCAGAGTATACATGTTTTCTTCTTTTACATATCGGGTATCATTAGAATATGGACATTAATATTCTGTTTCAAATTTTCTCTTTCTGATTCACTCTACATCTTGTCCAGGTGTGAATGCTAAGAAAGCAAAAACTAAAAATGAAAGAAGTCATCCCCTGCTGAACATCACATGCAGCCTTTTAAACAAATCCCCTCACGAATATAAAAGGAGCCAATCACAAACACTGCTACTAAAGGGAAAACATGAAAAAAAGATGAGTTTATAAGCCACCACATTTGCTGTTAAGAACACCACTCCTACCAACTAAAATAGGAATGGGGCACCTCAGTGTGGTGTAATGGTTAGCAAGCTTATCTTGCTAGAACAATTATGATCAAGTAGTGAGTTTGATCCTCACGGAGTGCCACATACTTTCGTCCTTTTGGCATATCTAAGCTACACTTAGAAATAAACCTGACTAGATCAATTACTACTGAAAAGTGGGTTCAGTCCTCACTGGGTGACTCAAAATATTCAGCCTTGTGTCACATCTGAGCTAAGCTTTCAAAAACACCATAACAACTGAAATAGAATCACAGTGAACAGGCAAGGCTATCGATGACACCAGCAAGCTCTCATGTCATCACCAGTGACGTTGGTCAACTGACCCAACATACAGATCAACTCCATTCCCTACCAACTCTACTCTTCCTCCCAGTTGCTGCCCTTGCCCACAAACAGACATTCGGCTCACACCCACTGCATCAGCAATACAAAAAATTATGCTCAGTCTATCCATTTACATAAAATTTTTGGTAGATCACTCACTGTCTGACTCCACTTTTCTCTCATTCAATTTTGCCTGTAAGTGTCAAATTTAAAAGTAACTCGTTACAAATTCAGACAATGAGAAAGAGCAAAGAATGCATTTGACAAACCATAGTGATAAAACCAACAAGCATAAGGATATTAGTCTGAACAATTTGGGGAATGATTACAATGGGTCCTTGTTATGGTCCGGTTCCTTGTACCACGGTGATAGTCCAAGGTAGAACCAAATAAGAACTCGAACACAGGTATGGAATAACACAGATATATTACAAACAGGAATATATACAGAAAAGTAGAAAGTGTTAGTATGAACAATCAGGTTTAGTAGTAATTGTCTGAACGTGACTCTGTTTCGGTCTGCCTCTAACTCGACTGACTGACTCTGACGGACTTCACTCCAGACTTCAGACAGAACGGTATTTAGTCACCCCCACCCCACGAGGGCATCATGTGGCACAAGGCCAGTTTAACGTGGGATCTCCAAGCCTGTGGGCTCGGCCAAAAATATGCCCTTTGAACCTGTATAAACGGGTTCAGGGTCAGTTTACCTCCCCGAAAGAGACTCTGCCCTTCAGCGTAGCCTCGTTTGGGTTCCTCCCCGCCCGAAGACAGAGAGTTCAGCCAGTCAGCCGGTCGCCCGACTTCAGACTGAACTCCCTGCTTCCTCTTGAGGCACAGTATTTATTACGTATGGAATAGTCCATTATGTTATTATGGGTAAGGTTCCCTAACAGTCTTGTTATAAATTCAGACAATGAGAAAGACCAAAGAATGCATTGGACAAACCATAGTGATAAAACCAACAAGGATGAGGATATTAGTCTGAAGAGTTCATAAATTCTTGTTATTGTCTCTCATCAAAATTTCAACATTACTTTGATTTGTGTCGTTTGGGCCAATATTCTCATAAGTGAATTTGAACAGGACTGTCATAATTATGTTTTCCCATACTTTCTTTGTTCGACATTACATGCAATTTCCTTTCAATATCCATTCATCTTGAGAAGGTCATCAAATATTGTGTCTTAATTGTGTTCATCTCAATGGAAATTGTCTCATTTACCAGTATTGCTTGTTTGAAATCTTGTCTGACTGGTTGAAGTAATGAACAGGTGATATGTAACGCCTTCGTGAAAGGCAATTCATTTCTCTACTTCTTTGTTGAGTCTGCATTGTTAAATGTTGATTTTGTATTGAGCTGCAGAATTGATCCATTCATGTTTGATCTCCCGTTTGACTGTCCTCTTTTCATTGGATCATTGAATCAATGTTGGCTTTTTAGAATCCTTTCCAAACAATCTGAACCTGTTTGGCACATTTTTGCTGGCTCGTTGCCAGGTTGTGTTTTATGTCCCATATACAATCCGTATTTGATGATAGTGTCTGTAGCAAATAAGCATTTGAAAAGATTTTTGTTTTAATCAAAATTTCTCCCTCCAAGCAAGGCAGTAAATCCACTAACACTTAAGGGCTTACTAGGCATGAAAGAATTAAAAAAAAACAGAAGCAATAACAACAGAAGAGTAATCAGGAAGACTGTAAATAATGATTGACATTGCATTTCAATTTTTGAAGATCAAAGGCAATAAAGCCACTAGGACGCAAGGGGTTACTGAGTGTTAGAGAATATGAGAAAAACTACTATTAAGGAGATAGGACAATAAAAGAAGAATTAAGAAGACAGAAGATAATGATTGACATTGCATTTAAATTTTTGAGGATCAAAGGCAATAAAGCCACTAGGATGCAAGGGGTTACTGAGTGTTAGAGAATATGTCTTAGCAGCTGACCTAGCTATAGAGTCAATATAGTCTTTCCACATCATATCAGCTGAGAATGTTAACCAGGGAAGATGTAGGTTAGCATCAGCCATACTGATGGAAGGCAAAAAGAAGTTTTTCAGATGGTTAAAAGAGAGCAGTTTTATTTTGGAGACATTAAAATTAACAAGCCATCCAAAATTAGAAAATAAAAAAATCCTTTAAAAATGTTTTATTGAACATTTTAGTAATAAAATA
Source organism: Acanthosepion pharaonis (assembly GCA_903632075.3). Lineage (NCBI taxonomy): Eukaryota > Metazoa > Mollusca > Cephalopoda > Sepiida > Sepiidae > Acanthosepion > Acanthosepion pharaonis. The sequence goes on along the minus strand of CAHIKZ030005207.1, from coordinate 240,624 downwards.
TTTTTAAAAGTTTTCTTTTACTTTTTAATTTTGTTGAAACGGGTTTAAGTTTGTGATTGAAATAAGATCTACACGCACATATACACAAACATAGATGCACACACAATTGGAATGAAACTGAAATGCACATCTGTGTCTCAAGCAATGATTTCCCTGTTTGTCTGCCAACAACCCCTAGGTAACAGGAAAAGACTATAATCCAAAATGTGTGGTCCTTTGGAGTTATTTTTATAGCTCCTTCTGTATTTAAACAGAATATATTTTCTAATAAACGTAATATTTTAAATGAACAAACAATTTATCTGCAAATGTGGACTCATTTAGATGTAAGAGATTGCCTTCACTTTCAGGTGTCTATGTATCTATCTGTTATATGGTTCTGTCCCACATGTGCACATCCCAAGTGCAGCTGGGTTGATCATATGTTCGTATGTTGAGTTTGGTTTGGTTGATTCTGCTTAGTGGTATATCAACCCCAAGAGGTTATTACTGCCAAAATCTAAATATTTTTAACACAATCTTATGCCTTCAATTACATATATTTTGCATATAATTTTATATTTTCAGATCTAGTGAGACAAGCTTGCTAACCATTATACCAAGTTGAAGTTCCCAATTGATTTTCTAAGTGTAGCTTAGATGTGGCACAATGCTGAAAGTAAGGTGCACTATGTGAGAATTAAACTTGCTACCCAGTTGTAATTGATCGAGTGAGACAAGCTTGGTAACCATTACACCAAGTCGAGATGTATCCAAATGATTTTATAACTCCTAGCTTGGATGTGGCACAAGACCAAATCCAGGAAATTGTAGAGAGCCATGATTGCTCATGTCCTGAAGGGACAAGGCACACAGAAGAAGATTGTGTAAATGGTTGGCAGAAGAGTGATTAAGAGAGACGGCAAAAAGAGAAACTTGACTAAGGGCTAAATAGGACAGGAAATTGTGGAGAGCCATGATTGCTCACGTCCTGAAGGAACAATGTACACAGAAGAAGATTGTGTAAATGGCTGGCAGAAGAGTGATTAAGAGAGACGGCAAAAAGAGAAACTTGACTAAGGGCTAAAAAGGACAGGAAATTGTGGAGAGCCATGATTGCTCACGTCCTGAAGGGACAATGTACACAGAAGAAGATTGTGTAAATGGCTGGCAGAAGAGTGATTAAGAAAGACAGCAAAAAGACAAACTTGACTAAGGGTTAAAAAGGATAGGAAATTGTGGAGAGCTATGACACAGAGCAGGGGGTGAAGTTACTGCCAGCTTTGTTGGATTGATTGAATGAGAAGGTGATAAAATTTATTTGGTGCAGTTTTTTGTTTTTAAGACTGGCCTCTCTGCCATAGAATTGTGTTGCTTTTGCAAAACAGAACATTTGATTCTGTCGTGTTAATATCCAAATCTTCGGGATTGAACAGATAGAAAATCAACACAAATGATAGAATTATAATAGTAAAGGTTTTGTATCTCGTCAAGAAAACTTTGGGGATAAAAATAACTGACAGCAGAAAAATCGGGCAGTGTGTCACGTAATCTTCAAGCAGTTTAAAGTTCAACAAAAAAATAACGATTCAAGGGAAGCAATTCATAATTTTCTTTATATGAGTTACTTCCCTTTGAGAAAATTTTGTTGATTTATATGGGGATTTTTCAATGAGCCCAAAACGCTACCGAATGTGACATAAGGTCAGTTCAAAGTGGGTTCCAACGACAGTACCGTGAAAAAATTGCTCAAGCCCTTTCGGGGACGCCTCAGGCCCCGGGTAATGAAGGAAATCCCGAAAGAAAAGTACTGCAAGGAGGATGCCTCCCACCGGATTTTGAACTTATTATTTTGATTTGAAAGTGAAACTTATCCAACCGAAGCCAGGGATATAGTCTTCCAATTCTTAGAATTACTCATAGTCAGGACCAGATTGCACCTGCACCGTAGGGCCCCTGAAACTTTTATAAAGCCTTTGAAAAAAATTAAAATCATTTTTTTTAAATTTTCTAGATCACTTCTAAATAGTTCCATGAACTGAAATGTCTAATTTTCGAAACGTAAAGTAAGGACATGGATTATTAATTTTAAGTCCTGGAAGTTTCCTTTAAAATCCGACAATTATTTGATTTTTGCAAGAATTTTCAAATCAATGTGTTTTTCACCTTAAAAATCAAAACAAAAAAAACGAAAAAAAAAAAAACACTAATCGTAAAATAAATGTTAACGTCGACCGTTGACGCGAAAAAATTTTTTTAAAAATAACAAAAAAAAAAAACAACAAAAAAAAACCCAGATATTTAACCAAAATTTCGAAAGTGCTAGCAAGTATTTAAAAATGTAATACAAAATAAAAACAAAAATACCATAGTCTTTCCTCTTGTTAATAAACATTTTTTGGCGATAAAAAATTGTTTTTATTAAGTTTTGACCTTTTTGATCATGTTATGCTGTTTTTCAGAGTTAGGTGTTAAGGTTACAGGTGGGTTTTTCCTTCTGTGTAGAAAAGGGGATAAATTAAAAATAAAAAACATTAAATAATTTACCAAGTTTGTGCATTAATTTTTTATTTTCAATTTTAAAATATAAAAAATGCTTTATTTTTATTATTTAATTTGTTCTTTTAAATTGTCATTGCCATTCGAAACGGAAAAAGGGTCTGTTGTATTATTTAATTTGTTTTAGTTATAAATAAAACTACACTTACCAAAAAATTACGTTTCATACGGTAGTGCGTAGTGATTTTTTGCAAGGAAAGTCTGTAATAAGAAGAAAATAGGCCCAAATTTTATGACTCCGCCGCAAAGTGTGCCGCAGTGAATCATACTTATTATAAAACCCAGGTTGTGTGTGTGTGTCTGTACGTTTATATATTGGATCGGATTTCCTACATTTTTCAACCGATTTCAACAAAACTTCACAGGACTACGTAAAATTTCCTTGCGGTGGTTCTGACATCGCCAAAAATTGTAAAAACACAATTGTTTTTGCACAAAATCAATTTGTAAACACGATTAAGAGGCATCGCAAGAATGAAAGGGGGACAACTCATATCGAGTTATACTTATTATAAAACCCAGGTTGTTTGTGCGTGTGTGTGTGTTCGTTTATATATGGGATCGGATTTCTTACATTTTTCAACCGATTTCAACAAAATTTCACATTTTTTTGGCAGTTAGTGTTTCTTATTGTCTAACACACTTTTTTCTTTATTTTTACATTCAGAATGCTTTTAAAATTCCATTTACAAGACAATTGTTTATAATAAAATTCTATTCAATAGGTAGACTCATAATGATTGAAAACAATGTTTTTGTTTGAGTTTGGGTTTGACCAATTGGTAAAAAAAAAAAAAAGAAAAAAGAAACTAATTAAGACATGCGTGTCCGTCAACCTTAAACAATAATCTTTGTCAATTTTATTTTTCAGTCTTTATAATGGTCAATACTTGATCTATCTCTTACTGTTACATCCCCGGGCAACGCCGGGCTCTACTGCTAGTTACTTCTAAATATGCCGGTAATGGCTGACAAAAGACCGACAAGATTTTGTTTTTTTCCTTGTCGATAACTCAAGAACGGTAAGATTTCTTCATAATTCAATTGTTAATTCGAGTTCAGCATGTACATTTGCACGGAATTATGACGATTTTGGAAAAATTTTAAGGGATATTAGCGCTCGGGAAACAAAACCAATATTTACCAATGGAGGTAATTATGTCAATATGACAAACGTATTTTGTTTTGGTTTTATTGTTATAAAAAATTCTTTGTTTTTGTTTTTTTGTTTTTGTTTTTTTACTTCAGTTGCGTTGAGATTTTGTCTGAAAAGTAACGGGACTAGATGTTCTGTGTGAGATGTGGACAAAAGAGGAATAAGCGGATTGTGTTATCATCTAAAAATGATATCTTGGGAGTATAGAATTGTAAATCTTAGCTTTCTACAAACATGGCATTTGTTTTTTTATATATGCAATAGTTGTGTTAGGAAAAATCGTGGCTGCTTCCCCAAGACAATGCAACTGCGCACAACGCTCTGATCATCAGACAGTTACTGGCTGAGAAGGACATCACCGTACTTGGTCAACATCTCCATTCACCTGATCTTGCTCGGTGTGACGTCTTTTTGTTTTTCCCAAACTCAAGAGGATTATTAAGGGCACTCGTTTTGAAGGCGTGGTGGCCCTCAATAGAGCCGTAACGACGTAACTGAGGGGTATCCAAGAAGAATCCTTTTGGCAATGCATACAAAAGCAAAGCGTAGCCGTGAAAGATTCTAAAGTACTCAAGAGACTTAAAGAGGATTACTTTGAAGGGGAAAACTATGTAGTTTGTTGTTTGGAATTGAAATAAATTATTTGTGATACGAGTCCGGTTACTTTTCAGACAGACTTCGTATGTGTTCATTTGCAACCGAGCACCCACGATCGGATTATCCTTTATGCTAGTACAGGCTGCAGCCCAGAGCCCAGGTCCAGCTTATCCTATAGGCTAGTATAGACTGCAGCCTAAGCCCCCCAAGCTCCTATAAATCCGTGATTTTAATTTTTTACATGTTAACAATAACTTCTAAATAGTGGTAAATTTTGGTTTTGTTTCCCGAGCGCTAATATCCCTTAAAGTATTTCCCAAATCGTCATAATTCCGTGCAAATGTTCATGCTGAACTCGAATTAAAAATTAAATTATGAAGAAACCTTCATAATTTTGGAGTTATCGACAAGAAAAAAAAAATCGGACTTCTTGTTGGTCATTTGTCTCCCATTACTGCCATCATGATTTCATCCAGGGTTCCAAAAGGTCAATCTGGATCAGCTCGCAGTTTCTGGGATGAGGAGTTATCATTATTTACATGCAGACGGTTGTCCTCATCTTTGTTGTTGTTATTATCATACCCTTTCGGCTGTTGTGCCCTCGGCCTTCATCAGGTGCTTGTCGACCTGGATAACATTCAAAGAATTTTAAACTGATCTCTATTTAATCCCCAAGGTTAGATTGTTTTCATTCCGCTGACCCTGTATAGAGATACCTTAATTTCTCACAAGGCCGCATAGATTGGACATCTCGTGAGGATCTAACTCACTACTTAATAGTTACGTTTAACTAGACTAGCTCGTTAATCATTACATCACCTGGAGACGCCCAGAATGGCCCATGGTTAGAGATGTTTTTTTTACTTTGAAAATTTTCCGAATAACACTGATAATTATTTTTACAATAATTTTCACCCTGTACAAGACCCAAGAGCCACTCTAGGTAGAGGGTTACAGGCACAGTTTATGGGGATCTCTTGAAAAGGAGTAGGGGTTTATCCCTTGTTTGCTATTTAGGATTGGGTTTCCGATTCCATCCAAAGTTTTTTTTCATCCTCTATCACTTGTGGTGCCCCCCCTTGCGTCTTAGTGGCATTATCGCCTTTGGTGTCTCTTAATCTGTAATCCTCTACTTCGACTGACTCTTGGGCCTTGTTCAGGGTGAACATCATTGTAAAAAATATGGGGAAGATCAGGATTAACTTCAGACTTGAAATTTGATTACAACTTGAGGCTCTTTCAGAACATTGACTACCTTTTCATCTAGATATGAGATTGTCTTCTCTTTCGAGTGTGTGTTTTTAAATGTCATATGGTTCTTTTCCACATGTGCTCATCCCAGGTACAGCTGGGTTGTTAATATGTTGGTGTAGCTACTGACATCAGTGAAATATTCTCTATATAAATAGTTAAGATAATCATCATAATATTATTAGCGAGGGCTGCAAAAAGCACCCTGCGAAGTTTTTGCCATCGCTACCGACGATCAAAAATGGGTTCATTCGCAGTATAAACACCAAAAGCTCCTGATATTGACAATATACCATTCTGGTGTGAAATTGCCTGGTTATTTCGAAAATGACATTAAAACATTGCGTTTGATTACCGTTTTCGATTTATTCTCAAAGTAAGTTCGATCTCTTTCGCGTTGTCCGTCCGCCATTATTGATGTTGTTTACATTTTTTTCCCTCTAATAATAATGCGCGGAAGCTTACTTAGTTAACGGCCTTTTCACAGCTTTACGTATCTTACTGGTCATGATTACTGCGCGATTTTCGCGGATGTTATTTTTAAATGCGCTTATTTTTTAAAATGAAGTTTTAAATGAATAGTATTTTTTCTTTAATGTCCCTAATAAATCTGCTTATAGCTAATGAAACAGAATGTTATAAAATAAAATAAGATATATCTCGGCTGATTTACAGGCAAATAAACTAACATACTCAAGAGCGAGAGCCAGATGTGAACGGGACAAAGCCCCGTCACAAAATGACCATTATCTTCGTTTACGCACGTTCCCGACGTACGAGTTCCGGTCGAAAAATAAAATAATATTTTAAAGTGTTTCTATTTTTCGACCAATAAAAATGCTTCCCTCCTAATTATACTCGCGTCGTTTTTCGAGCCTGTTAAGCCATAAAAAAAACGCCATAAAAGGAGTCACAGGAGGCCAGGGAAGAGACCTGTCACGGTCAGCAGCAGCGCTACGCTACGCCAACCAGCGAGAACTAGTATGAGAGATCAACCCAGATCTTCAGCCGGCCTAAGAACTATAACACAAGGTAGCTGTCCCAAAATTACATGTTCCTATTGAAATAAATCACATAAATCTATTTCTGCTGTTGTCGTATTTCTTTCTTGCAACCATACGCTTGTCTATAACAAGAATCTCTCTAAAATGTAATTTCGGAAGCTTTAAATTCAAGAAATTTCACGACACATAAAAAAAAATCTTTGTGGAAAAAATCCTTTTTTTTTTTTACTTTTCAGGCACGTAATTTTTATTTTATTTTCATTGTCAGGTTTTACGTTTCTCCCGCATTCATTTCAAACTTTGCTCATTGCGCCGTAATCAAGGTAAGTGAAGCTTCTGCACCGGATGACTACACGAGGCAAACGTATGTTTAACAAAACCAATAATGGCGAACGTTCTGTGTATCGGTACGCGACGATAAAGAAGTCGAACTTACATTGCCCATAACTTCTAAACGGTAATTGAGCGCAATGTTTTAATGTCATTTTCGAAATAACCAGGCAATTTAACACCAGAATGGTACAATCTCAATATCGGGGTCTTTTTTGTGCTTATGTTGCAAATTAACACAAAAATGTGACATAAAAAAACTCGTGAATCTTTTCGCATCAAAATCTTGTATATGAATATACGGCATTTTATATCCAAACACTGAGTTACAATATTCATTGATATCCTATGATTTACTAATTGAGGCGAGGAGAAAAATTTCCAGTATTATCATTTTACAAAGAAATCGCAGGAACATAGATTAGTTTTCATTCTGGCCTCAAAGAAAACAGAATTAAACAGTTTTTGTTGTTTCTTTAACGAACCCATTTCACGTTTTGGCCGGCACGTGCTTCCGTCTCTACTGCGCATGATCGAAGAACTACTGAGCGCCATTGGAAAAAAAAATTCATAAGGAACTGTTGATGAAATAAGTATCTACGGGCAGTCACAGAAAGGATATTAAAACAAATAAAAAGGAGAACATTTTGGTGCCCCCTTCTGAAATTCATTTCCGCCAATAAATGTGTTAAGTCTTGGCCTAACCTAATTTGGTCTTAATTTTTCACTACGTCAAAATAAGTTTGGTTTGATTGGAACATTCTCTTGAAATTCATTCCCAATCCCGGCAATAAACTTCTTACCAATCACCGAGCCATTTTGCGCCCCGTTTTCTACCACAGCTTGACTGTATTCTTTTTTGTATGTGAATTCTATTCTTAATTTCTGAACTTTTTGCTTTATTATCGTCTTAAAGTTGCTTTGCATTATATAATATGCATAAAAAAAGGTTTGTTTAAAAAAAAAAAAAAAAAAAAACGTAGTTTCGTCTGGCTTGTAATTTGTTTCAAGTCAAACACTCCACTGACCGCAACCAGTGTCGCCTCGTCATGCATATTTTTTTATCTTCATTGAGAGTCAAAATTTTACCTATGTAAAAAGAGACTCTCGCGAGATTCTATTCCATCCCGGGATCAGTTTGTTTGAAAATGTGTGACCTGCGAATCCGCCATTTTTCTTTTTGGTATAGTTTCCACGCGAGACTCGTTCAAATCCATTTTCGTCCTGGAGGTAAGCCATTTCCTCTAATGTTACATTGACTGTTGCTAGAAATATGCATGCAACCCTGGGCCTTTTTGCCCTCTGTGGTAGTTCATAGTTTGTCTCGTATTATTTGGCCCTGTTCTTTTTTTCTACTTCATATTGTTAATTCAGAGTTTTTGCAAGTACACTTCATGCCTGCTTAGTCTACAGACGTTTTTCGTGTTGGTTCTAAAATACGTGTTTTACTGTTTATTAAAAAGTTTCTTGTTTGAACTTTAAAGGATTCAGCTGACAAAATCCAGCGGTCTAGTTTGAAAAGAGATACGTTCTTATACTTAAGGACTAATCTAATTATTATGAACTTTATGAATTTAAACGCAGTGCTAGATTGGCAAATAGGTCTCATCATTTTTACAGTTGAAATGGCGAGATATAACCGTAAGTTCTATGCTACTAGTTTCTTCTATTTCACTTATGGACCTCTCTCCCGGCTTCTTGCTTTCCAGTCAACATTGACCTTTAAAAGTTTTGTAGTTATCTCACAATCACGAGAAATAATTAAAAAAAAAAAAAAAAAACCCTAATTTCCCATGATTCCTTAGTAAAAGGGAAATCGCCTTACTAGCGAGAAATTTAGCGTTATCCTTTTTTTCTGTTACCGCCCACAAAGAGAACCCGTGGATTTGAGTGGCTCTGGGAATGAAGACCAGCCAAGTTTTACACAAAAATATCACTTTCTCATGTTTAATATTACCTTTTAAATGATGGACTTATCACTTGCAAATAATTTCATTCACCAAGACAAGCACAAAAATCAAAAACATTTACTAACAAACACTTTATAAGAACTTTGATATATCTACCGAACTGATACAACTAAATCCTTTCTTTTTACTTGTCTCACTTTGTTGTTATACAGTATGTATATTTTATTAACTAAAAACCGGTGTCAAGCAAGACCATCGTAACTGGTTACATTGTCAATCGATGTCTTCTTCATTCTTGTTCTTTTATTGTCATTCGGACATACCCACATTAAAAAGGCCTTGTGCCACATTCAATTCCTGTGGGTGAATTGATAAATACCATTAAAAGGAATACCCGCTCGGCCCGGTGGCTAGGATCAAAGTGTACTATCTGTGCTTTGTGAGCTGCCGGGTCGGGTGTCTGTCGAACTCTCTGCTTGCAGAGAGGAACCCGGACGAGGCTCCGCCGAAGGGTGGGGTTTCGTACGGGGAGGTTGACGGAACTAGCCCGCTTGGACGGGTTTAGATGGGTTTTATTTTTGGCTGGGCTTACGGGCTCGGACATACCCACATTAAAAAGGCCTTGTGCCACATTCAATTCCTGTGGGTGAATTGATAAATACCATCTCTCCTTAAACTCTCTTCCTACGGGCGGGAGGAACCCGAAGGAGGCTACGCCGAAGGGCGGAGTCTCCTTCGGGGAGGTAAAACCGGCGCTGAACCCGTTTATACGGGTTCAAATGGGCTATTTTTTGGCCGAGCCTAATGGCTTGGGAATTGCCCACATTAAAAAGGCCTTGTGCCACACGACACCCTCGTGGGGGGGGGTGACTGAATATCGTCATCTCTCCTTAATAGTAGTTTTTTCCAATATTCTCTCGCATTCAGTAATTTCCTGACAGTGGCTTTATTGCCTTGACTTCGGGTGAAATGATTACCAAAAAAAAAAAAAAAAAATCAGACCGGCTCTAAAAAGCAGCTTGTTTGATCCAATTAACCTTTAGGGAAGAAAGGCCGTCCAATAGTAATACTGGCTTGAGTTAAAATAAATCTGTTCTTTTGTTATATCTTTTAAAATAGAAAAAATATCCGTTTTTCTTTAGACTTTCTTGAAAGATGAAGATTTTTGTATCGGGAGCTATTATTGAAATAGCAACTTCCGTCATCTTGTTCTTTTGTTCAAGAATGGTTTGGATGAATTTAATTTCAGCCTTTTGTTTTCAATCAATTATCCCAAAGCTATATTTTTGTTATTGGAACATTGAGGTTAAAATTAAGTGATTGGCAACTCCACCACACAACTATCAACTTTTTTAGGATGTCTAAAAATCAGTTCTGGGTATGATGATAAACTACATCCGGCAGCAAAGACCTCTGATCAAGAGATCTGAGGTTTTGAGGAACGTGGAACCACATCTTGATTGCTGTTGTTCCCAGGTCCACCCTTACTCGGGTGGTAGTACCTGTTAGGGTTTCAACTATGGGCAAATAGTGAATCCCAAACAAAAATCAAAACGTTTTTGTTACATAGTAAAAATGCCAGTGATACATTTTTTTTAATTACCAAAAATACATTTTATCATGTACAAAATGTATATCTAAAAAACATACGTTTGATTTGATCTGAAACTATAAAATTATACTGTAACTAAATATCTGTAGTTGAGGCATAAAATTGTGGACAAAGTATTTAGTTCTGTCTACATTTCTAAGATGAGGTATTATAGCTATTTACAGTGTTCGGATTGTTGTCTTCATCTTTATTGCCATATTCACGACATTTCGGCCGTTATACGCTCCGACCTTCTTCAGGGATTGACTAAATGTCTGAGATGAGGTACCGTAAATATTTACACTGTTTACATCGTTCGGATTGTTATCCTCGACTTTATTGCTATATTCACGACATTTCAGTCAGTGGATAAAAGCATTGATTGTAATCGTCCAAAAAGTGACCTGACCCCAAAAGTTGGCAGTTCAATACCTGGCCACAGTCAGGGAACAAAAACTTGGAGAGTTGTGATAGTAAAGGGAATTAATCGACATTGATATATCCACCCCCGCCTTAAAAAAAAAAAAAAAAAAAGCATGGCACGTGGAATTAGAAAAATCTACCCCGGTAAACTAAAAGGGTTTGGTTCAAAATTCTAGCGTGTATCACCTGAAGAAGGCAAGAGTGTACAACGACCGAAACGTCGTGAATATGGTAGTAAAGATGAGGACAACAGTCCAACCAAACAATGTAAATAGTGTAAAAGATATTTTTTTGGCATTAAGTAACCCGTAGCGGTTTAGGTAAATTTTCATTTTAACACCCGAGCGCTAATATCCCTTCAAGTTTTTCCAAAATAGTCTTATTTCCGTGCAAATGTATATGCTGAAGTCAAATCAACAATTAGATATTGAAGAAAATCTACCTTTTTGGATGTTAACGACCCGAAAAAAATCGGACTTTTTTCTGGTCTTTCGTCAGCCATTACCGGCTTATTGATAAGTAATTCAGTGCTGAATTTTGTTGGTGGACGTAAACAATTTGGGCCTATTTACTTCCTTCACAGTAATTCCTTGTAGAAATTAGTACGCGCTTCCGTAAAGCGTTTTTTTTTTTTTGTACTTAATTTAAGAAGAAAGTTAACTTTCAAATATATGTAAACATCGGCAAATAAAAGAATAACAAAGTAATTTTTTTTTTTAAAGAAGAAAGTTAACTTTCAAATTAGGGTTAGGTGTTTTTTTTCTTTTGTTATTCTTTTATTTGCCGATTTTTACATATATTTGAAAGTAAATTAAGTAAAAAAAAAAAGCGTATTAATTTCTGAAAGAAAATAGTTCAGCAGTGAACAACCAACTGAAAATCAGTAACATTTTTTTTATAAACTAATAATTGTTCACCTATCATAAGGCCCAAGAGCCATTCAAGGTAGAGGATTATTACTCAATGAGATTTCTGTAAGAAGAATGTAAAAGTGCAGATTATGAAGATATGTAGGAAAGATATCTAGTGTAAACTTTGTGCACTTAGTCACTAAGTGCACACTAGAGTCTCACTAAGTCTTAGTGAGACTCTAGTGGAAAAGGAGAAATGAGGGAATTCAACTGTAATCTTGTGGCTACGAAAGATACTATTTCGTCTTCAGAGAAAATTTATGGAAATTAGTTCCAGTCGACCCCATCTGATTGAAGTCAACTGGATGTGTGTTTGAATAGAGATAAAAATAAAATGTTAAAATAAAAATATAGTTAGCCAAAAAGGCTTTATTTTCTTTTTTCTTCCTTCGTTACGAAATTAATCTCTCATTCGAAGCTGACTGGATATGTTACCAAAATTGTTAATTAGTCTTACTCTTAACTTAACTCTTTATTTTTATCGTTATTTTGTGTTTTTTATTTTGTTGCAATTTCACACAAACAATTGCCACCGAGATTACGACAATTACAAGTAAGAATTTGTTATCATTTCTTTCATTCTGCGCTGAGTTTCACTAAGTTGCCATAGTAATTATTGACTCAAAGTATATTTTTTTTTATACACTGTTGTTCGTTAGTTTGTAAACAGCTTTGGAAATTATAATCTCTACTTAATAACAACATTCGTTAAATTTTACAAATTTTCCCCTAATTTTCCCCTAATTTTAGAAGAATTAACAACATTTAATGTAAAAATAATAAAATATTTTAGAAATAACAATTGTTTTAAAAATTCATTTTTCATAGAAATATCTTTTTTTTTCTTTTTTTTTTTTCTTTTTGCTTTCAGACAATATTGTCCATGTTCATTGAAATAAGCAATTAAAAGCTTTTGAAATTAAATAATATTTTTGTTTTATTGAGTTTTACAATTCAGAGACGATTTTCGGGTAGAAGTGTTCCAACTAAAAAAAAAAAAAAAAAAAAAACATGATTTGGTTTCCTCAAAGCTTTGAGCTTTTAACTAATATAATCACTAATCTTCCCAAAATTGAAATTTATAGAGTTTTCGTACAATTAGTTAGGAGGTAGGTAATACATATGAAAAAAAAATTTCTGCCATGACTTCAAAAAAAAAAAAAAACACATCTATAAGTTCCATCATTTGTGAATAGTTTCTGAAAGTTTCATTAAAACCCGACAATTATTTTTATTTTTGCAAGATTTTCCAAATTAATGTATGTCATACAGAAAAAAACGGGCTAAAATTTTATAGGTTATTTTACTAGTTCCGGTGATACAAAGAGAAACAGTTTTTTTAATCAAAATTTAGAATGTTCTAAAAAGAAGGAAAAATTTTAAAAAATAATTAAAATAAACTTTGATCTTTCCTCTCAATAACATAAGCATTTATTTTAGACGCTTAAACTTTGTTTTCGACAAGTTTGGTGTCTTTTTCATCCTGCTACGCTCTGTTTTTAGCTATCCCATGAAGATACCTAGAAAGATAACAGTTGGCCGTCGACTTGAAGAGGTTTAGAAGAATGATAGTGATTGGCGAAGCAATTTCTCTCGAGTCTGTTTCATAGAGTCTCAGTTCTTGGGAAGAATCTGTTCGAATGGAACTTCCTCTTTACTAATTGAATAGGGATGATTCGTTCCAGTGTGCGTGGTAGCATGGGTGGGGTTTTTATCTGTAAAGGTCTAAACAAACTGATGGAACAAAGCAATGAAGCTCGTCGGAATATTTACCATGCAAATAGCGATTAGTTGATTCAGTCGTGAATTTCATCCTTTCAAATATTTTTAGAAACAAAAATAATAATAAATGCTCTCACTTAATAATTGTATACTTTTACTCTTAATTCGTTTCTGTTTCTGTTATTGTCATAAAGTAATAATTTGTCAAAATGAAATATTTGATGACAAACTGTTCAATTTTTTATTCAATTTTAAAAAAAAAAATCGTTTTTAGGGATTGAAATTCATTCAGCGATCCCAAGAAGAGCAATTTGCCTGAGTTTCAATGGTTTTTTTTCGAACAGAAGACGTTAGAGACATACGACACATTCGTCGGCAGAAACTTCGTATTCAACAGGTGACTTACACTTACCCTCGTCAGTGAACCAGTAAATACAGACAGGGATAGTATTACCTTCGAACAAACCTCTTTTTCGTCTCCCTGGGCTCGTCGTAGACAACTCCACAAGACCATGACCGAACACTGATTCCCTACTTTGAACCTAAAACACAAAATCACATACACTCTCAAATCATTGGACTCTGAACCAGTACCTTAAAAATATGCATAACCTCACTTTCAACGCCAAAAAAATCTGCATTGAGTACTCCTTTCTATCTGTTTGCGCACATATTACCTCGTGTCTAACGAGTTTTAAAATTTCCCAGAGCCTTATAAAACTTTTTCCCCATGTTAGCCATCTTGTATTCCTATTTTGGCGCGGAAAATTTCATTAATCTCGTACCACAGGATAAGTTACTTGTTTTCCTGCATTTAATAAAAATTACTCTTGTTTGAATCCAGTCTTTTTTATGTCATTCTGTGCCGGCTATCTTAATATATTTTATTTTATGCACGTGTGGATTAACCACATTTCTTCGTTGTTCATTCACGCACATTTTTATCTTTTTTTATACATTGCTTGTAGACTCGGTAGTTTAGTGTGGTGTCTGGCACAAGGCCACTTCGTAATAAACCAGCACTGCACGCTGCCGGGTCTGCAACAACCACGTCTCGCCTGTCTTAAGTGGGAGGGTGAAACAATGTATATATCGATATTTATTAGAAATGTATTTTTATTTATTAGATAAATTCTAAATTTCTTTTAGGACGAATTTGTTTTATTTTTCAGTTTCGATACTTTTTAAACGTTCTTTCTTTTTAGCTTTTGGTTTGAAATAGGGTCAAAAAAAAGTTGAATAAAACAAACAAAAATAAAATGTTTTTCTTCAGTTATTTCCCCATTATCTAAATATTTTGTGATTTGAATGAGCAGAGGAAGAAGGGTTTATATATATATATATATATATTTTTTAAGAAATTTCATCAAAGACAACCCATCTAATATTTTTGATTTCAGCATTTAAGTTGTTATTTTAACTGGGTTTTTTGTATGGATAGAAGGAAAAGATAACGATTAACTCGAGACTTGAACAGGTTAAGATTGTAGTGATCTGAGAAAACATCCTCTTGGGAGTCTGTCCCAGTGCAGTGATTAGTATCTGTAGTGAAAAAAACTGAGTGAATGAGGAGGGTTTTTTTTTTTTTTATATGGACAGGTTCAAAGGCATTGTGGAGAAAAAACGTGTATATAAATCCGCCCCCCCCCCATGTAATGGGAAGAGGGCTTCTTTGTTTTTTGTTTTAATTTTTTATATGAGAAAAAAAGGTAGAAATTATAAGAAAGAAAAGAAACAGATATCCAGAAATTATATTTGATTCTATGGCAGGTAAATTGAAAAGAAAGGAACCATGGCCTCAGGACACAGATATCAATTTCTCTTTTGCTCTCTTATCCAGTAGAATTTGGTAAGTACACTATGTTTCAAAAGTTTGAAGCAACCCCCAGAATTAGCAAGAGATGAACTTGAAAGAAAAAAGTATGAAAAAAGGAATTCTTTTTTAATAAAGAACAACATCACGTTCCAAATTTTACCAGAAGTAGGACTGTTAGAATTCTGACCACTTTCACCAATCCAACCAAATATAATTCCTGGATTTCTGTTTCTATATTTTTTTTCTTTTTCAGACCATATATTTTTATTTGTAAGCAGTTTTAATTAAAATAAAAACTAAAAAAAAATTGATACAAAAAAAAAATATACAGCAAAAAGAATTTGGGATCACGATAGGGAAAGAAGACCTGGAGAACTTAACACTCACAAGATAGCTTTAAAGGATGGGAAGCAACAAGTAACTGACTTAAAGAGAGTATGTAAATGAATATCAGAACAAAACAAAATAGGGAGGTTAAAAGTCACTTAGAGCAAAATAAAAGAAGTTGTGGAGGGTCATGATATATATCTCAGAAATAGAGACAGATGTTGAAGGTGAATATGGCAATAAAGATGGACAACAGTTCAAACAATATAAATAGTGTAAATAGTTACAATACCTCATCTGAGAAATAGAGACAGATGTTGAAGGTGAATCTTACTTATTATAAAACGCAGATTGTGTGTGTGTGTCTGTACGTTTATATATGGGATCGTATTTCCTACATTTTTCAACCAATTTCAACAAAACTTCACAGGACTACATAAAATTACCCGGCGGTGGTTCTGACAGTGCCCAAAATTGTAAAAACACAATTGTTTTTTAGCACAAAATCAATTTTTGAACATAGTTATGGGAAATGCACCCGGCTGGAAGTTACTGCTGGCTATTTCAAACATCCACCTATTCGTTAACTTCCGGTGACTTTTGTTTTTTTTTTTTTAGAGAATGATACACAAAAATGTAAACAAATGAAACCTAAACATACACAAGTCCTCCTAACTAAAAATAATAACCGAAAACTACTTTAAATACACATCCAAATGAACACAAAACGATCAGCTTTAAAAAAAGGACTCGTAACCCATGTGTACAGTCAAAATGCAAAAGTTGATTTTTAGTCATCAACCAAAAGATGTTGCCAACCAGCTACAATGCTAACAGCA
This sequence comes from Acanthosepion pharaonis, assembly GCA_903632075.3. Taxonomy (NCBI): domain Eukaryota; kingdom Metazoa; phylum Mollusca; class Cephalopoda; order Sepiida; family Sepiidae; genus Acanthosepion; species Acanthosepion pharaonis. The sequence goes on along the minus strand of CAHIKZ030005207.1, from coordinate 224,209 downwards.
GCTGACATAAACACAGCCGATTTCTTCCACCAAGAGAGTGTATTTTTTTATTTACACATTAATTCGACCTTGTGTCATATCTCATTCTCGTGGAGGAATGAGTAAACACTAAAACATGTTTCCTCCTCTCACCTTCACCTGGCCGACCCTTTGTGGAAAAAAAAACTCCACATCTCGAGTGTTATTAAAAAACGCAAAAGCATGTCAGATTTATAAAGATTTCCTATTTGTCCCTTATCCTATCATTCTCTTGCATTCCTATCAATATTTGATCTTAATTCATATATATATATATATATATATATATATATATATATAAAACTATGACTGGAAGAAAAAAAATTAAAATAATTAAGTACAAAAATACAAGCCAGTTATTGAAACATCTCAATTTATAATAAAAATGTCATCATAAAATAAGTTTATATAGTCTTAAAATATCATTTATTTTGCATCAAACATTGAAAAATATATATTAGGCTTGTAACTATGTAAGTTTATTTATATATATATATATATGTGTGTGTGTATCTGTCTATTACTTTTAAATGATGATGATGATGTTTAAATGAATAACAACATAGATTGCATTTCTGTGATTTTTATTACTGGTTGCGCAGTTAAAGTTTTATCCATAAAATTTTCCCCTACCTTCCCTTGCTGCAATATTCTCAAAAAAATCTAAAGTAGGATCTGTAATGTAATCGGTACTGAATTAGCTTCTTGACTTCCTCCGCTTTCTCACAGACGTGATGTGGCTTCCCTCTGTTTTTTCTATAAATATTTTCATGACTACTGCACTGATGAGCATTTTTCCCTGGTGCCCTGACTACATGAATTTAAGTGTACTACTAGATTGGCATCTAGGTCCCAACTTTTTACTGTTGAAATAGTTAAATGTAACCGCCCTTCTAACAGTTTCTTTCCTTGCACTTCTCCATATTGGAACTCCATTCCTCTCACTTGCTTCCCTGATAACTACAATCATCAAAAACCTAAATGCAACATCAGTCACCATGTTTTGTTGCGTTGATACCTGTTCTTTTTTCCTTTCTTCAATCCCCCCCTACACCCACACTTTTCTCTCATTTTCACTCTCCATAAACCCTGTGTGATAATGACACTTCTGATTTGCATTGGGTGAAATGCTTAAAAAAAACCCCAAAACATTGAATATAAAATAATTAGGGTACTGAAAATAGCATCTACCACAATCAAAGGTAAAGCTCTCCCTACCAACAGCTAAAATAATAAAAAAGTGCTCAATACAATAAAAATATATATAAAAGGCAGGATGTGTGTGTGTGTAACGAATGCATGGCCGCAATTTTTGACGGATTTGCACCAAAATTTACATGCACATGCTCCAAGTTAGCGGGAAGGCCAAGACTGACTTTGCATTTCCCAACTCCCATTGATAGTGGAAATAATTGATTTTTTTCATGCTTCTACAGCAGTTTTCATATAGTTTGCAGCCATTTTCTACTGGCCAGAGTGAGAGCCTATAGCTGGCTGCCACAAATAGGCAGGAAGATTCTATTGGCTAGCATGAGAGCCAACAGCTGACTGACACGAATGTTAACTAGCATGCAAAAAACATCGATGGCTGCATTCGTCACAAGTGGGAAAAATTTAAATCTGCATAGCACTTTACTCCAATTGGCTCATTCACTTGCTTAAACTCAACGTTGATTCTGATTCCACAGAACTGGGTTGGGTGTGAAAAAGTATTTGTTGTTAACATTCTTTTTTCATTCAGTTTTTCCAGTTACGAGTCCTTTTTTTAAAGCTGATCGTTTTGTAACAGATTTAATGTTTAGTATAGAGCTTAGAAAAAATTTGCAGTGTGATATAGGCAAGAAGTAAGGCATGTAGCAACATCAGCATAGCAAAGGGCACTCCTTTAAAGGCAAGGAAGGGCAAAAATATTTTAAGTCAAGTGATAGTGATTGCTGTATGAGTCGTACAATTTTTGAATCAAGCACAGGCAATGCCAGGCCATGTTGTTAGTATGGCAATAAAGATGAGGACAACAGTTCAAAGAATGTAAATAGTGTAAATAGTTACAATATCTCGTCTGAGAAATAGAGACAGATATTGAAGGTGAATACGGCAATAAAGATGAGGACAACAGTCCAAACAATGTAAATAGTGTTTTTGATAATTTTGTGGGTATTATGAAATATCCTCCATCTTTAACTCTATGCAGATGAACTCTTTCAATAGCATTTTCCATCACATTGGTTAATAACTCTGGTTGACATCCTCGACTTTCTGCAGATGTGATCATTGAGTTGCTGAATTGTCTGCTTTTGCATCACTGCCGCACCCTTGATAATGACAAGCAACACAAGATTTGAAAGCCTCTACCTCTTTTTCCCCAATTGACTTTAGGAGTGACCAGACATGTTTCCTTCTCGCTCCAATAGACACAAGGCCATGGAAATACTTCAGACACAAAGACAATATTTCTTTGATTTCTTCTCAATTTTAACTTCATTTCTGATATTACCATTTCTCTTGTTAATACATTATTAATGTTTGTTTGAATTTCATGTTTTATCCTTTTTTTTTTTTTTTTTTACCCAGACTCATATTATTTACAGGACAAATGTGCCAAGAGGTTTTATAATGTACCAATTCCATTCCAAAGAAAATAATTGGGAAGCAACAGACCAGGAGAATATAGTGTGTATAAAATTTCGGGATTTCGCGAAATTATCCAGTGAGCAAAAGTTTGCTTAATTCCAAAATAATTTTCCAAGGTGTTTTGTTCCGTTAATTTTTCCAGGGATAATTTCGCTATTTTAATCTAAGTTTTGAAAAAAGGAAAAAAGACTGATATAATATCATATCCTGTCGGCCCACCCACATCTTTTTTTTAATAACAACTGGAAGAAAAAAGCTTAACCAGTGTTGTAATAAGACTCATTCAGGATATAAAAAGGCCTGAGAGCAACAAAAAGAAAACATGTGTAACCCAGAAGACTAGGATCAAAATGTAGTATCTGTTTTGACAGCCAGCCTATGGTTCCAGCAAACCAGCCAGCCAGCCAGCCCGCCAGCCATCATCTACAGTTCTCAATGAGCTGCTACTCCAGCCATCCTCACCAGCACCAGGACAACACACTTCAGCAACAAAATTGTTCTTTTCAGTGCAACACTTATCACTGATTACAAAAACTGTCCTTTTCAAGACAATGCTCTTCACCAACTACAAAAACTGTCCTTTTCAGGACAATGCTCTTCACTGATTACAAAAACTGTCCTTTTCTGGACAACCTTGTTCACCGATTACAAAAACTGTCCTTTTCTGGACAACCTTGTTCACCGATTACAAAAACTGTCCTTTTCTGGACAACCTTGTTCACCGATTACAAAAACTGTTCTTTTTTTAGGGGACTATGCTCTTCACTGATTTTTCTCAGGACAATGCTCGTCTCACCCTCTACATGAGCATGCAGCAATTTTTTTGGCCTTGTGCCCTACAACCATATTTTTATTGAGGTGTGTGTGTGTATATATATATATATATATATACACACACACACCTAGGTGAGTTTTGTGTTACCCTTTATGTACACATATAATAGTGGTCAGCCTCAAGATTGCCATCCTCTCTCTCTCTCTCTCTTCTCTTTCTCCCCTCTGGTGGCAGTGATGGAGATGGCTGTGAAGCACCAGCCAACTCCTGTAAAGCAGTCAAAGAGAATGTGACAAGGGCATTCACATGAATTTGATTTTGGTGAACACCTCTGTGTGAATGTGAAGAGTCCACATTTGGTACAGAAGCACCCCAACCTTTGGTGTTCGAACGGGATTTAAACAGTTGAGATCTGGCAAACTTGACCGTCGGATACTTGGTCTGTCAATCTCTGACATGGTTATGCCAGCCTGACTGGCACTGCCGCCTTCTGTTGGTTTGGTCTTTGAGATTTAGATCTTTCCCTATTCTGTGGTTGGGGTTTTTGTGGGGTTTGTCGTGTTCAGTCTGGACCCTCCTCCTTGAGCTTAGCAGTGGCCCTACAGGAGTCGAAACTTCAGATGGCCTAGGACATGTAAACCTTCTACTATGACAATATATACACACCTGAAACATGATAATAACAAAGATGAGGACAATAGTCTAAAAGTAAATAAATTGTTCTAATTTGGTACTTTAAATAATTTGAATCTAAGATTTCTCTAACATTTACAAATAAAGGAATTTCATGCAGGCCCCTTTATTTAATCTATGCTAGAAGATTGTACTCATTCTGCTGTCCATTAGTTCTGGGTATGACGTTACAGTACATCTGGCAGCAATTGAGAGATTGAAGATTTTGAGGAGCATGGAACCACCTCTTAATTGCTATTGTTCCCAGGTCCACTATGACCCAAGGTGGCAACATGTGTTAGGGTCCCAGCTATGGGAAAATAGTATTTTGATTTTTGTTTAATAGTTCAAAAAGAATGTATAAAAATACATTATAGTAAAAATACTAGCAATATATTTATAAACAAAAAATGACCAGTTGTAATAAATTTTTATAGCAAAATGACAACCAATACAGCACTAAATATAAAAATTCATCAAAGGCAATAAAGCCACTAGGACACAAAGGGTTATGGAGTGTTATTAAGAAGATGAATGATAACGATAGACATTGCATTTAAATTTTTGAAGACCAAAGGCAATAAAGCCACTAGGATGCAAGGGGTTACTGAGTGTTAGAGAATATGAGAAAAACTACTATTAAGGAGAGAAGACAATAAAAGAACAAGAATTAAGAAGACAGAAGATAACGAATGACATTACATTTAAATTTTTGAAGATCAAAGCTGATTAGAAAGCCAGAGGAGTTCCACAAGTGAGAAGTGTGATAGAAGAAACTTAACATTTTAAGTGTAAAATGATGAGACCTAGCTGCCAATCTAGTACTACACTTAAATTCGAAAAAGTTGGGAAATGTGAAGTCTTTATTTGATAAATGCCATATTTTTTAGGATTGATAATGGAGAAGTTTTCCATTGCCTTCACCATATGATATCTGTCCTCCTGTATGGCAGTGAATGATGGCCAATCTCCTCAAAGCTGAGTAAGATACTTGAGGCAACAGAAATGTGGTTCTACAGAAGGATGCTGAGGATACCATGGATCGAACATGTAATTATGAAGTTTTAGAGAAAATGGAAATACAGATGAAACTATTAGAGAAGAGACGGTTAGAATTTTTGGAGCACATAAGGAAGGAAGGCTTGGAAAATCTGATACTCACAGGACAGATTGAGGGACAGAGTAAAATAACACATAGAAATACTTGATGAGCTTAAGTAAATGGATGGCAGAACAAGGTTTAGGAGAAATAACAAAAAGATAAAATTCATTAAGAGCTACAAAGGATAGGAAATTGTGGAGAGCCATGATCATATACATCTTGAGGGTACATGACACATGAAAAAGCAGCAGCAGCATCTCAAATTGGGCACCTCTTTTTAGTGTTCATTGGGGCGGACTAGCTAGCTGCCTAAAAACTTTTCTATTTTATGAAGTTTAAGAAAAGGCATAAATCAGCTCCCAGCCCACACACTTCCCAGCACAAAATGACACTTTCTCACTGACATCAGATGGCTTCCCTCATTCTTTTCTACAAATATTTTAAAGCTACTGCTCCGACAAGTTTTTTTCCCAGGTGCCCCAAATACTGGAATTTAAGTCTGCTACTAGATTGGCATCTAGGTCCCACCCTTTTACTGTTGAAATAGCTAAATGCAACCACTACTTCTAATCTAACAGTTTCTTTTTAGCACTTCCCATCTGTGGAACTCCCATCCATTTACTTGCTTCCCTGCTAAGTACAATTGTGGAGTGAGTAGTCATGGTCAAATGCAAAATAAATAACAGAAGTGTGTAACAAACAGAATTAACAAAGTTTGCTATAAAAAGAAAAATGAACCAGGCAAAAATGAAATAATATCAGGTAAGCAAGCAAACAATATATGCAAAGGCAAATTAACAGGTAAGAAGGCAAAAAGTTCACAGACTAAGAATTGGCACTCCAGCTTTCTTCAGGTGGTTGGAATGTCGAACTAAACCCTTTATTTTGCTCACTGGGGTAGACTGTTCTAGTTCCACGTGCCATGCCAAGGACACATGGCACAGTGGATAAAGGCGTTGGTTAGATCCAGTGACAGGACCCAAAATTAAACATGGCATGTGGAATTAGAACAGTCTACCCAGTGATTGAAATAAACAGTTCTGTTTGACATTCCAAAAAACTTCAAAAAAAATGTTTATCATGCTAGCCAGTTTGAATGCTAAGTGCTTTGTGGGATTGGAGTAAGGCAGACAATCTGCATCATGATCTCTTGTCCTTCAGTGTAGATGCAGCCGTGATTCAGGAGACACTATGATATTGATGCTTGTGTACTGTTTAGCAACTATGTCTATTCAGTATATGGGGACCAGCTGGTCAGAGATATTTCTTTGTTGGTTAAATGTACCCTGCATGTGAAGGTGGACCATGTTCATGTTGATGTGAGGGGCCAGTTGATCATGGCCAATATTACCATGAACAACAGCTCATTTTTGATTATTGCAATTTATGTGCCCAATGATTAGACTGAGTATGTCTGCTTTTTCCAGCAGTTGGGGCTGTTCATGGTGGATTTGTTGCATTTCTTCTTAATGGAGGATTGGAATGACATTCTGGGACCCAAATTAAACTGGGTGGGGATCTAGCAGGGGATTGGGAGATCATAGTTTTGGTTGATCTGATCAGTGAGTTTGATCTTGTCAAGAGATACTGGATTGATAATTCAAAGATGTAGATGTGGGCATGGGAACTGTGAATTGTGAAGCGATGAACAATTCAGAGCAACCTGCATGATCCTAGAGGGTGTAGAAGATGACTATCAAGCCATGCTGATCAATTTGGATCAGTCAAAGGTGTTCAATAGGGTCAGTACTTGGCATCAGCTGAAGATGAAGATCAGAACTGATAGAAAGCATTTTCTGACCGATTTCAGTGAAAGGTGGGTGAAAGTGGCAAGATTGGTTTGAGTGAATTCTTTTGTTATGATTCATGTCAAAATTCCCAACCTCTCCAGTTTGTTTTTGTCTGCTTTTTGTATCTTGTCCTGGTTATGACAATAAACTGCATCCGGCAGCAAGACCTTTGATCAGGAGGTTTTGAGGAGCCTCTTAGTTGTTGTTGTTCCCAGGTCCACCATGACCCGGGGTGGTAGCACCCATTAGGGTCCCATCTATGGGTAAATAATCCAACCCCTCCCTTGATTTGGAGTCAGAATACTAGGAAAGTGTAAGAATGACTTTTTGTAATACCATCAACACAAATTGCAGTATATAAACTGCACATTCACAAAACCTCTATTTCAAAAAACTAAAATTTCCCCTAAATGGGGCCACCCATGTGCCATGGGTGGTGACCCATGATGCCTGGGGATGGAGTCCTGGTGACTGAGTGACTCCTGATCTGGTATTAAATGACCAGGAGTTTCTACAACATGTCACTTTGGTTCCTACCTGGGATAGACGGGCAGATGGAATAGCCCAATCCATTCCAATCAGCTAGTCACATAGTGGCAAGGGCTAGTTGGAATGATAGATAATGGGTCCGACAGGGCCACAAAACCTTACATCATACTATACTTGGTGGGAGGGTGCAGGTGCTCGTATCCACTCCCATCACAACTATACTGTCTGTGTAGCCTTGGTGGGTTAAGGCGAATGGGATTAGTCCCCCCTGATAGTGTCCCTTAAGAAGGAACTCTGAGGTGGGTGGAGAGCATAGACAGCGAATACAAAGATTAAAATTATATGACTATCTTTTATAAGCGAACCAAGAGACAATATGAGACTTCTGAAAGTGAAAATGAAATAGAAAAAAAATCTATTTCCAACTTTCATTGTTGTAGATTCAGTAGAGGGTGATATATCAAAAGTGTCTCCTTTCATGTTGCAAAGGGTTATTTCAGACATGATCAAATCACAGTATGTTAAAAAAAATAAAGAAATACTCTATTAATTCAAGTGATATCCAAAAAAGACGCAGAGAAATTGCTAAAAATCAAGCAAACTGACAACAATAAAGCAAGGCCTACCCACATCAATTTCTTAATTCATCAAAAGGAGTAATACAATGCCCAGAACTGTCACTTTTTTCATCAGAAGAAATTGAAAATGATGACACCTTAAAAAAAGCAAGGAGTAACAGATGTTAAAAGAATGCAAGTAAAAAGAAATGATACAGTAATAAACACCAACACATATATTTTGACATTTGACAAACTGACTCTCCCAAAAGAAATATAGATAGGTTACACAATTTGACTGGGGTCAAAACACTATGAAAGTGTAAAAATAGGTTTTGATACCAGAAATACTTTGTAAAAAAATTATTACCAGACCAAATGTTGCCAGCAATGCATTTTTGAAAAACAAATATTACCAGCAATATATTTTTGAAAAAAAAAAAAAGAAAAATATTACCAACAAAACATTTTTTGAAAAAAAGAAAAAATACACATTTGAAAGAAAATTATTACCAGAAATAGATTTTTTGAAGGAAAAATTTTACCAGAAATAGATTTAAAAAAAAATATTACCAACAATAAATTTTCAATCTTTTCTCTCACTTTCACTTGTAAATTCCTGCATATTGGTGGCATTCCTGCCTTGCTTTGGATGAAATAATTGAAAAAAAAAGCTAAACAATTTCAAGGGCTCTCCTTAGAAGGAAGCGGTTGGAAAAGAGGAAGTTTCAAAGATCCACCTATTTACTGTTGAAATAACTAAATATATCCACCACTTCTACTTCAACAATTTCTTTTCTGCACTTCCTGCCTTTGGAACTCACTTCTGTTTACTTGCTTCCCTAATAACTACAATATTCAAAAATTTAAATGCAATGTCAATTGCCATCTATCTTCTTGAATCCCGTTCATCTTTTGTCCTTTCTTCAATCCTCCCTATACTCAGTCTTTTCTCTCACTTTCACTCCCTGTAAACCCCTGCGTACTAGTAGCATTCACGCCTTGCTTGGGGTGAAATGATTAACACAATTTAAATGCAACATCAATCACCATCTTCTATCTTCTTGAATCCCGTTCACCTTTTGTCCTTTCCTCAATTCTCCCTATACTCAGTCTTTTCTCTCACTTTCACTCTCTGTAAACCCCTGCGTACTAGTGGCATTCCCACCTTGCTTGGGGTGAAATGATTAACACAATTTAAATGCAACATCAATCGCCATCTTTTGTCCTTTCCTCAATCCTCCCTATACTCAATCTTTTCTCTCACATTCAGTCATTATATAACCCCACTGCATACTAGTGGCATTCCAACGTTGTTTGGAGTGAAATGATAAAAATAAATAAAAAAGTAATTGGCTGTTTAGACTGATTGGTGGTAGATGAATCTCATGCCCCCAAATATATTGTGCTGATGTGAGTAATTAAAGCATCCATCTTCCATTCGCAGCTTAATGTCTTTATTAATTAGTTTAATGAGTATCAATATATACAACAACTCTATTGTTACTTCCATTTCTCCACTAGCTTTGGCACAGTTCCTGTTTATTCATCTTTGGTCACTTAGCCTGCTGTGATATTCTCAAGGAAGTGTTTCTTCACACATTTCAAAGCAGCTGACCAAGCTAATGACATATCAGACTTTCCCAACATAGGACCTCAAATTCATTTTCATAATTAATAAATCAGACTTCAAATGTCATAAATATTGACCCAGACAAAAGAACATATGACAAATGTCACACATTAAATTATATTGAATCATATTTATGTATGATGTTCACATGCATCTACATATGTATTAGTCATCAAATTTACATAACATTACAAATAAATATATATATATATATATATATATATATATATATATATATATATATATATATATGTGTATGCATTTGGAATTGTATCAATTTCATTGACAAATTTAGGTTAAACTAAAAAAAAAATAATGACAATTCAAAGTTTTACTTTTGACTTACAAATGTGAGATAATCAAATTTTTCAAACTGAAAATCTTGTAGTAATAGTTTTAAGTTGTGAGATGAATTATTATTCTTTTTAACAAATTTTTCTTTCATTATTCATTTTCACTAGTATTTCATTTTTCACTAGTATTTCTTTCATCTTATTTCTCTTGCTTTTCCACCAAGTAGTAATAGTCTTAAGTTGTCTGAATTTCTTAGATGAAGCTTTGGCAATTATTATTCATTTTGACGAGTATTTCTTTCATCTTATTTCTCTTGCTTTTCCACCAAGTAGTAATAGTCTTAAGTTGTCTGAATTTCTTAGATGAAGCCTTGGCAATTATTATTCATTTTGACGAGTATTTCCTTCATCTTATTTCTCTTGCTTTTCCACCAAGTAGTAATAGTCTTAAGTTGTCTGAATTTCTTAGATGAAGCTTTGGCAATTATTATTCATTTTTGACTAGTATTTCTTTCATCTTATTTCTCTTGTTTTTCCACCAAGTAGTAATAGTCTTAAGTTGTGTGAATTTCTTAGATGAAGCCTTGTCAATTATTATTCATTTTTAACATGTATTCACTTCTTTTTTGTAAGAAATCAATAATTGCCAGATTTTTTTTAGAAACCAATTATAATAAACTATATCAGATTCATATTTTTATAATTAATACAAATAGATTATGGTAATGATAATATTAATCGTTTCCTTACAAGGAAACATTTGGCATTCATTAGCTAAGGAGCCAGTGCTGCTTTCAGCTTGATTTTATAAAATATTACTTTCAAAATACTTTTTCAGAAAAACACATTTCTCAAGTCCAGTAGCTGTAGCTACTTCCAGTATTAATGAGGGTTTCCTTCTAAACCTTTATTTGGTACAGTTCTTTGTTTGGGATTCTGTAGAGCCAATTCACAAACAAGGATGAACTTTGCCAAAATACACAGGTTTCACTCATTCAAAGCCATTTTTAATCATCTATCTGAAAAAGCGGTGTACACAGCTGACAGATTAGATATTTCTGAGCATGTTTGGTGCCATGCATGAATCTGACGAGGTTACTCAAGTTCTTAATGTTTTGGTTTATTAGCAGTTGGCGGTATTAAGCAAGACTATCTCTGGTACAGCCTGCTACTCAAGTAAGGCTTTTCTTCACTTCCTGACCATTGGGCTGGGATCAAAGTGTAGTATCTGTTCTCCTCATCTCTAATGATAATGGTAATATTAGTCTCTCCCTTATAAGGAAACATTCAGCATTCATTGACCGAACAGCCAGTGCTACTCAAGTAAGCCTTTTCTTCGCTTTCTGACCATTGGGCTGGGATCAAAGTGTAGTATCTGTTCTCATCTCTAATGATAATGGTAATATTAGCCTTTTCCTTATAAGGAAACATTCAGCATTCATTGACCAAGCAGCCAGTGTTACTCAAGTAAGGCATTTCTTCACTTCCTGACCATTGGGCTGGGATCAATGTGTAGTATCTGTTCTCCTCACCTCTAATGATAATGGTAATATTAGCCTTTTCCTTATAAGGAAACATTCAGCATTCATTGACCGAACAGCCAGTGCTACTCAAGTAAGCCTTTTCTTCACTTTCTGACCATTGGGCTGGGATCAAAGTGTAGTATCTGTTCTCTTCATCTTTGATAGTAGTATTAGCCTTTTCCTTATAAGGGAATGTTTAGTATACATAGTGTATCACAATCATCAAATGGCTTTCGTAATTAAATTAATGCATTGTTTATTAACATTTTCTTTGTTAATTTATTTTTTCTCTTTCGTGAATTCCATGTTCTTTGGAAGCTTATTTAGACCAAATTAATGGCTTTTTAGGCTTCTTTTATGTGAATAGGAGTTCTGTTTTTGAATAATAAGAATTATATCACATAAGTGGGTGCATCTAGATTTGATAGATCCTTAGGTTGGGGCATGGACAAAAAAAAAATGAACCACTGAGGAGAAACATTTTAAACTATTGATTTATGAACTCTGAGCAGTTTAGTTAGAATTTGATCTAGGTGTGCAACAACTTACATAGTAATGGCAAGATTAACCATTTTTTTTATAAGGAAACCTTTAGCTACAAAAATGCTAAGCCACAAAAATCTCCTGAGTTGACCAAACATAGAAATAAATACAATATGGGAACCAGTAATAAGGAGTGCCAGAGAAAAGTGATAACCGCAAAATTGCAATTTGCGCACTGGTAAAAATGGTTACTGAAGACATTAGGTTTATAATACCCAGAAATTCAGACACACATGTTCTCAAGGACACATGGCACAGTGGATAAAGGCGTTAGTTAGATCCAATGACAGAACCCAAAGAGTGTGAGTTCAATACCTGGATAAGTGGAGAACTTTCACAGTGAAAATTAACAGGAGATAACTGATAACTGACATCCAGTAAACATGGCGAGTGGAACTAGAAATAAAGGGTTCAGTTTGACATTCCAACCAACTGAAGAAGGCCAGAAATGGCCGAAACGTTGTAATAAATATGGCGACAAAGATGAGGACAATAGCCCGAGTAATGTAAATAATGTATATAATACCTCATCTCAGAAATATAGACAGATACTGAAAGGCCGAAATGTTGTAATAAATATTGCGACAAAGATGAGGACAATAGTACGGATAATGTAAATAGTCTACATAATACCTCATCTCAGAAATATAGACAGATACTGAAAGGCTGAAACATTGTAATAAATATTGCGACAAAGATGACAATAGTCCGAATAATGTAAATAGTGTACATAATACCTTATCTCAGAAATATAGACAGATACTGAAAGGCCGAAACGTTGTAAGAAATATGGCTACAAAGATGAAGACAATAGTCCAAATAATGTAAATAGTGTACATAATACCTCATCTCAGAAATATAGACAGATATTGAAACCTTCAGCATTCATTGGCTGAGCAGCTAGTGCTACTCGAGTTACATTTTTCTTCACACCTTGGCTATTGGGATAGAATCAAGCTATAGTATAGGGTAATATTATCAGTTTCCTTATAAGGAAACATTTGGCTTTTTTTGACTGATCAGTGCTATTGTCAGTTCAAATTTATAAAATCTTTCTGTTAAAACAATATTTCACCAAAATTGGTTTCTCAACGTCACTGTTACTGCTCTTTCAAGTATTGATGGGATTTCCTTCCTAACCTTTTGTTTGAAGTTGTGTGGAATGTCAACATTTTGATTGTCATTATTTTCTCTTTGTTTTATTTTCATTTCAGCTGGGGACATTAATCAGTTAAAATAATCTTTTAAATGCAAAAACATTAATTATTCTGACTTTTGAGGACAAAAGACAATGAAATTTTTTATTTGTTTCTTTCAGAAGGAAACAGTTTGGAACTTTCCTTTATGCTGTGTAAAGTGTTTAATCGCTGGGTTCCTGTTGCAAGAAACATGTTCTCACGTTCTGTCACCTCCGCTAAGCCTGGATCCCTCAAGTATCTCAGGTAAGTTTGAAAGCCTAAGTTTGACAGAAGAGATGCATCTCCATCCCACTAACAAATATATTTGATCATCATCAGTCTGGGGGTTGGTCATAGGGTGGTTGCATATGTCTAGGTTGAAAGCTGGAGAGGTATTCATTCATGTGTAACATGTTTTGTTTAAGTAGACCTGACGGAACCCATCCCTCTCCAGATCAGATCTTGGTTGCAGAACTCCCTACCACTTCTTGGAACTGCTGCATGAGGAGTTGTATGCCTAATTTGGTTCCAGAATTAGACAAATGGACTAAGGGATTTTCTTTCTCTAACCCTTTAGTGGTAAACAACATTAAGTTGAAATATATGCCTCCTTTTCATTTTTTTTTTTCTTTCCTACCACACACTGTTCTGGGTATAACAATAAATCATATCCGGCAGCAAGGCCTCTGATCTGGAGATTGGATGTTCTGAGAAGCGTGGAAACCTTTCTTAACTCCTATTGTTCCCAGGTTAACCCTGACCAAGAATAGTAGCACCTGTAAAAGTTCCAGTTACGGGCAAATAGTGACCCCCCACCCAGCAAGCAAAAATAAACAGTAAATTTTTATAATAAAATGACCAACAGTACATTTTTATAGTTAAATTTCCAGCAATATATTTTTTATAAAAAAATTATCACCAATAAATTTTTTGTAAGGAAATTACAAGATATTTCTAAAAACAAATCAGCAACAATACATTTTATCATCTGCAGATTATATATTTGTAAAGCATACATTTACCCTGAAAGTATAACATTATATATAAACTACTTTCTTCAGAATGTAGATGATCATCTACCTGTCCTTTTTTGCACTTAATAAGTTTTGTCTTTGTATTATTTCTCCCAAATTCTGTTCCTTCAAACATTTGCTCACGCCCAAGGTTCTGATCAAATTTGCTCAAGCCCAAGGTCCCGATCAAATTTGCTCAAGCCCAAGGTCCCAATCAAATTTGCTCAAGCCCAAGGCCCCAATCAAATTTGCTCATGCCCAAGGTCCCGATCAAATTTGCTCATGCCCAAGGTCCCGATCAAATTTGCTCATGCCCAAGGTCCCGATCAAATTTGCTCAAGCCCAAGGTCCCGATCAAATTTGCTCAGGCCCAAGGTCCCGATCAAATTTGCTCATGCCCAAGGTCCCGATCAAATTTGCTCAAGCCCAAGGTCCCGATCAAATTTGCTCAAGCCCAAGGTCCCGATCAAATTTGCTCAAGCCCAAGGCCCCAATCATATTTGCTCAAGCCCAAGGTCCCGATCAAATTTGCTCAGGCCCAAGGTCCCGATCAAATTTGCTCAGGCCCAAGGTCCCGATCAAATTTGCTCAAGCCCAAGGTCCCGATCAAATTTAATGTCAATAAGAAACTGTGGTGACCTCAATATCTACTGAGTTCATCCTAAGAGATACCAAAATATGGTTTGTACTTGGTACAAATCAATTCACACCAAGTATGGTGATAATGCCACTAAGATGAAAAAATGAAGTAGGAACCCGAATCGTAATCTTAAACAGGAAACAAGGGATAAATCTCTATTCCTGTTCAAAAGACTGGAGAGAAGTGTGAACCAACTGATAGGTGAATCTATAAGAGTTTCCCATATCCTAAACTTTACTGCATCCATAGCTATTGTGTGCTCTCTACCCCATTGTGTTAGATGGCTGCTGACCCTACAAGAATGTTCATCCACCCTTTTAACAAGCCTTGTTTTTATTATTTCCTAAAACCTGATGTCATCAGTTCCCAACCTTTTCTGCTTGCTATTAGCAAGTCTGATGATAGACTCCAGGAAAGGAAAGTTGGTTCACTGTGTCATGCAAAAAAATTTTCTTCTCAGAATCCATTTTGCACATTTATAAATCTGCCATTCATCTGTACATTGAATACTGCTTCGATATCTGGTGTAGTGCTCCTGCTGTACATCTCAAGATTCTGCAATGTAATCGATCCTGACCAGGCATCTCAGCATCAGTCACTTTCTCACTGACATGATGTAGCTTCCCCCCTTGTCTTTTCTACAGATATTTTCTGAGGAGCTGTTTTTCTTGGTACCCGAACTACATGAATTGAAGCATACCTCTAGGTCTCACCATTTTACTGTTGAACTAGCTAGGTGCTGCCACAACTGCAACTCGTGGAACTCCCTTCTGATTTCTTGCTTCCCTGATAACTACAATCTTCAAAAATTTAAATACAGTGTCAATTCTGTCCTCTTGAATCTTGTTCCTTTTTTTTGTCCTTTCCTCAATTCTTACCATTCTCAGACTTCTCATTCTCTTTCACTTTCACTCCTTGTAAACACCTTGCATTTTAGTAGCATTTTCATCTTGCTCTATGGGTGGGGGGTTATTAAAGAAAAAAAACAATTATAAAAATTAAATGAATTAGAAAAAACAAAATTTTATTAAAAAATGAACAACACTTTATGAATTTCATCTTTGCTCTTCAGAGCTCAAAGTTTGTTGATATTTAAATAAATTCTTATCTGTTTTAAAAATTATTCTTTTTATTCAAGGTTTTAGGGTTTTTTTCTCTTTATATTTTGTTATATTTGGCTCCTTTTTGAAATAAGCTTTTCAAATCAAAATCAGTTTAATAAATCTATTGAAAAGAAATATTTTGTTGATTTGACCAACAACAAATGATGAGTCTGCAGATCAATAACCAATTAATTAACTACAAAAGATGGAAATATTTTTGTGGAATGGAGAATGGTGAAAATTGTTAATGTTCATTAGCATCTGAAAAATTGTTTCGAATCATTCACTGTCAGAAGACCAAGGATAAAAACAATTCTCCTGAAATGATTCTTTGTTGCTTTTATTTATATCTTCATCTTACATGGAAATTTAATGACATGTAATGCTGCATTGAGTTCTGTATTCATTGGCCAATGCATTTTCATAGCAAAATCATTGTCTAATGCATTTTCATAGCAAACATCATTGACCAATGCATTTTCATAGTAAAAATCATTGGCCAATGCATTTTCAAAGTAAAAATCATTGGCCAATGCATTTTCATAGTAAAAATCATTTCCAATGCATTTTGATAGTAAAAATCATTGGCCAATGCATTTTCATAATAAAAATCATGGGCCAATGCATTTTCATAGCAAAATCATTGTCTAATGCATTTTCATAGCAAACATCATTGACCAATGCATTTTCATAGTAAAAATCATTGGCCAATGCATTTTCAAAGTAAAAATCATTGACCAATGCATTTCCATAGCAAAAATCATTGGCTAATGCATTTCCATAGCAAAAATCATTGGCCAATGCGTTTTCATAGCAAAAATCATTGGCCAATGCGTTTTCATAGCAAAAATCATTGGCCAATGCATTTTCATAGCAAAAATCATTGGCTCAATGCATTTTCGTAATAAAAATCATTTGCTCAATGGATTTCTATTATTAAAATCTTTACTTTTAGGTAATACCTTTACATAAAAGGCCTCTCAGTAGAATCAATATAAAATTGATCCCGAAGTCCTTCAAATCCAACAGTCGCCATGTAAACCACATTATCTTTCAAACTTTTCCCATTGAGGGGAATATAAATTAGGTTTTCTCCATGTGCAAATGCTCCTTTTCATTTTAGATTCTCTGTATAAAATCTTTTATCTTTTACCATATTAGCAAAATTAAGCATGCAATTGTAACTTATCTTAATATTACTTTTATTAAATATTCTGTGTAGGTCCGATTCCTTCAGGAGATTTTTTTTTTCCTCAAGTTTAATTAACCTTATGCCTATTTTTGCTTTTATCATCAAATTCTATTTCTGTTTTTAATATTCTTTATACTTTTTGTTCTTCCTCACCAATGCCAATGATGATTTATGAAATATTATCATCTTCAACAAATTAATTGACGACTTATATTCTGTACCTTTCATTATGTCTTCAATATACAGTTTTTATAGTGGTTGATCAATGTATTTGTATATTAGAACTGTTTTTATTACTTTAAAAATGGCTTTTAGTGGTTATCCATATTTGAGTAGATGCTATGTTTATTATTTTTTTTAAACAGTATATTTATTTTTGTCTTGCAGTCCAAATATTTGAGAAATCTTATTAAAGAAAAACTGTGCCCTCTGGAAAGATTCAAATGTTCATCCCCTGTGCAAGAGAAACTTTTGTTAGACTTTATGTGCTTTTAACCGATTCAGCCACAAAACTTAACAAATTTTTGCAGGTTTCAGATATAAAACTGAGCAGTTATGAAATTTTAAAATTTAAAACAAGAAGGATGTGTTTAAAAGGTAGTATTAATCTTTGTTTAATTGATGTCACACTTTGTGGCCAAGTTTAAGAACATGTCAGTTCTAACAATGGTTTCTACCTACATAGGGGAATGCAGGCTCAAATGTTTTTCTTCAAATCTAATTTAACATCTAGATATCCCAAAACCTTCAGATTTGTATCCACTTCAATATTAAACCCAAGTTTTTCTCAAAAGATTTTTTTTTTACAAGAATGAGCCTGTTAGGCCATTATTCCTTTTGTCAATTTTGCTTATGTTTTGCAAAATATATATATATTCCAGTCAACTGACAACAATTAGGCTACTTTTAATCGTCCAATAGGAACATCAAAGTTTTTATTTTCATCTCTCCTCTTTTGCCATACTACGTAATTATGGTAGTATAATGATTTCATTCTAGATTTTATATATATATATATATATATATATATGTGTGTGAGTGTATATATATGTGTGTGAGTGTATATATATATGTGTGTGTGTGTGTGAGTGTATATATGTGTGTGTGTGCATATGTGTGTGTGTGAGTGTATATATATATGTGTGTGTGCATGAGTGTATATGTGTGTGTGCATATATGTGTGAGTGTATATATATATATATATATGTGTGTGTGTATATGTGTGAGTGTATATATATGTGTGTGTGTGTATATATATATATATATATATATGTGTGTGTATATATATATATATATATATATATGTGTATATATATATATATATATATGTGTGTGTGTGTGTGCATATATATATGTGTGTGTGTGTGCGCATATATATATATATATATATATATATTATAAATTAATTGATTTAAAATATGGTTATTTTCATACACAGTTCCAACCATGTTTCAAAAATAGAAGCTAAAAACCCCTAATTTTATTTTTGCAAATAAATTAATATATTATATATATATGTGTGTGCGTGTGTGTGCATATATATATATATATATATATGTGTGTGCGTGCATATATATATATATATATATATATATATGATAAATGATTCAGCTTCTTGGTTTCCAGTGAACTTTGATCTTCAAAAATTTAAATTCAATGTTGAACATTATCTTGTGTCGTAATTCCTGTTCTTTTATTGTTCTTTCTCTTTAACAATGATTTTCTTTTTCCCCATAATCTGTCATACTCAGTGCCCCCCTCTCGTGTCTTTGTGGCTTTATTGCCTTGCTTGGTGGAGGGGGGGATTTTTTTTTACTTTTTTTTTTTTTTTTTTTTTTTTTTTAATAAATTCACATTTATTGCCTTGCTTAGTATGAAATTATTAAAAAAATATTGTTCTGGTGACATTTTTTTCTGTTACTTAGACTTCATGAATTTAAGTGCAGTCCTTGATTGGTGGCAAGGTCTCACCATCTTACAGTTGAAACATCTAGATGTAACCAATGAGTTCTATGCTGACAGTTTCTTATCTGGCACTTCTCACTTGTGGAACTCTCTTTTGGCTTCTTGCTTTCAACTTTGATCTTTAAATATTTAAATACTCTGTCTGTCATTACCTTCCAATAGATTACTTGCAGAAAATAAAGAGTTCTGTTGAAATTAAATAGACCTGAGGAAGGCTGACAAGCTCACCAGCAAAGAAAGTTTTTTTTTTTTTTTTTTTTTTTTTAAAGTAAATCACCCCAAGCAAGGCAGGAGTGCCACTTGCATGCAAGGGGTTACAGAGAGAGTAAAGAGGAGTATTTGGGAAAAGGATAAAAAGAAGTGCAGGGGTCAAGGTATCAGAAGATGTCAATTGACATTACATTTGAATATTTGAATATTATAGCTATCAGGAAAGCAAGTGATAGGGAATTCCACTGATGGGAGGTGTGAGATAAGAAACTGTTGGAGTAGAAGAGATGACTGCACTTAGTTGTTTCGATAGTGAAAGGGTGGGACCGAGATGCCAAACTAGTAGCACACTTAAATTCATGCAATTCGGGAACCAGCAAAAGTTGTTATGAAAACAAAAGAAAAATGTTTTGAATAAATTAAAATTTTCTGTTCAAAGGTCCTTAAAGATTGCTGGAGTTAAGATGCACCGAAAGAAGGCTAGAGAATGTATAGGCTGAAATCTATTGATTGACTCAAAAATGAAGATACCAGTCAGTTATTTGCAGAATAGCAACAATTCTTCATTTCAGGATATCAAGCAATTTTAGAAAAGCTTGAGAATATACTGACTAAAATAGCAAAGATGGAGATCTTCTTCTGTGTACTGTGCCTGTAAAATATTGGTTAACTTGCAAGTGGACTGACACACAGGTAGACTGGTGTAGTCACTTCAATTTGGAAAACAGCACTAAGTAATTTAATGGACAGATACATGGGGGTGAATAGAGTCCCACTCATGCAAATGTGTTGGGCAGGTCCATTCTAGTAAAGTGGACTAACCCACTTGCTGTATTAGGTACTCTCCTATAAATGAGGTAGATTAGCTGGCCTGCCTTTACAAGTAGGCAGCCATGTTAGAAGGTAAGTCAGGATATAGGCAATTATGGCTCATCACAATTTCTTGTTATTTGTAGTTCTTAATAACTTTTGTCCTTTCACTTGCCAGGTCAGTTATGCATTGCTTTCCTCTGTTCGTCTTGCCCTCAATTTGTTCTGTGAGTATCAAATTTTCCAAGCCCTCTTTTTTTCATTATGTTCACCAGAAATTCACTGTCTCTTCCTGATGTGAAGTATACATGTCATTTCTGTTGCTTTTGTCTCGAGAACTTTGTCGTCTTTGGTATTCTCAGTATCCTTCTGTAGAAAAGATGAAGATACTAGCTCAAAGGATTCATGAAATAATGATAGTACTTCATCTTAAAAATAGAAGCAACACTAGCAAGGCTGAAAAGTATATCAATCATTGTGTATCAAAGCAACAAAGATGAGGATATTAAGTTGGAGAATTCCTAAAATAATGACACATTTCATTTTTAGAATATCAAATTTCTTGGAAGGTTGGAGAATACATTGACCAAAATTGAATAATCAAAACAACAAAGACGAGGATGTTAATTTGAAGAATAACAGTATATTTAATTTTAAAATATCAGATTTTTATTGGACAGCTGGAGTACACATTGATGAAAATGGTGTAATGAAAAAGATAAGAATACATGTTAAAATCTTAGAATAAGTAGAGTGCTTCATCTTAGAAGTAGAAGCAACACTAGCAAGGCTGGAGAGTGCATTGGTCATTATGTGAGTATCAAAACAACAAAGATGAGGATACTAGTTCAAATAATTTATTGAATAATTTGAGAATTTATTTTCTATTTGTCTTTATTGTAGAACATTATTAAAAATTTGTCCTGTAAAATGTTTTTAAATCTTGGATTTTTTCCTAATTCTTCTCATAATTAAATTTACCATTTTCTTTGTTCAATCCTCAACTCTTCAAATTATGGCATAAATGATTTGTAAGCATTTTGCCGACGAGAAAATTAAAGTAGTGTCTAAATGCTAAGAAATTCATCTGAAGTACATCGACATTGGAAAAATTTTCATCAACAAATTTTCTCGGCATGATTTCTATCGTCATTCATATTTTATGTCATTTTAAGATTTTGAAAAGGTTTCATTGCATTTTTTTTTTTTTTTTGTCAATACCTTTTGAGGTAATTCGTTAAAAAAAATCTCTCAAAGAACTTTTATCGTTCATATTTGTTACATGTTTTTCATCAACTCCAGATTTATTTTATGGTTTAGAACTTGCAGAAGACACTTTCATTCAAAATGACAACCAATTTTTCAATGAAATCAGCAGACAGCAAAACAGAACATGATGAAAATTACCAGTTTTTTTTTTGTCAAGAATGAAGAAAATCAAATTGAATCTTGTCAAAAATAATAAATGTTCTCTAGTAAATCTTCAGATTTTAACTAAATAATAATTGGCCCATATCAAGGTTGACAATGAAGGTAACAGCTACTTCTGGAGCAGATGAAATGGGTGACACTGATTTGCCTGAGTATTCACTTTCAGTTATTGTGGCATGACAGTGAAGTTTGATGCAAGAATAGACATTCCAGTTATGTTTTGGTTTTGTTTGCTTAATGGCATATCAACACCTTATGGGTCATTTAATGCTGAAATTTAATTTTCTTGAAAGCTTCAATCATTTTTTTTTTTTTCTTTGCTACTAATTTTTTTTTTTCTATGAGAATGTTTATTACTGGCAACATTTTAATTGTGAAAATGTATTTTTATATTTTCGTAATTATTTTTATCCATAGCTGGGACCCTAACAGGTGCTACCACTGCATATTGGTAAATGTGCTATGTTTGATATTGAGCACTCTTGCCCTATAAATATAGGAAATTTTAATAATTATGTCTCTCTCGTGTATATATATATATATATATATATATAAGAAAATATGCTGTAATTGATTAATATAAGATTCCACTGGGCATAAAATGAGGGATTCTGTTTTCTATTAAGTAGTAAACTAATCCCCTCAAACCAGGATTGCTATATATTATTGTCATATATATATATATATATATATATAACGTCATCCACAGACAGACTGTTTCGCAGGTCATCAGTGTAGCTAGACATCTGGTTGCCTTTAACTAGGATTGAAACCCGACTGAATTGGTGTCAGTCGGAGATTCTAACCATTAAGCCGTTGACGCACGGTAGGGATGAAGGTGGATTTTAGCATATTTATTTTTAGAAACACTCCCAGTGACCGACAGTGACTCGATTCGCTTTTGCGAAGAGTCTTGCTATATAGCTATAATAGTCAATGTTTGCCAACCCACACCTCCTTCCCAGAGAGCTCAACTGAAAGTAATTTTTCAGGAGCCAATATAATGTCATCCACACACACTGTTTTGCAGCTCATCAGTGTGACAATTTTTTTCAAATGTTTTGAAGTATCTATTTCGTTTGTGCATTTTTCACTAAAACTTTAATTTTAAGAGTGAATGCCCACTCTGATATCTAAATAGCAGTGATACAAAAAACTTCCTAAAGAGAGCACATGAGAATTCCTCCTCTTGTCTACTTTTCCTTAAAGAACTCAACAATGCAAAACAGACACTTGTTAATAATGGTTTATTGGTTTATATTACATTGGTCACACTACAACATGCCTATCCAGAAGCCTTATGTTACACCTATCTGACCACAGCAACATTAGAACCCATTTAAGGACAAACACAAACTTACCAGACTCCATCTGAAACATACCAGTAGAAAATACAAGCCTAATGACCTCATCAACATCTAAAATGAGATTAAAATAATGGAAGCCTTAATAATAAAAAAAGAGGAAAAAGCCAACACTCAATAATATTAACTACGAACACAGCCACAATGTGCTGACCATGTTCGGAAGATAAAGCATCCTTATCATTCTAGATACATGCACACAACCCATAGATCCAGTTAAAAAGTAAAAATCATCTTTGATAATGGCTAAAAGTATAGACAAAAGCACTTGGAATTACAGAACAATTTTTCTTCAACAGTTTCTTCACACACTTGTTTGAACACAAGAAAAATTAAATTAAAAGCTTATCTGCAGTACCTTGTCTGTCACCTTTAATGAAATATGTATAAAT
Source organism: Acanthosepion pharaonis (assembly GCA_903632075.3). Lineage (NCBI taxonomy): Eukaryota > Metazoa > Mollusca > Cephalopoda > Sepiida > Sepiidae > Acanthosepion > Acanthosepion pharaonis. The sequence goes on along the minus strand of CAHIKZ030005207.1, from coordinate 200,885 downwards.
GAAGGATTGTTGCCTAAATACCCCCCCATATATATATATATATATATATATATATATATATATATATATATATATATAAGGATATTGTAAAAACAAAATAATATATAAGGATATTGTAAAAACAAAATAACATATAAGGATATTGTAAAAACAAGTAACAATCAATACACAGTTGCAGTCATGTTTCAACACATAATGTGTCTTCTCAGTCTATTGTAAATTACTGGCGAGTTGTCCTCTTTTTTTTTTTTCTTTTTTTTTTAAAAAAAAGAGTTTTGAGGACTTTACCCAGATCAACCAATTGAATATGACCTACGTTAAATTTAAACTAAGCAAAAAAGAAAAAAATTAGAAATTATTATCTTAGAAATGTATCATGGCCAGGAGTTGGCATCTGACAGTAGCCAAACATTAACTTAAAGACTGATACAAATGGTTACATAACATGTACATATGTCAGACAATCAACTTTCATAAGAAATAACAGTAGATAAAGAGGTAATTTAACTGAATGCCCAACTAGTTATATGCTTTGTGGATTTCTTACATAAACATTTTTTTGTAGTTGATAAGTAGGCCTCTTTAAGAAACTAATAAATAATCTAAATATATAGAATTATTTGGTAAATTAAATGCAACCATTAAATAAATATCATCCATTAATAATTACCAACAATGTAAAATGTCAAAAATACTAATTAAATATCCATATAAGATATTAATAATACTACCAGGAGATCAATATAGAACTAAATTAAACCCAAATTAATCATACAAGTAGTAAGATAAGTCATATATAGTGCAACACAATTCAGCTAAAATCTTAGAAAAAAACCTTGTCAACTCCAAAGTTTAACTGAATTGTAAGGTAAAATGTAGTCTGTGTTTACAATTTCCTATTCATTCAGATTTTTGAATTTGAAGGAATTTTTATCAAAGAACCTGATAATTACCAATTTTTTATGTAAACACAGAAAACAAGGTTCATATAAGGATGTACATGTTCTTGCCATTTTGAAAATTTTCCATTTCACCTTAGGAGTTTTATTATCATCTTTTTAACTCCAAAAATATTTAGAAAGTGATGTATTATTTCTATAATTATTATTAGTAAAGGACAATATATGTTGATACCACCTAGTCTTAAAAGAATTCTTAGTACTACCAATATAAAATTTTTTAACCATTGGATTCTCTGTTGTAGAGATAGTACTTAGGTAAACAAGAGATTTAGTTAAAAACTAGTTTGGCAATGAACATTGATCTGAATTCTTACACTTACATTGACTAGTATCATTAATAATATTTCTCTTGGAACATGCATAATGATCTAGATTATTAAATTGGTTGAAGATTTTTTTGTATAACTTTATAATCTTCTCAAGACTATTAGTGCAGCTATAACTTAGTTTTAATGTGTTTCTGTTAAATATTTTTACTAAGGGGCTTACTTTTAGGGAAATGTTTATCAATTAAATGGAGGAATATCTAGCCTAACTTAGTACTGACCTATTGGTTAAATGGTAGTGTGTAGCAAATGATCTTCCTATTTCTTTTCTTCAGACCACTATCATCATATTTCCTATATTTGATCTCAGTGTACTTGTAGCCACTATTCTTCAAAATTGTATTATAAACACCGCTAAATAAAAAAAATAAAGATGTGTTTGATAAATTATTTATCAAACACATCTTTGTCAGATGAGTGGCTGCTAATCCTGTGTTCTACAGACAAGGGTATATGTTTGATTACAGATGAAGGTAGTTAGAATTGCGGTGAATATGAATTGTGTTTGCCTTATTTTTCATATATTTTTGGAATACATCATTAACGAGATCCAATGTAACATCAAAAAACTCTACTCATTTAATGTTAGTAGTTATTTTAATCTTGAGATTTAAACTTTTTAATTCTCTATGAATTATTTTTTAATTTATCAGCCTTAATTTCAGTGGAATTTTTTTAAGACTATCTCGATATAAGCATATATTATCAATATTTATATCTTCATAGGCAGTAAGGTAATATAAAATAAATAAACCCCCCAGGTCAGAACTCTCTGCAGAATCTAATGATCCCATTGAAATATCAAAGTAACCATCATACCTGGATATATATATATATATATATATGGTGTATCAGAAATATTTTTTATAAACTTTCCGGCGTGTTCTTCACACTAAACAAGGGCAAAATTCCATATAAACGTATGTCCACACATCTTTTGTTCTTGAGTTATTATGTTTAAATTTTACAATAGACACTGTAAATTGGACAATCGGTTTTCTTGGTCCATAGTTTATGGTGCCACGGATCCTGTCTCAGCAATACGATGATAAACAACAGCAAAATTTGGATTCCTTTACTGCCTTCACTTTGGAAATGCAATCTGATGCAGCCTCATGCCTATTACCATTTGTGTAGTTGTATGTAAAAATCATATCTGCCTGCTCATGATATGAATATTCTACCATTGTTAAATGGAACACTTTTAATGGGAACACATTTAACTCCCTACTACACACATTAAACATTGAAAACAATGCATTTCTATAATAAGGGATTCCTTTGAATTCTACTTGTTATTACAAAAAAGTTTTCATTCATGAAGTAGTTGTAAAATAGAGAAATTAGAAATAGAATGTTTGGAAGATTCTAGATCATTCTAGTATATTCGAGAAAAATCTAGATGATTCGAGAAACATCTAGAAATATGCAAATTAGGTGTTAGCCCCTATAAAAATGGGATTTTGGAAAAGGGTTGTCAGTTGATGAAAAGGAATTTCTGCTGTTATCAACTCCGGCTTTTGATTCAAGGACTATTATATCCAGCCGAAAGAATCTCTATAAAAAGTTGCCGACAACTTTGGAACAAATTTGGTAAATAGAATTTTGACTAATTTTCATTGACCAAACTAAAAATTAATATTTATTTACACACCTTTGTGGATTTCCAAATATAGCACTTAGATTAACTAGCCCTAAAGTGATAAAGATATTTGATTCCTTTCCTTCTCCCTCGTAACACTTCCGCCAGTAACTCTGTGTTTTCTGTTTTGTAGGCCACAATTGTTTATCTTGTATATATTTTATGTTCTGTTTTAGTAAATTAAATATTTGTTTGTGATTTAGCTCTGTGTTGTGGTAAATCATTTTTTTCCTTTGTTACAATTATCAACACGTAACAAAATGGGGGCTCGTCCAACTCTATAATATCGTACAAAAAAAAAAAAAAATAAACTCAATATACGTAATTCGCAAAAAAAAAAAAGCTAAAACAAACATGCCTTTTTCCGTGGAAAATTTTTTAAGTTTAGCCGATCTGGGCGAATCATTCGAAGTTTTACAAAAATCGGAGCTATTACAAATTGCAGAATATTTCAGGTTAAATACAAACCCGTCAATGAAAAAAGCAGAAATAAAAAGTATTGTAGCTAAAGAACTAATGGATAAAAATTTCTTAGACTCATGTAATATTGACGAAAAAGACGACCAAAGTAATTTACGTCTTCAATTAGAAATAAAGAAATTAGAGATACAAGAAAGAATAGAATTGGAAAGATTAAAAATTGAAGCTGAAATAATAGAGTTAGAAAAATTGAAATTACAACGAGAAAATAGAAGTCAAAATTCCAATAATTCTTCTTCATTAAGTGCAGCATTTGATGCAGGAAGATATATCAAATTAGTACCTAAGTTTTATGAAAAAACGGTGGAAAAATATTTTCCTCATTTTGAGAAAATTGCAATAAATTTAGGATGGCCTTACGAAATCTGGTCAACACTCTTACAGACTGTTTTGGTTGGCAGAGCTGCTGATATATACTCGGCTCTCAGTATTGAAGAGGCCACAGATTATGAAAAAATAAAAAATGCCATATTAAATGCATACGAATTAGTACCTGAGGCATATAGGCAAAAATTCAGGAAATACAAAAATTCGAACAACAGACATACGTTGAGTTCGCTAGAGAAAAAAGCAGATCTTTTGATAGATGGGTTAGGGTGAAAAAAATAAATAATGATTATGATAAATTACGCCAACTCATTCTTGTTGAAGAATTTAAACAATGCGTTTCACAGGAGATTCGAACACATATCGATGAGAAAAAATGTAAAACTGTTAACGAGGCTGCCTTTCCTCAGTAATCGTTACTGAAAACAGATACCCATAGTCTAACTCACAAAAAGAGTTTTGAAAAAATTAATATAACTGAAAACCAGTCAGGCTTTCATAAATACACACATACACTGTCGGAATCTCACCCTCATAATGTATCTTGGAAAATTATAATATACACAAAAAAATAAAAGATACACCTAAAAGTTCTCTTCCAACAGAATCAAAAATTTCCTGTGCCTACTGTAAGAAGGATAATCACATCATATCCGATTGCCGAATCCTAAAAAAAACTGAAAACGGGAAGAAAATAACTCCCTTCAACCTCATGCCTTTTTTTTTAGACAACAAATTAAAAGTAACTCCTTTCCTCAGTCTTCCTTCTCAAAACCAGGTGTTACTGAAAACAATAAAAACTCATATATGGAAAATTATAGACCATTTTTGTCCCAGGGCTCTGTTTACATCAACGACCCTGAGAAAGCTAAGTCTGTCCAAATCTTACGGGACACCGTGCGTCTCAAACTTTACTATTAGAAGGTATACTACAGCTATCGGACTCAACCTTCACTGGCGATTTTTTTTTTATTAAAAGGCATTGAATTGGGTGTCATTAAGGTGCCCCTTCACAAAATTTATATAAAATCAGGAAATTGGTGAATGGTCCAATCATAGTTGGTATACGACCAACCCTACCAGTTAAAGGGGTCTCTTTACTGTTAGGCAACGACTTAGCAGGTGACAGGGTAAAAAAACAGTGTATATTGCAGAACCAATTGTCTGTGATAAAATAGAAATAAACGATAAATTTGTGGTTGAAAAACCGATCAACTACAATATTTCTAAAAAATTAGAAAAAATTGACATATACCCTGATTGTGTTATTACTAGGGCTAAAGCAAAGAAGCAAATTTCAGAAAAGAAAAATTCAGCAACACCAGCTAATCAAATAAAAAATTTTACAATTGAATGAGACCTTTATATCTCATCATTTAGAACAAACTTTTGAATAAAAAATTAAATAAACCACCTCCCAAAAAAAATTGAATGAGAAATGGCACAGAAAAAAATGAAAAGACGATCTAAATCAAAAATCAACTTGTTATTGAACAAGAAAAAGATCCTGAAATTTGTCTTTTAAAAAATAAAATACTCCCTTTAGAAGAAGCAAGAAAAGTTAGAGAATGCTTTTATATGAGAGATGGCATTTTAATGAGAAAATGGTGCCCAGTGGATGCCAGTCTAAATGAGGAGTGGAAGACAATAAACCAAATAGTGGTCCCGAAAATATACAGGCAAGAAATACTAAATATAGCTCATGATACTCCAATGTCAGGTCATTTAGGAATAAATAAGATGTGTGAAAAAAATATTAAATCATTTTTACTGGCCGAAACTTCGACAAGATGTCGTCACCTGCCACATATGCCAGATTGTCGGAAAACCAAATCAAAAGATTCCATCCGCCCCTCTGAAACCTATTCCAGCATTTGAAGAACCTTTCAGTAGAGTACTAGTTGACTGTGTTGGCCCTCTTCCAAAAACAAAATAGGAAACCAATATTTATTGACAATTATGTGTATGTCAACTCGCTTTCCAGAGGCTATCCTCTAAGAAATATTAAGGCTAGGACTATTGTTAAGGCTTTAACTAAGTTTTTCTGTTTAGTCAGGATTCCTTCGGCCATTCAGTCAGACCAAGGTTCGAATTTTATGTCTTGTTTATTTCAACAAGTAATGAGTGAAATGGCTATTAAACAATACAAATCTAGTGCCTATCACCCCGAATCACAAGGGGCTCTTGAAAGTTTTCATCAAACGGTAAAAATCTATGATCGGAAAATATTGTTATCAATATAAAAAGGATTGGGATGAAGGGGTGCATTTTGTTTTGTTTGCTGCTAGAGAAGCTGTTCAAGACACTCTTGGGTTTAGCCCTTTTCAATTAGTTTTTGGACATACGGTTAGGGGTCCGCTAAGACTTCTAAAAGAAAAAAATGGTTGATTGAAAAAAATGAGATGCATCTTTTTTTGGACTATGTATCAAATTTTAAAGAAAAATTATACAATGTTTTCAAAATAGCACAAGATAATTTAATAAACTCCCAAATTAAAATGAAGACTAGATACGATAAAAATTGTAAAAATCGTAAATTTGAAAGTGGTGACAAAGTTTTAGTATTTTTTTTATTCCTAATCATCCTCTACAAGCAAGATATTTTGGTCCTTATGAGATAGAAAAGAAAATTAATGATGTAAATTATATCATCCACACCCCAGATCAAAGGAAAAAGAAAAGAATTTGCCACATTAATATGTTAAAAATTACATCGACAGAAATTATGTAACTAATACTAAATCTGTCTCAACCTTAATAAACATTAGTAATACAAATCAATTTGAAGATGATTTAGACAATAATGAAGATACAGTTATTAGGGAGAAGGACATGGGTCAGAGTAGTCATTTAAAAAAAACTCGAAATCCTGTCTAATTTAAATGTAAAATTCAAACATTTATCAAATGAGAAAAGAAAAAAAAGACATTCATGGTTTGGTCAATGATTTTCAAAATCTTTTTTCTGATGTTCCTAGAAAAACAACGGTTGCAGTACATGATGTTTTAGTTGGAGATGAAAAACCCATCAAACAACATTTTTTACCGGTAAATCCAATCAAGCTTCAGCAGTTGAGAGCAGAGATTAAATATATGCTGGACAATGACATAATTGAACCAAGCCACAGTCAGTGGAGTTCTCCTTGTATTCTTGTGCCAAAACCTGATGGCATTTACCGATTTGTAACAGACTTTCCAAAAGTAAATGCAATAACCAAAACTGACTCTTTTCCAATTCCTAGAATTGATGATTGTATTGACAACATTGGCAAGGCAAAATATGTCAGTAAATTTGTTTTAATGAAAGTTTATTGGCAAGTACCATTAACTGACAACGCCAAAGAAATTTCAGCATTTGTGACTTCAGATGGTTTATACCAATATAAGGTTATGGAGTTCAGGATGAAAAATGCGCCAGCAACCTTTCAGAGCATGATGCATTCCTTTCTACACGAAATTCAGGGATGTGAGGTCTACATAGATGATGTAATTGTGTACAGCATGACTTGGGACGAACATATACACATCATCAAACAATTTTTTCTTAAGCTGGAAGAAGCAAACCTATGCGTTAACCTAAACAAGAGCGAATTCTGTCATGCAAAAATAAATTATTTGGGTCATACTGTTGGTCAGGGACAGGTGAAGCCTATCACAGCAAAAGTGGATGCTATCTTAAAGTATCCTATCCCAACTAACAAAAAACAGCTAATGAGATTTCTCGGTATGGCAGGATTCTACAGAAAATTTTGTAAAAATTTCTCATCAATAGCAAGTCCTCTCACCGACCTCCTTAAAAAGGAAGTAAAATACAAATGGAGTGAAACCTGTAATAAGGCTTTCAACAGAATCAAGTCGACTCTCATTGGTGGCCCAGCTCTTGCAACTCCAGTTTTTTTTCAAAACAATTTAAACTGCAAATCGATGCCAGTGATGTCGGTATGGGTGGTATCTTAATCCAAGAAGATGATGAAGGCGTCGATAGAGCCATTGGATTTTTCTCAAAAAGTTCAACACCTACCAGAAAAACTATTCTACTATTGAAAAGGAATGCTTGGCGGTTTTATCAGCACTACAACATTTTGACTTTTACCTCAATGTTACTGTTCATCCTGTTCTGATTTATACTGACCATAATCCATTAACTTTCCTTCAAAAGATGACTAACAAAAATCAAAGACTTACAAGATGGAGTCTTCTCCTGCAAGAATATGATATTATTATAAAACACATTAAAGGAAGGAACAATGTTATTGCAGATGCTTTATCTAGAGCATAACTTTTCAAAAAAAAAAAAAAAAAAAACATTGATATTATGACTTATTTCTTTACAAAAAAAAAAAAAATAGACTGATATTGTCTTATAAAAAGTTTTTCATTCTAATTTCAAAACTTTTTACTTTGAAGGGGGGAAGTGTTACGAGGATGCATTTCTATAATAAGGATTCCACTGAGTCTACTTGTTATTACAAAAAAAAAGTTTTCATTCATGAAGTAGTTGTAAAATAGAGAAATTAGAAATAGAATGTTTGGAAGATTCTAGATCATTCTCGTATATTCGAGAAAAATCTAGATGATTCGAGAAACATCTAGAAATATGCAAATTAGGTGTTAGCCCCTATAAAAATGGGATTTTGGAAAAGGGTTGTCAGTTGATGAAAAGGAATTTCTGCTGTTATCAACTCCGTCTTTTTGATTCAAGGATTATTATATCCAGCCGAAAGAATCTCTATAAAAAGTTGCCGACCAACCAAAACCCAAAAGGGAATTTCATGGAACAAATTTGGTACATAGAATTTTGACTAATTTTCATTGACCAAACTAAAATTTATATTTATTTACACACCTTTGTGGATTTCCAAATATAGCACCTAGATTACTTCACCCCTAAAGTGATAAAGATATTTGACTCCCTTCCTTCTCCCTCGTAACACTTTGCCAGTAACTCTGTGTTTTCTGTTTTGTAGGCCACAATTGTTTATCTTGTATATATTTTATGTTCTGTTTTAGTAAATTAAATATTTGTTTGTGATTTAGCTCTGTGTTGTGGTAAATCATTTTTTTCTCCTTTGTTACAATTATCAACAAATGTATAAAAGTGTATATGCAAATGTAGCAATGATTTTGAGTCTAAAATGCATTTTAAAATTGCAAAATCTTTCAAAACTGAATTTAAATTGTTTGCAATTATTATTTATTTATTTTTTTAACTACCTTTTTTTCTTTCCTGTTCAGTAAATGCAGTGGGGGTGTGAAAGAGAGGAAAAGGAAAAAAAAAGTTGGGGGAAGGAAAAAGAAAAGCAAGAAATGTTTCTGATCATAATTCCTATGACCAATGAATGTTTGTTTTTTTTTGGTGAAGTATCATTTCAGAAATAAATAAAAACTTTCTCGGCAACAAGTAGAAATTACTTACCTGTTATGTCAAGCAGTGTTCGATCATTCAGTTAGTTCTCTTTTAGCCTCATCTTGGCTGAGAAGGAAGTGACAGGCACTTTCTGATTGGTCGCTTGCTATTTCAAGCATTGGCAGTTATTTAATATGTCCATTGTTGTGTGCTTGGTAGATACTTGATTCAGGATCACTTGCCAAAATAGGAATTGTTTCAGGAGTGTCTCTTGGGTGAACAAGTATGATGTTGAAAGACCCAAAACTTGTCATGACCCCAAGTCATAACATCACTGATGAGGCGATCTTGTGCACCTGTTGGAGTGTATTCATAACAAAGTAATCTTTAAAATTTAAAATATTTCATTGAATTTTGGGTACTTTGGCTTTATAATTTTGAGGAAATGTTAGAAAATTAGCAATAACTTTTAAATTTATTACACTTACCACTCTTATTTTCTGATAATGTTATTTGCGGACATCTGTCTTTACAAAAATCAACACACTGAAACACTAAAACAAAAAATTCAATAACTATTCAAAATACCAATAGTTGATGAAGCTTTTCTATTTATGATTAGTAAATAGTTTTTATTAATAACAATATCACTTACTTACCACTACAGATTAATACAGAATTTTAAAACCATTTCAAATTTTATAAATTGTTGCCTGAAATTTCCACACTAATTTATGGTCCTCCTTTGATGCAAGAAAAGCAAGACATGTTTAAGCAAAATATCAAAAGTTTTAAAAGAATTAAAAAAATTTTTTTTTTTTTTCCCTCAAAATGTCCTTTGGTCTTTCCTCTTAATAATAATAATAATAAAGATTTTGACAATACAAATTTTGGGGCATTTTGTCATTATGTATTCTCACTTTTCTAGTAAAAATTCATTATTCATCAAAAAAAAAAAATGTCCATGCGACAATAGTGTCCATAATATATTTTATTCATATAAGTAATTAAAAGCTTTTCTAATTAAATAATGTCTAATTTTTATTGCAATTTTATTTTATTATTCAGGACAGATTTTCTGTAATTGGGGGTCTTGTTTGATAAAAGATGATTTAAATTCTCCAAGGACTTGTTCTTATAAGTAATATAAACATTAATCCCTACAAAAAGATTTTCTCAAGATGTCAAAATTAAATAAGTGTAAAAGAAATATTTTTACCAAGATTTTCTAAAAAAAAGAAATGTTTAAAAAATAATTTAATTTGTGAATAAATTCTGAAAGTACTATTAAAATCTGACAATTATTTGATTTTTTACAAGAATTTCCAAATCAATGTAGTTTTCACTGCAAATTGATGCCCAAATTTTCCACACTAATTTATGGTCCCCCTTTGATGCAAGAGAAGCAAGACTTGTTTAAGCAAAATATCAAAAGTTTTAAAAGAATTAAAAAATTTTATTTTATTTTTTTTTTTCCCTCAAAATGTCTGTTGATCTTACCTCTTAATAATAAAGATTTTAACAATACAAATTTTGGGGCATTTTATCATCATGTATTCTCACTTTTTAGAGAATCTTTGGAGGTACCTATAAGTTATATATATATATATATATATATATATATATATATATATATATATATATATATATATATAGATATATATATATATATATATATATATATATATATATATATATATTTGTACTTACATGAGAAACTATATTACTAGGTTTATATAAAAAATAAAAGTTTACTAAATCAGTGAAATTATCTATTTTTGCTGTCATTGTCATAAATTTTACTTGAATAATATTTAAATATAATTAAAAAAAAAATTGTTAGCTAATAATATACATACTTATACTTGATGTGGAAATAATTCTGCCTACTGTAAGACATTCTAATACATTTACTTGTTCTTAAAAGAATTATAGTATATTAAAAATTAAAAGTGAAAATATTTTTCAAATCGTAGTTAAATAAAATGTATTCTAACCTAAACACCCCCAAAAATTTTTAAATATACAGATAGAAAAAAATGCCATAAGAATTTTTGCCGTTAACAATAAAATTAAAAAAAAAATCCAGACAACATGCATTTAGCGGATGTCAGATTTCATTGAAAAATACATCCCTACCCCTTCCAAAATGTAACTAATAACAGATACATCAAAATACAGCGATAATGTATACACAAACACCCCTTGTCTGGTTGAATTGGATTTCTCTGTATCCTTGGAAATGTGAATTATGATTTTTGCTGTGTCTTTAAAACCCAGTAATTTTAAAAGTTACTCCAAAATTCGCTTGAGGATGAAATGGAACTAATGTCTTTAATTTAATTACAAAATTAAATTCGGAGCTTTCAGCTTCCATTTTTGAAACATGGTTAGAACTGTGTAGCAAAAAAAAACATTTTAAATCAATTAATTTATAATAGGTACCTATCTATCTATCTCTCTCTCTCTCTCTCTCTCTATATATATATATATATATATATATATATATATATATATATGGAGGTACCTATATGATAGTGTATGCTCATTTGAAATAGTCACTCATTTTTATTTTAAACAGACTGTATTATGTCTATGTTCTCCATATTTGAGAAATCTTAAGAAAAATGTGTCTCCCCTTTGTAGGAGAAACCACCATTTGATACAGCATGCTTTACGACTCAGCTACAGGGAGCATCACAGTTCAGCAAGGTTCTGTTCTGCATTTAAGAACATGTTTTTGTTGTTCACAATGTTCTCTGCAGCCTTCTTGAGATCTGTTTATTCAGGTAACCTTTAGGGAATTTCAAATTGAACACTTCATTCAGGTTATATGGGGTGGGGTCATTGTTCTGACACTGCTGTCCACATCTAGGAATATCTCATCTTATTCTTATTTAGCACTGATCATATATATTTTATATACAATGGGGTAAATCCGAAGAAAAATGTGAACTGAGATAGATACAAATAGATATGAATAGAAACTGATAGATAAAAAAGACATTTTCCATGTAAGTAAAGATTGGTGACAAATGTAAGTTTGTAAATGAACAAAACTTTTAGCCATTGATTATTTAATCAATAATAAAGATTGTATAAGATTGCATTTCTCAAGAGAAGAGTTCAGAAAGAATCAATATTGTGTGGTCAGTAATCCAAGATTTAGTTGTTTCTACTTTAGAAAAAGAATTGTGCAACAAAAATAAGACAAAATAAGAAGAGAAAATATGATAATAGCATAAAACATTCATTGAATATTAACAACAATTCATCTGAAAGTCTCTGACAAAAACAACAATGAAGATGAGGATAGTCCAAAACATTCACTGAATATTAATAACAATTCATCTGAAAGTCTCTGACAAAAACGACAATGAAAATGAGGATAATCCAAAACATTCATTGAATATTAACAACAATTCATCTGAAAGTCTCTTAACAAAAACAACAATGAAGATGAGGATAGTCCAAAACATTCATTGAATATTAATAACAATTCATCTGAAAGTCTCTGACAAAAACGACAATGAAAATGAGGATAATCCAAAACATTCATTGAATATTAACAACAATTCATCTGAAAGTCTCTTAAAAAAACAACAATGAAGATGAGGATAGTCCAAAAACATTCATTGAATATTAAAAACAATTCATCTGAAAGTCTCTGACAAAAACGACAATGAAAATGAGGATAATCCAAAACATTCATTGAATATTAACAACAATTCATCTGAAAGTCTCTTAACAAAAACAACAATGAAGATGAGGATAGTCCAAAACATTCATTGAATATTAAAAACAATTCATCTCACCTGAAAAACATCAATTTGATAAAAACAAATATTATGAAGATGAGGATAGTCCAAAAACATTCATTGAATATTAACAAAGAATTCATCTAAAAAAGCACTTGACAAAAACAACAATGAAAATGAGGATAGTCCAAAACATTCATTGAATATTAAAAACAATTCATCTGAAAGTCTCTTGACAAAAACAACAATGAAGATGAGGATAATCCAAAATATTCATTGAATAATAAAACAATTCATCTCAAAATCTCTTGACAAAAAATTCAACAATGAAGATGAGGATAGTCCAAAAGAATCCATTGAATATTAAAAACAATTCATCTGAAAGTCTCTGACAAAAACAACAATGAAGATGAGGATAGTCCAAAAGAATGATTGAATATTAAAACAATTCATCTGAAAGTCTTTGGACAAAAACAACAATGAAGATGAGGATAGTCCAAAACATTCATTGAATATTAAAAATTTAACAATTCATCTGAAAATCTTTTGATAAAACAACAAAAACATCAATGAAGATGAGGATAGTCCAAAACATTCATTGAATATTAACAACAATTCATCTGAAAGTCTCTGACAAAAACAACAATGAAGATGAGGATAGTCCAAAAGAATTCATTGAATATTAAAAACAATTCATCTGAAAGTCTCTGACAAAAACAACAATGAAGATGAGGATAGTCCAAAAAATCATTGAATATTAAAACAATTCATCTGAAAGTCTCTGACAAAAAACAACAATGTGGATGAGATGAAAAGGATAGTCCAAAATTAAAAGCATTCACTGAAATATTAATAACAATTCATCTGAAATCTCTGAATAAAAACAACAATGAAGACATCAATGATGGATAATCAAAAAAGATTCATTGAATATTAAAAAAATTCATCTGAAATCTCTGACAAAAACAACAATGAAGATGAGGATAGTCCAAAACATTCATTGAATATTAACAACAATTCATCTGAAAGTCTCTGACAAAAACAACAATGAAGATGAGGATAGTCCAAAACATTCACTGAATATTAATAACAATTCATCTGAAATCTCTGACAAAAACAACAATGAAGATGAGGATAATCCAAAACATTCATTGAATATTAACAACAATTCATCTGAAATCTCTGACAAAAACAACAATGAAGATGAGGATAATCCAAAACATTCATTGAATATTAACAACAATTCATCTGAAATCTCTGACAAAAACAACAATGAAGATGAGGATAGTCCAAAACATTCACTGAATATTAATAACAATTCATCTGAAATCTCTGACAAAAACAACAATGAAGATGAGGATAATCCAAAAACATTCATTGAATATTAAAAACAATTCATCTGAAATCTCTGACAAAAACAACAATGAAGATGAGGATAGTCCAAAACATTCATTGAATATTAACAACAATTCATCTGAAAGTCTCTGACAAAAACATCAATGAAGATGAGGATAGTCTAAAAGAATTCATTGAATATTAAAAACAATTCATCTCAAAGTCTCTGACAAAAAAACATCAATGAAGATGAGGATAATCCAAAAGAATTCATTGAATATTAACAACAATTCATCTGAAAAAACATCAATGTCTGACAAAAAATTCATTGAATAATGAAGATGAGGATAGTCCAAAACATTCATTGAATATTAACAACAATTCATCTGAAAGTCTCTGACAAAAACAAAAAATGAAGATGAGGATAGTCTAAAAAGAATTCATTGAATATTAAAAACAATTCATCTCAAATCTCTGACAAAAAACAACAATGAAGATGAGGATAATCCAAAACATTCATTGAATATTAAAAAGAATTCATCTCAAAGTCTCTGGACAAAAAACAACAATGAAGATGAGGATAGTCCAAAACATTCATTGAATATTAAAAACAATTCATCTGAAAGTCTCTTGACAAAACATCAATGAAGATGAGGATAGTCCAAAACATTCATTGAATATTAAAAACAATTCATCTAAAAGTCTCTGATAAAAAACATCAATGAAGATGAGGATAGTCCAAAAATTCATTGAATATTAAAACAATTCATCTGAAAGTCTCTTGACAAAAACAACAATGAAGATGAGGATAGTCCAAAATATTCATTGAATATTAAAAACAATTCATCTGAAAGTCTCTTAACAAAAACAACAATGAAGATGAGGATAGTCCAAAAGATTCATTGAATATTAACAACAATTCATCTGAAAAAACATCTTGATAAAAAGTCTAAAAAGATGAGGATAAAAGCAAAACATTCAAAGAATATTAACAAAAATTCATCTGGAAAGTCTCTTAACAAAAAAAAAATATGAAGATGAGGATAATCCAAAAACATTCATTGAATAGTTAAAAAATTAATTCATCTCAAAGTATCTGATAAAAACAACAATGAAGATGAGGATAGTCCAAAACAATTCATTGAATATTAAAACAATTCATCTCAAAATCTTTGACAAAACATCAATGAAGATGAGGATAGTCCAAAAGAATTCATTGAATATTAAAAACAATTCATCTGAAAGTCTCTGAAAAAACATCAATGAAGATGAGGATAGTCCAAAAGAATTCATTGAATATTAAAACAATTCATCTCAAAAATCTCTGACAAAAACATCAATGAAGATGTGGGTAATCCAAAACATTCATTGAATATTAAAAACAATTCATCTGAAAAAACTCTGGACAAAAAAACAACAATGAAGATGAGGATAGTCCAAAATATTCATTGAATATTAAAACAATTCATCTCAAAGTCTCTGACAAAAACAACAATGAAGATGAGGATAGTCCAAAATTCATTGAATATTAACAAAAAACAATTCATCTGAAAAATCTCTTGACAAAAAAAACAATGAAGATGAGGATAGTCCAAAACATTCATTGAATATTAAAAACAATTCATCTCAAAGTCTCTGACAAAACATCAATGAAGATGAGGATAGTCCAAAACATTCATTGAATATTAAAACAGTCTATTTAGCTTCTACTTCCAGAATACATGAAAATCCCTTTTGTGAATTTCTCACTTAACACCTGAGGTAATAATATCACTGGTCACCTTAATTAACACTTAATGCTGGACAAAGATCAACTCACATGGTTACTTTGGCTGTTTGTAAAGCAGAGAATACAAATTGGCCTTTCTTGTCCATTTCCCCTATGGCTTGGCCACTTCGTTTAATTCCATATCCTGTTCTTAGTTATTTTATGTTTTACTGCAGATTTGTTTCCTGAAAGTCGTCTTTGATTAAATGTACAAACATCTCCGAACGGATATTACAATTTCAGTAATCGGAGTATTTTCGCAGTATCAGGTAGCCTTAGGTTTAATTGACTGTAAATCGAATAGTTATTTTAATAGTTATTTTAATGGTTCAAAAACATCTCAGTTTGAAGTGTGAAAAAAAGGAAAGAATTAATGCTCTCGTATGATGTTTACAAAACTTCAGCCCCCCCCCTCAAAATACTATTTCAGTCACTTTGTTTTCTATGGCATAAGGTCATATGTGACACACTTTCATTGGCTGTTTAAAAGGTGGGTCTATATAAGATGATCTTAATTTTTTTTTTTTTAATCAGTTCACCTTAAGCAAGGCACTAAAGCCTCTAAGGCACAAGGGATTACTGAGTGTGAAAGAAAAAGACATTGTTAAGGAGCAAGAACAATAAAAGAAGAGGAATGAAGAAGACAGTAGATAACAATTGGCATTGCATTTAAATTTTAGAAGATCAAAGTTGGATAGAAAGCAAGAAAACAGGCAAGAAGTGCGAGAAAAGAAACTGTTAGCCAAGAAAATATTGTTATATTTAGCCAATTTAACTGTAAAAATGATGAGAACTTGTTGCCAGTCTAATTCTTCTTTATGCACCATCTCTCCACAATTTTCTGTCCTTTGTACCTCTTAATAAATTTTGTCTTTTCGTTATTTCTCCTAAACCTTGTTCCTCCATCCATTTATTCAAGCTCACTATGTTGTGTGTCATTTTCCTCTGTCCCTCTTTCCCTCAATCTGTCCTGTGAGTATCAGATTTTCCCAGCCTTCCTTCCTCATTATATGCCCCATTATGTATGTTTCCTTTTTGTTTCCATTTTCTCTAAAACTTTGTTGTTGCTCAATTGTTCAGTCCATGATATCTTCAGCATCCTTCTGTAGAACCACATTTCTGTTGCTTCAAGAATCTTCTTCATCTGTTAGGAGATTGTCCAACATTCACTGCCATATAGGAGGACTGATATTACGTAACAGTTCAGTACTCTTTTCCTTTGTTTCTTTGTTTCTCTTGTTTGTCCAGTATTCACTGCCATATAGGAGGACTGATATTACATAACAGTTCAGTCTTCTTCATCTGTGAGGAGATTGTCCAGTATTCACTGCCATATAGGAGGGACTGATATTACGTAACAGTTCAGTACTCTTTTCTTTGTTTCTATTGTTTCAAGTCTCTTCTTCATCTGTGAGGAGATTGTCCAGCATTCACTGCCATATAGGAGGACTGATATTACGTAACAGTTCAGTACTCTTTTCTTTGTTTCTATTGTTTCAAGTCTCTTCTTCATCTGTGAGGAGATTGTCCAGCATTCACTGCCATATAGGAGGACTGATATTACGTAACAGTTCAGTACTCTTTTCTTTGTTTCTATTGTTTCAAGTCTCTTCTTCATCTGTGAGGAGATTGTCCAGCATTCACTGCCATATAGGAGGACTGATATCATGTAAGAGTTCAGTACCTTTTTCTTTGTCTCTAACAAAGTTTTTCTATCTCTTAATAGTCTACTGAGCTTTTGGAAGGCATCTTTGGCTATCCCAATATGTCTTCAGGTTTTCAGTGTTGCGCTTTTCATCCTCTTTATAAAACATTTCTCAGATATTTAAATTTTTGTACTTGTTTGATTTTGGTATCTCTAATTTAATCCTTTCTTTTACCTACGTTATGTAGGGATTCCTTGTGTGTTATCAACACTGTCAGAATTACCTCTTGCTGTAGATGTTGAAGAAGGCCAGTAAGAAGACATATCTTTGTCTTACACCACTTTCTATTTTAGTATATCTGCTGAACTCATTTTCTATCCCTACGTATGCAGTTTGTTGCTAGTATAGGTTCTGGGTTATTGTAATATCCTTTCCAAATATGTTACGGTTACCTAGCAGTTTCAATAGTACTTTGTAACCTCCTTTATCAAACACTTTTGCATTTGTATTGTTTCTTAATACTTTGCTTAGCTTTTGGAAGGTATCTTTTGCTATCCCAATGCACCTTCAGATTTCATTGTCACATGTTCCATCCTGTATTAAAACACTTCCCAGAGTTTTAAATTGTTTTACTTGTTTGATTTTGGTATCTCCAATTTGTAATTTGCATCTTAGGCTTTCCCTTTTGCTAGCAACCATGCATTCTATATTCTTGCAATTGATATTTAGTCCTTTCTTCTTCCTTTCTTTCACTACCTTCTATAGGAGTTCTTGTAGTTTTCTTTCCATGTCTGCTATCAAGACTGTGTTATCTGCATATCTTATGTTCTTTAGATTGTTGCCTGCCAATAATGAATTCTGGTAAGACTTCTAATTCTCTCAAAATCACCTCACTGTATTGACTGAATAAGTCTGGTGAGAAGATGCATCCTTGTCTTACACCACTTTCTATTTTAGTATATCTGCTGAAATCATTTCCTATCTGTATACAGGCAGTTTGCTGCCAGTATAGGTTCTGGGTTATTCTAATATCCTTCCCAAATATGTCAAGGTTGTTTAAGTTGCAACAAATCTTTGCAGTGTACTTTATTGAACGCCTTTGTGTAATCTATAAGACACAGGTATACATCTTTCTGAATTTTGCTCTTTCTGATAACATTCGGAGCATAAATATTGCATTCCTTGTTCCAGTGTCTTTGACAACCCCACACTATTCTTGTCCTATTTCCATTCTGATTCTGCTCTATGCTCTTATTGATCAAAATTTGCACTATGAGATCTGTTATATGGATGATTGCCTAATGGAGTTCACATTCATTTGAACCTGGTTTCTTTGGCAGTGCTATAAAAATAGATCTCATTAGATCTTCCAGTATATCACTACTGTGTCTCAGTATCATAGATAAAAGTTTATCAGAACAATTACCATGAAAGTATATATAGACAATGCACAGGAATATGGCAATAGGAAAGTGACTGGAACTGGGATGCCAGGTCAAGCCTATTAACATTGCAGATTCTTCTTTGGATTTTATCAAGAATCTCTAAATATATAGCAGAAGCACAAGACCAGATGTGAAAGCAACATTCAAAGCAAGGATGAATGATAGTCATATAAATGTGTAAGATAGATTCTGATGAGAAAAATTTTCTATATCTGTCTATATTTCTGAGTTGAGGTATTGTAATTACTTTTCTTATTTAAATTTTTTAGGCTGTTATCCTCAACTGTGTTCATGATATTTAGGCCCATTGGAAAAAAGTGTTGATTGAATCCAGTGACTTGACCTAAAGAGTTATGAGTTCAATACCTGGCTACAGCTGAGGTGAACAAAAAACTTGGAGAGTTGAGTTAAAGGGAGATAACTATAGCATGCAGAAAAGCCGGACAGAGGGTGCAATAGCCCAGGGCATCCATATTAGGAGGACATCTAATCAAAGAATGAAATAAAAATTTAGTTTATATTTAATTTGAATTTTAATAGTTTATTTCCTATTTCATCTGTTTTTACATATTCAAAATGTTTTCCTTTCACACATTTCTCTGTACTATACCCTATAAGCCACTCTATTTGAGTCTTATAGCATGCAATCAAGGAGTTCGTCCTGGACATCACCATGTCATTGCCAACAAACGCATGAAATCCCTACCAATAGTATAAAAATATATCATCGCATAAATTAGCATAGCAGAAAAAAACCAAAACTCTATGATTGTTTCTAATTTAAAGTTCTCAGGCATTGATGATTTTGACAGAGACAAGATCACAAAAATAATTAATGAAATCTACAACAGTGGGGATATAGCATAAGATCTCAGCAGCTCTATTTTGATAGCACTGCCTAAGAAGCCAGGTGCATATGAATGTGAACTTCATCAAAGAATCAGCCTAATGAGCCACATAACAAAACTCATCATCCGAATTCTGATGAATAGAGCATACAGCAGAATCAGGCCAAAGATAAGACAAGAACAGTGTGTGTTCATTAAAGACACCAGAACAAGGAACGCAATATTCATGCTCAGAATGTTATCAGAAAGAGCAATACAAATGCAGAAGGTTGTGCACCTGTGTTTTATAGACTACACAAAGGTGTTTGAAAAAGCATGTCACAAAGATCTGTTGGAACTGCTCAGCAACTTTGATATATTTGGGCAAGATATTAAAATAATCAAGAACCTATATTAGCAATAAACAATCTACATATGGATAAAAGATACAGATATACAAAAATAGAAATGGGCATAGGGCAAGGATGTGTCTTCTCACCAGACTTATTCATCCTATACAGTGAGGCGATTCTGAGAGAACTGGAAATCCTAACAGGATTCATCATTGACAGCCACAACCGTAACAAGATATGCAGATGACACAGTTCTGATAGCAAACACAGAAAGGAAATTACAAAACCTCCTACAGAAGGTAGTGAAGGAGGGTGAGAAGAAAGGACTAAGCATAAACTACACAAAGGCAGAATGCATCATCATCAGCAAAAAAAATGAGCCGAAAATGTGATATCAAGAAGGTGAGAAAATTTAAATATTTGGTAAGTGTTCTGACAGGACAGTAAGTCTGATGCTGAGATCCGAAGACGTATTGGGATGGCCAAAGACACATTCCAAAAGAAGAGACTTGAAGCAACAGAAATATGGTTCTACAGAAGGATGCTAAGAATACCGTGGACCAAACATATGAGCAACGATGAGATTTTGGAGAAGATGCAAACAAAGAGGAAACTTACACTTAACATCAGGAAGAGGCAGCTGAAATTTCTGGGACATGTAATAAGAAAAGAAGGCATGGAAAATCTGATACTCACAGGGTAGAAAGAAGGACAAGGGGGAAACAACACATGACATACTTAGTAGGCTTGAGCAAATGGATAGCAGAACAGGGTCTGGGAGAAGCAGCAAAAAGGCAAAACTTATTGAGAACTACAAGGATAGGATGAAGTGGAGAGTCATGATCGCCTATGTCATAAAGAACATGTGTTGAAAAAACACTACATAAAATTCTCTTTTTTTCTGTCCATGATGTTGAATGTGTTAAAATTATTCAACCTTTTAACAAGAAAAATCTCAAGGTGATGTTAAAAATTTCCACAAAACATTGTTGATTTATTTAAGGTGAATGATCTATTATAGCCTGTCTCTAATTTGTATTTAGATACATTGTATTTATTTTTAATACAGGATCTACAGGCATTTTTTGCCTAAGTTTACAGGCTCGGAATCAATCCACATTAAAAAACGGCCTCATCCCACATCCTGAGGAGATCTTGGGTCAATACCGAAACTACAACATGCCTAGTGTGTTCCGTAGCCCAGAGACTGATTAAATTGTAGTATCTGTTCCATTGCTTTGACCAACTATGTCCTGCTAAGACAAGCTTTCTGTTCGATCTCGTGTAAGTGGGAGCTGGTTAAGTTTTAGACCAGTGACCCTAGTATTTGCACTTGGGTTCCCCACATTAAATAATCAACATTTTATCACAACCTAATCCTGTCAAATAGGAGTTGACATGCCGTTAAATCCAACATCCATCCATCCTAATCCTGTGAGGGGAGGGGACTCTGGTAAATACCAAAACTACCACATGCTTGGAGAAGACTTGTCAGTTGGAACCAGTGGTTATTAAACAGTGCGTGCAGCCCCTTATCTTAGATTTTGGTGGGCAGACACATTATTGATTTATTTAATATGGAATAATAATAATATAGAATGGCATCTTTCTAATTTGTATTTAGATACATTGAATTTATTTTCAAATTTTCTAGTTGAATTGTTCACGTATATTGCATATGATCCATTATTGTATGTAATTAGGTCAGAATAAAGTTTGTATTTTATATGAAAATTGGAATGTGGTGGGGGTTTGTATCATAGATTCAGTGGGGGTCTACAAAACTCTTGCAACATCCCTGCTAGGCTGTATATAAAGCAGAATTTCTGCCCAAGAGAATGAAGATTAATCTGGTAAGATTTTGCAAAACCTTGCAAGCACTCAATGCATCTAGAAAATAAGGTCTGAAAAGAGAACATTTTTACATCTTGACAATTCAGTGCTGTGTATTATTTAACGGACAATGCACACTGGAAATCTTGAAATTCACCGTTGTTGCACACCCTGTGTATGGCTTCAATTTGGCAACATTAGGCTTCTGGTCAATCCCAAAATTGAAAGAGGAAGCAAAAGGTCAACATTTCTGAAGGTGAAATTACTTGGATCAAAAAGTGAGCCAGAAACTTACTTCATGGATTGAATGGAAAAAAGAAAAAATCAATAGATTATTTAGATCACTAAATGGTGATGTTGAAAAAATATTGATTGTTCTCAGGATGTTAGAGTTGAAAATGAATCTTTTTTTTTTTTTTTTTTTTTTTTTTTTATTCGGTTCATTTTTAAAGGATTTCGAGCTAGGGTGAGGAGGATTCAAATAAACTTGCTCATTTGGCAAATCTTCCAAATACCAATGTGAGTTTGCTTTTTCAATTTCCTTGATTGATTCTAAATGTGATTTTAGGAGCATAGAAACAAATTGTCTTTTTTTTTATTTAAAAAAGTTAAATATCTTAAAAAGGCATTTTCCAGAAATTTAGCATTCAAAGGCATGAAATGGCTAAGTACATTCCATTGATTGAAATAAAATTTGCTTCTTTTTCTTTTAGCCAAATTATTTCAAGTACTAATATGGCCTGACGATTGCATCTGGCATGAAACAGACTGTCACCTCTAAGTGTTGAATTCTATGTTCACTTTTATATTATATATATATATATATAAAATTTTTTATATAATTTATCATCTGAAAAGAAAAAAATTCTTAGATCATATGACAAATTGTATGAAAACTAAATCAAAATACTTTGTCTGTCGTATTCAATGAAATGTGCTTGAAAGAAGGATTGCTGTCTAAATACACACACACACATATATAAATATATATATATATATATATATATAAATTTGTAGCCTCTGTCTGTCTGTTATCAAACTTCTCCTGGGGTTTTGGAGATAGACCCCCATAACTATATATATATATATATATATATATATATATATATATTCTAAAACAATATTAACCAGGGTACTTCGATAAATATATTTGATTTTGATTAAAGGGGGTTCATTGACATGTTTTTTTTTTAATATTTTTTTGAAACCTACAACATTACCAAGACGTCTTAGATTTCATTTGTTGGATACAAGTTCTATTGCACAACATCTAAAAAAAAAACATGAAAAATGGCTAAGTACATTCCATTGATTGAAATAAAATTTGCTTCTTTTCTTCTTTTTCTATTAGCAAAATTATTTCAAGTACTTTTATATATATATATATATATATATATATATATATTCTTAATTAATTAAGCACTGTTTTATAAAAATATAAATAACTAATATATATATATATATATATATATATATATATTCTAAAGTCTTAGATTTCATTTGTCAGATACAAGTTCTATTGCACAACATCAAAGAACACATTTTTGTCCATCTTCACAATAAAGGAAAATTACTTGTTGACCACTCCAATATATTCACCATGAAAAGAATAAATAAAAACTTCAAATTCTTGAAACCTTCTATATCAAAAGCAACTAACACTCAACAAAATTTATTATGAGTGTAGAAGCAACGTGTTAAAGCACATCAAACAAACATTTAATGTCATTTGCATTTCTACCAATTTCTGGTCAGCTCCCTTATATTGGGATGCTTGTCTTGCAAAAAATTCCATAACAGATAATTATAAGATTTTAAAATTATAACAGAACACCTTCACAAGTAAGATTGAAAAGTTGGTCTTGACTTGTTAAATTTTTAACATGTCTACAATTTCATATAAATTAGTTGAGAAATGTCAACATGTATAAATAGCGTTATTACAATCATATTGGTTCAAAACTGTTTATGTACATTTATTTAACATTTTACTTACATTTTTTAGCACAGTTCAATCTCTTAAGTGCTCAAAATGTCCTCCTTCACCATTGCACCATTCCTCAAATCACTCCAGAACACTATGACACACAACAAGACACAAATCCTGATCTGCATCAATTTCAATAAATACTTCTGAGATGTACTCTTTTAATTTGCATGCTGTGTGGGGATTTCTCTCATCAACCCTTGTTCTCTACTCCCCCCCCCAAAAAAAAGAAATCCATTGGTGTTAGGTGAAAGAGACGGCCATTCAATGATGACCCTTCTTCTGAACCAATGCTGTGGAAAGATTTGATTAAAGTAGTACTTTACTGAGTCTGTCTCAATTATATATTGAGTCCGAATAATGTAAATAATGTAGTCCTTTACTGCCTGATATAATAGAATATGCATACACCTGTGTTCCCCCTCACTGGAATATGATTGGCTGGTGTCAGTCATAAATACCGACAGACATGTAAGTACGACAGAGTCAAGAGCCTTAGTCTGAGAGCTAAGTCTATAATGACGCTCATTGGACTACACCATTGATCTACAGTTCTTACCTGTGATTATGATGCATGCCAGTCGATTACTGCTACCGTATTCTATTTGGTTAGAGTAGCTAAAACTTTTTAGCTACTTCATTCAAATATATCCCTTTCTGGGACATATCACTGTCAAAGCATAATAAAGAAGTGCCCCATGTTGCCGAAAGAACAGTTCAGTGAAATTAGCTCTGGTTCTGAGTTTGGGAAATGTGTGACTAAAATATTGACCCATCCTGTGTGTGTATAATATATATATATATATATATATATATATATATATATATATATATATATGATCTCAATAATAAGATCACAGTTAATATTAAAATTAACATAATCACAATCGTCAATAATACACAAGGAGTTAACATTGCTAAAAATACAAACATCATCATCGTCATGTCCACAAACAGAACTAAACTTGGTGGTGGTGAACCCAACCAAAGTATGTGGGTATGCATCTATATATGTGTATGTATGTGGGAGGAAATATGAACTTACCTGACAACACAGACGATATGAAAAACGCCAAGACCGCCCACACCTGTCCTTTGTTAAGAGACCATTGCTACATATGGAATGCTACAGTCTTGACACCAAAATAGATTGACAATTGCGTATATATGTATGCTTGAATGCATGGATGTCTATCTACACCTAATCTCAGATTATTTATATGGGTGTGTTTGTATAAACTAAAATGCATACATCTGTATGTATATGTGTCTATGTATGTGAGAGTGTCAACCAAACAAACAAAGAAGACCCCCCCCTTCCACCAAACACAAATAAGCATAAATAGATCCATTTTTTTTTAAAAAATAAACCAGTTTGTCTGATGATTGCAAAAGCGTCAAACCCAGGACTACAAACTAATATCCATACAACTGAATATATATATATATATATATATATATATATATATATATATATATATATTATATCAGAATTAACGTGTAGAGAAAGACAATATGTATAAAGGAAAAAAAAGACAATAGGAAAACTGTACTTTCAGCCAACAGGTTTCATCCAATGTGACCTCAATTTTGATTTTATAAATGGTCTACACTCATAAAAAAAAGAAAATAACTCACTCCGAAACAAAATCCTTGAGAGTTCCACTATTGAATATTATTCAAATATTAATCCATGCTGTGGTTTTTCTCCACTCTCACCTTTCCTAACAGAATCACTACTCCCTCCAAGCCAACGTACACAACAAATATATCAAGAAACAAAAAGAAAATGGTTGAATCCATCAACACAACAATACAAACAATATTTCTACATGTGAAAATATTCTCTTCAAACATAAAATAATTGACATTATTTTTCAGTTGACCATATGAATATACAATAGTGTTTCTAAATTCTTCTGGTTGCTAACAAGATTTTGTTTTTTGTTTAAAGATACTTTGATTCAATAAATTCAATTTCTTTTTTTTTTTTGCCTTGAAAAAGTTCACATTGGACAAAATGCATCAGCTAAAACTACAATTTTCCTATTGTCTTTTTTCCTTTTATATATATATATATATATATATATATATATATATAATATGCACATTTTTAAAGCATTAATAAGTAATATTAAGTTCCTTTCCTTCCATGCTGTATAGAAACTAAATAAAGATCTGATTCTATGTTCACTCAATACAAATAATGGAGATGGTTAGATCTCTTCATTTCCAAATGGATTGTAAAATTACCTTCGGTGATAATCTCGTCAGTAATTCAATTTCTCTCTCTCTCTCCGCATGCATGCTTATCCTATGGATGAGAATTTGACTTGAGGTTGAAAAGGTTTCACATTATCAGATTCATTTAACCTCAGGAGCCCATTAGGAGGCCCACCTGCTTGCTTTAATTATTAATGGTTACAGAAACATTTGCATTGAGATTGCAGCCAGTGCCAATTATTCTACTTACTCCTGCCGAGGTAAAAATATTGAATTTTTTGGTATTGTGTTGCCATAGTGAACAATACTATTTGAACTTTTTATTTTAAACAGACAAAGGATTTAAGACTGTGCTCTCTCCAACCTTCCTCATATTGTCTACAGTTCTGTGCTTTATCTTTCTTATTTCAATAGTAGCATTTCAGCCAGTGTGCTTTCCAAACTTCCTAGATTAGGATACTAGTTTGAGTGACCTCTAGAAGTTCCCATAGTTCTTGGAAAATAGAAAAATACATAGAAATAAAAGTATTGAGCAATCCTGGACCTTCATGTCTGGAAAAAAAAAACAAAAAAAAACAAAAAAAAACTGAATGTCAAAAGGATGTTTTTCCCTTGACACCACTATTATTTTAACTACCTTCACTCCTCAGCAATGTTTATTCTTTTAAAACGTGATGATTAGAATTGGAATAAAACCTGAACATATGAAAATCAATTTATACATTTTCTTTGTTCTTGAAAATTTACAATAAGAATATTTATTAGATTGTTTATTTACACTATTGTATTGTTTATTGGAGCGGTTGGCAAACATCGGTTAATTATCAATTGGTTCAAACTTTTTAAATGGTAAATAATAAGGATTTACTTACAGTTTGTTCAAATATTTTAATAATTTAGTAAATGTTTATAAATTTACGAATAAAAAAAATTGTTTCTTTTATAAATTGGCAAATGATAAATATTGCATTAATTTTTAGACTGTTGTAAATATAAAATTATTCTTGTAAATAAACAATCTAATAAATAGTGTTTAATATTTTGTTGTAAATTCTCAAAAAGAAAAAATATGTAAATTCACTTTCATCATATGTTCAGGTTTCATTAAAATTCTAATCATTGTTGTGTAAAACAATAAACATTCCTGAGGAGTGAAGGTAGTTAAAATAATAGCAGTGTCGAGGGAAAAACCTGTCCTTTTTTGACACTTATATTGTGTACATCTAACAAAACGCTGACCAGTAAATTACTAGAGGGCAATGCATTCAAGGTAAGATTTTTTTGTCAAATAAAGTGCTTAGTATTAAAAACAGAACAAAAATGTTTAATATTAGGTTGTTGCATAAATTTGTTTCTTTTTATTTTTTAATAATTTATTTTAATACATATTATTTATTAATAATTTTGATTATCAGAGTCACTAAGAAACAAAAAATGCTAGGAAAGATTATTCTTAGAGACAATTTGCAGAACATATGAAAAAAAAAGCGAATATATGTAACAAGCTAATCATTACAGTGTACAAATTATTAGTAGTAGATACCAAATGTAAATACAGAATGTTATAATTTAATTTTTAATTTTAAGTAATTGGTTGATATTTTTAAATAGTTTTCTGACCAATCTACACATTTACAGATAGTTTGAAAACACAATAGAGCATTGCATGCAGTTCACTCTATTAAGAAAAATTGTTTGTGTTCAGTAGATGATTGTGCAAATCTGCCAATAATTGCTTCTGCATCAAATTCATCTAACAATTCCTTTTCAATGGATAGCAACATGTATGATTGCAAATTCTCCTCAGGCAGCAAATTTCTTAATCTTGCCTTTATGATTTTTGTTTGAATTTCTGGGATGGGGAATTATCATTATTTACACTATTTATATTCAGACTATTGTCCTCATCTTTGTTCTGGTCGCAACATTTCATCCATTGTGCCATCCGGCCTTCATCAAGTGTATATCGAACTTGTAATGAAGTCATCTCTATACACAGCACAAATGCCTCAAGCAGATTTGACTTTGATTAAAAACAAAGAGAAGACGTCGAACATGCACATCCTTGTCTGCTTGGCATTCCAACACAAAGGGTTACTAGTTTGAAATAAAATTTCAGTAATGTTAGAAAATAGTTTCATAGGATGACCAGAGTTAATAAGAAGTAAAAATTTCTATGAAAGATTAGTCTTTCAGATCATTCACAGGACATCAGAAAAAAACAAACAATATACATGTAACTATGTAATAAAAAAAAGGAGTTAATTATTATTATTATTATTATTGGAACTTGGTTGACTCTCTACTTTAATGGGACCCAACCCCTGCTTGCCACTGAAAATTTAATTTCTTTTCTGATATCATATTCAACTATATTAATATGCTGTGCAACAGTCAGGATCTATCCTTGATTATGGGTCACCCACTTGCTTCAAAATATACATATAGGTAATAAAGAATTTAAAATGATTGTCCTCCAGTGGAGACCAACCAGCTAACGTTTTCATTGGGGTGCCAAGAATCTTACTTAGAGCATCTTGGGGCAGATTATGAAATCTAATTTTGCTCTGTTTTTTAGTTTAAATTCTAGCTAGAGATAACATCATTGTTCCTAATACAAAAATTGGTTGTAAAAGAAGGGAGTTTTGGAACAAGACTGGCTGTCTAGTTAAATTGGGACCAATCAGAAGCACCCCCAGCTTGCTACTGAAAAATTTAACCCTAACATCTCAATCATGGGTCCCTCACTTGCTTCTGGTAAGACTCCAATCGCAGAATGTCTATTAACCTAGACATTTATTTCTTTTTCCATTTCCATGTCATTCATTTGAAGTTGGGCCATTTTGCAAGACTCTTATGATAATCTCCAAGACTTTTATGAAGATAGTCATTTGCTGCTTTATTCTACCAATTTGCAATTATGGTAACTGTTTTAGGGTCCCACTTACTACATTTTCTTTTTTTTTAAATCAATTCAGCCTGAGGAAGACGATAAGGCCAGTAAAATGCAAGGAAATAAAAGACTTTCAGAAGGGACCAGAAACCCAGTCCTGAACAGGGAAACCAGGGATAAACCTTTACTTATGTTCAGGAGACAGGGGACGGATGTGATCTTATCTACTCTTATTGAAGGAAAAAGACAAAAAATAAATAATAATAAAATTTCAGAGTTTAGGTGGAGATGTTAGAAGTATAGAGTTGAAAAGGATCTTAGAAGGAACTGGAAACCCAATCCTAAAACAGAAAACAAGGGATAAACCTTTAATTCTTTTCAAAAGCCCCTAATATCCTCAATCATGGGTCTCCCACTTGCTTCCCATGAGAATCCGATCATCACTGATCTTGTATTGACATAGACATTTACTTCTTTTCCATTGACATGCCATTCTTCTAAAGCTGGACCATTTCGTCAGACTTTGATAATAGTTTCCAAGACTTTTAAGAGGCTAGTCATTTGCTGCTTCATTCTACCAATTTGCAATTATGGTAACTCTGTTTTAGGATCCAGGTTGCTACAGAGTGCCACCTTTTTTTTTTACCCCACTTTGTTATTTATGGATGTCAACTTAATTTTAAATTTCTCTTCAAAAAATATAATGTAAGAACATCTATTCTGAAGATGTTAACAACAGAATAACTTCAAAATTGTACCAGGTAGAAGTATAGTATAAAAAGTTTAATTAAATAAACTTAGTAAATATTTCCAATAATCATAAAGTTTTATCAAATATTAAAGTTAAATGTGATATGCATTTTGGCAATCACATCTTTTTAAATCCTTGACTCACTAAGCAAAAGGTGTCCGCACAGTAAGCTGCTTATTCATTCTGCAGTAGACCAGTTGCCAACAAAGGCTATAGGGCTCAGTCTATCCTACTGTTCAAGCCAAAGTTGATGGAAGAAGAGATGAATTTGTACATTTCCCAAAGTAATTTGCATGTAAGTGAATTTAATGAACCCAACTGAAATTTGAACTCGACTCTGATTTCTAAGTTTAAGCATTTATTAAACCTATTGAGATTATTGTAATTAATGAATGTATTGTGACAATTGCTTCTGGGATCAGAATCATTTTCCCACTGTGAAAATATAGCTTCCCTCTGCCTTTTCTATAAATATTTTCATGATAATTGTTCTGGTGAGCTTTCCTCTTTGGTACCTAGACTTTATGAATTTAAGCCATAATATAGCTTCCCTCTGCCTTTTCTATAAATATTTTCATGATAATTGTTCTGATGAGCTTTCCTCTTTGGTAACTAGACTTTATGAATTTAAGCCAAAATATAGCTTCCCTCTGCCTTTTCTATAAATATTTTCATGATAATTGTTCTGATGAGCTTTCCTCTTTGGTAACTAGACTTTATGAATTTAAGCCAAAATATAGCTTCCTCTGCCTTTTCTATAAATATTTTCATGATAATTGTTCTGATGAGCTTTCCTCTTTGGTAACTAGACTTTATGAATTTAAGCCAAAATATAGCTTCCCTCTGCCTTTTCTATAAATATTTTCATGATAATTGTTCTGATGAGCTTTCCTCTTTGGTACCTAAAGTTTATGAATTTTGAACTGAATATGTGAATAATGACAAAGTTTTAGAGATAATTGAAACAAAATGGACGCTTATACTTCGAATCAGAAAGTGACAGTTGAAATTTCTAAGATGCATAATAAGGGAAGGTGGATTTAGAAAATTTATCCCTCACAGAAGACAGTGAAGGAGAGAGTAACAAAGGAATGCTGCAAATAACACCTGCCTAATGAACAATTGGTTGTTGGAACAGGAATTAGGAGAGATAGCAAAAAGATAAAGCTTACTAAGCGCTACAAATATAAAAAGTTGTATAGAACCATGATCGCCCACTCCATGAAGGAACATGGCATATAGAAGAAGAAAATGACTAGATTGGCAACTAGGTCCCATTATTTTACAATAAGCTCTATTCTAATATTCTATAGTTATAGATATATTATGATATTAGAATTTCAGGTAGTCGACATGAGTGAAGAATGCATGAGCTAAAAAATAGTGTTAAAAACAAGAGGAATAAGGATACCAGTTTGAATAATGAGAATATCTTTTCTTACAATTTCAGGTACTGAAGATAAGTGAAAAAGAACTAGGCCAAAACAAGTACTGAAAATGATGAGCAATAAGGATAGCAGTTTGAATAAATTCTTAGATAATGAGATTAATTCATCTAAACAAATTCTGCTTTTTTGTTTTCCATCAAGCATTATAGATTTGGAATTTTAATTGGCACAAAAATGAATGTTTATCTTGTAAATCCTTCTATAAACCCAATAAATGGCATGCAAGCATTTTTTTTCTAAGACCCTTTTGTTCTGCGACCAATTATCTTTTGTTAAATATAAAACTCTTTGTATCTAAATACCAATTAGGAGAAAGATCTCTTGAGCAGTTTGTTTCACTTGTAAGAACATGTGTTTCTAGGTCAAACATTTTTATTAATGATTTTTTTTTTTTTAAGAGTGTAAGAAAACAAAAATAAAACATTTCTTCTATTGAATCTGAAAAGAAGGTACAAAAAAGATTTCCCCTGTCTCTCCAAAAGTTGCATGTTCCAGTGAAATCATATAAAGCAATTATTATTAATTTACATTAATGTTTTGGAACATTCCTGCACCCAGATCACCCCAAGCACGCAAGGGGTTACAGAAGATTTGGAGCGAGAGCAGATAGGAATGATAGAGGAGAGGATGAGGAGAAGGATAGTGGATAGATCAAGGCAACTGGAGATGTCGATTGACATTACATTTAAATAGTTGGAGATTAAAGCTATCAGGGAAACAGGAAAAGGGAGTTCCACAGGTGAGAGGTGCGAGACATAAAGCTATTGGAGTAGAAGAGATGGCTACATTTAACAGTTTCAACAGTGAAAGGGTGAGAGCGGGATCCCAGCCTTGTAGGATGCTTGAATTCACAGTCTTGGAACTAGCAAAAGCAGCTCATCAGAGCAATTACCATGAAAGTATTTGTAAAAAAGATAGAGAGAGGTGACGGCACGTCTCTGAGAGAGTGACTGCAGATGAGATGCCAGATCAGGGCTGATTATATTGCATATCCGTCTCTGGATCTTATCAAGAACCAAAAGGCAAACAGAAGGGGCTCCAGACCATATATGGCAGCAATACTCCATGCAAGGGTGAATGGTTGATTTGTAGATTTGAAGGATCAATTCCGGGGAGAGAAATTTCCTGGCGCGGCACAGGGAGCCAACTTTCCTTGCAGTGGGTGAAGCTATTGACTCAATGTATTTGTTCCATCTCATGTCAGTAGACAACGTGAGGCTGAGCAGCCGCGGACAGCAATGATTGAACCAATGTATGATTTTTTAATTTTGAAAGGGCGTATCGGTTTGACTGGTTTGTAGGAACTATGACAGAAAAATATTTGAAGCTTGTCAATCAAGCATTTTATCACATTTTAGGTCTTGTAGAGTAGCCGGCTTATGACCATATCATGTTGAAACACTGGTTCCTATATGGTCATTGAAGTTAACATCTTGCTTGGTCAATACCTAGGATGTTGGCCATTTGGGAATACCAGATACTGTAAGCTTGGATGCGTGGGTGATTTCATGAATAATGGCTCAGAATTGTTAATCGGAAAACAGAGTTCCAATTCCTGTTAGATTCATTACATTCATTTACATACCATTGGAAAAAGGTATGAATCCACCTCTTCTCCTCACCACTATGAGTTAATTAAGAATTGTATCAATAAACCATTTTTGTCTCAAAAAAAAAAAATTTTTTTTACAATCTGAAAATATTTTCTGGCTTTAAATAACCTATAAAGCCATAGAAAATGAATGAATGAATCAATCAATCAAATACTGATTAGCTAGACAGGTGTGCATTTTAGATTTATTTACATTCTCTGGGATATAAATGTATGGCCACAAAGTGAGAGATTATTTTATATAGTGATTGTAATATATAATTGATCCTCCACTTTAAGTTCACATTATAATTTCTTGTTTATCAAATTCTGGTAAGGTATGACTCCACCTTTTCTCCCCCAACTATGAGTTAATTGGTAAGACTTGTATCACTAAAGCATTATTATTAAAAAATATTCTTACAATCTAAAATATTTTCTGGCTTTAAATAACCTGTAAAGGGTTGATAAGCCATAGAAGATGAATCAGATAATTCTCCAGTAGCTACAACAAACCTTGATATAAAGGCATATAACATAAATGTTTAAAATATATTGTTAAAACAAGATTTTAAAAAATGGAGACTGACATTTAAAAGACCAGAAGGACAAAAATTCTTAAAAAAAAATGGCAGATTACTGTTTGTCACTCCTCACTTTTCTGAAGTTGATAAATGAATAAAATAGTAAATGTACATCATACTTATTATAAAACCCAGGTTGTGTGTGTGTGTCTGTTCGTTTATATATTGGATCGTATTTCCTACATTTTTTAACTGATTTCAACAAAACTTTACAGGACAACATAAAATTACCTTGCAGTGGTTCTGACAGCGCCAAAAATTGGAAAAACACAATTGTTTTTGCACAAAATCAATTTGAAAACATGATTAAGTCGCCAGAAGGAAAGGGGGACAACTCATATCGAGTAATACTTATAAAACCCAGGTTGTTTGTGTGTGTCTGTGTTTGTTTATATATGGGATCGGATTTCCTACATTTTTCAACCAATTTCAACAAAACTTCACTTTTTTTGGCAGGTAGTGTTTTCTTATTGTCTTGCACACTTTTTTCTTTATTTTTTACATTCAGAATGCTTTAAACATTCCATTTACAAGACAATTGTTTATAATAAAATTCTATTCAATCGGTAGACTCATAACGATTGAAAACAATGTTTTTGTTTGAGTTTGGGTTTGACCAATTCATAAAAAAAAAAAAAAACCAACTATTTAAGACATGCGTGTCTGTTAACTTTAAACAATAATCTTTGTCAATTTTATTTTTCAGTCTTTATGATGGTCGATACTTGATCTGTCTCTTACTGTTACATCCCCGGGCAACACCGTGTTCTACTGCTAGTAGTGACTAAAAAGCTAATCAAAAAACAAAGCACCATTATTAGTAAAATACTAAAGACAGATTGCATTAAGTCCTAGCTGTCATTCTTTAGAGTTCTAATTTTAATTAATTTTTAAATGTGAATTTATTTCAACAAATATTGTTTTTAAATAATATCCATATAAATTTGATGTAGCAAAAATATTATGCTTTTAAAAAGTTTACAGTTTCATCCAATCAGTGATTAGTTAAACAGTATAATGTCTACGCATTACTTAAAACTTAGGTCCCTTTTCTTGGAAAAGGCGTCTAGCCTTATTTGGGCAGTTATGTGACCTAAGTAGTATTTAAACTAAAGAGCGCAAATCTTTCAGTCATTGAGATCAGAAGCTTCTAACAGTGAAATCAAAACTGTGAGAATTGTAGCTGAAGACGGTAGAGTTGAAATAGCCTTTCTTGAATACTGAATCAGAAAATTCAACATCCACTACAAGAGAAGCTGCACCAACTATTGTTAAAATCCACCTAACAAGTAATATAAAATTAATAACATTTTTCTCACACACTCACTCAAATTCAGAATACGACCTTTCCAACAAAATACAGGTATGTTTCACAAGGAAAAAATTATCCCATTACAGTAACAAATTTATAATATTACAACTTCACATACAAGCTTTAACGATGTTGAATTCAATCTTTCTTGAATTTATTAATTTAAGTATAAATTCTGTTTCTTCTCTGTGAACAATCACAATCAAAGGCAGATAATTTCATTCAATTATAAAAATATCATTGCAAACTATTTACTGATTTGTATAAGAACAGAATTTAAATTCAAAACTGACTTACAAGAAAAAGAACAAACAAAGACATCCAAACTTATATAACTGAAACATTTCAAACCAGAAAACAGTTCCTGAAATAATTCACTGTCGTAAAAACATTTTTTGAACAATATCTTATAACAAACTAGTGAACTTTTTTCTGTCAGCATACAACTAAAGAGGAAAAACACAAAAGCTTTTCAAATGATACTTTCTTTGAATATTTTATTTCAGCACAACCTAATTGTACATTTCTGTATATAAATTCTGATATTCCCAATTTCATATAAGAAGTCTTTTTGTCATTTTTATCAAATGTTATTGACCTTGTGCCAGGCAGAAAGCAAATTAAAAGGTTTGTAGAGCTTTTCTTCATGCAAATTCATCAACTATTATTAACTAAAGCCTTCTGATAATAATTCTTTGAATTATCACCCATACCGTCGCCTCCCTCTGTCTTTTTTACAAATACTTTCACAGTAACTGCTCCGATGAGCTGCTTTCGCTGGTTCCCAGACTTCATGAATTTAAGCGTTCTACTAGGCTGGCATTTCGCTCACACCCTTTCACAGTCAAAACTGTTAAATGTATCCGTCTGTTCTACTCCAATAGCTTCATGTCTCGCACTTCTCGCCTGTGGAACTTCCTCCCCTTTCCCCTGATAGCTATAATCTCCAACTATTCAAATGTAATGTCAATCGACGTCTCCAGATGCCTTGATCTATCCCCTATCCTTCTCTTCATCCTTTCCTATATCACTCCTATTTGCTCTCGCTCCAAATCTCTGTAACCCCTTGCGTGCTAGTGGCTTCCAGCCTTGCTTGGCTGAAATGCTTAAAAAAAAATAACTCTGCAACAATTCCTTTTGCTCTTAGGGTATACATCGATACAATGATGGTTTTTAATTGTACTCTGTGATTGCAGAATCAGGTGAGTTCAGCAAATTATTTCAAAGCTAACCTCTTCCAATGAATTCCAGAACATGCTTCGGAATTCTTCTCTCAAGAAGATGTTTTTCTCCTGTTTATATAGTCAGCATCACATTGACATTTAACAGAATAATTTTTTTTTTTTTTTATCAATTTCACCCCAATCAAAACAGTAAAGCCACTAAGACACAAGGGGCTACTGGGTGTGGAAGAATTAGGAATAGAAACATTAATAATTAGTGGGAAGAGGAAAGAGTAATCAGGAGGACAGTAGATAGCGATTGACATTGCATTTAAATATTTGAAGAATTAAGATGGCTGGAAAGGAATTCCACACATTAGAAATGTGAGAAAAGAAACTGTTAGCATAGAACTTATGGCTACATCTAGCCAGATCAACTGTTAATTGATGAAATCTAGACATCAGTCTCGTACTGCACTTAAATTTAAAAAGTTTTAGGTATCATAGCAAAGAGCTTATCCAAACAATTACTGTGAAAGTGTTTATAGAAAAGGTGCAGGGGAAACAATTTTACAGTGGTGGGAAAAGGACTGAAGCTGAGCTGCCAGATCAGGACCAATAATATTGCTGATTCTTCTTTTGATTTTATCAAGGAGCTCAAGGTAAATAGCATGGGAACTGGATCATATTTGGCAGCAATATTCTAAGCATGGGTGAATGGTAGACTTCTATGTATGATAGAGAAAACCTGTCATGACACAGTGAACTAACTTTATTAACAGCTGACCTAGCAATGATGGAACTTGTTTTACAAAGGGATTTCAATATCAGCCAAGACGTGAGAACATTACTCAAGAATTTGCTGAAAAAATATCATTTTGGAATACTGGTCAAGATTTGCTTAACAAAAAATTGCACCCATCTCAGCAATCCAAGGCAGTCTTAGAAAAGACTTTTTTTTTTTTTTTTTTGATATCTGACATTAATGCAAGCATATATAAGAGAAGATTGTTTGTTGGGTCAGAGTTCTGGAAATGC
The DNA here is from genome assembly GCA_903632075.3 of Acanthosepion pharaonis. Classification (NCBI taxonomy): domain Eukaryota; kingdom Metazoa; phylum Mollusca; class Cephalopoda; order Sepiida; family Sepiidae; genus Acanthosepion; species Acanthosepion pharaonis. The sequence continues at coordinate 163,847 of CAHIKZ030005207.1, read as the reverse complement.
CAAAAAAATTTCCATATAGATTTATCCTCATTGTCTTTGTTTATCACTATTTTAAGTGCAGGCAAAATCTATCCTAATGTCTGCAATGTTTCATAAACATAAAGTGGTGTTAAGTGATTTATTGAAAAGCAGCTGGCTCCTGCATTGTCAGACTTCTGTGGCAATACGAGAAGCAAATTTCATGATACCTTCCTGCCTTTTTACTGCTGAAGAATTTACTTACGCTTAGGTAATTAAATAGGATATTCTCAAATGGAAGGATTTTATTAAAAGCTTTTTCTTGTCTATCAAGAAATAAATGTTTCCATGTAAATGCTGTAACTGAGAAGATTTTTTATTTTTCATTTTTACTTAAATGCTTTCTTGGGTTTTTAAAAACATGACAAATTGATTGGCTGAGTTATTCCAATTTGTTTCCACATTCTTTTGACACATCTTTGGAAATCTGAAAAATTCATTAGGTTAAATAAATATAGTGATGAAAAATGAAAACAGAATATATGAAAATATTAGTTTGAAGAACTCCTGGAACAGTGACTCTTTTTGGAATTAAATAAAAATGGCTGAAGATAGCATTAGCCGAATCATAATGGTAATAGCAGCAATACTAAAGTTTTAGAATTACTCTTGAAATACAAATTATATCAAATCAATTGCTAGATCTACTGTTAGGAAAGTTGGTTCATTGTTTCATACTAAAGAATTTTCTAAAAAAAGATTCTATTTTACACATTTATAAGTCTAGCATTTGTGTAGTGAAAGAGAGAATCCCCTACCTAAAAAGAGTTTGTGTGCAATCTGCCAAAGAAAGATTACCAAAAGTAGTTAGCAAAAAACTGCTACTTTAAGTATCAGAATCTATGCTAATGTTCTTTCCTCCCCTGAATTGCATGGCTAATCAGAAAAAAATCATTTGGTAAATAAAAGCTGTTGTTTTTCGCTTACCAGCAGTAGGATTTTTCTGAGCTTGGCGGACAAACACGCGTTTTTGCTGGTGAGAAGAGAAGGTTGGATTTGTGACCCCATTTTGTCATTTCTACATTGCCTGTTGGACTGTTACAATGGACTATTGTTTGAACTATGACTTGGCTACAAGTGTAGTGGATGAGAGACAGAAGAAACCTATTTCAGGCATTAGTCCATTTATTGCTACTAAGTTTACAGGAATTTTTTTTCTTTTCTCTACAACAACAATTTGCCAATGAATATTGCTGCCACATCTGGTTTTTTACTTAGGCTATGTATTTAGAGATTCTTGATAAAATAAAAAGAATCTGCAATGTTATTGGTCCTGACCTGGCATTTCATCTTCAACCACTTTCCCACCACCATAACATAGCTTCACTGGGCCTTTTCTATAAATACTTTCATGGTAATTATTCTGATGAACTTTCCTCTATGGTACCTAAACTTTATGAGTTTATTGGTAGCAAAGTCTCCTCATTTTACAGTTGAAACCATTACAAAGAAGTTAAAAACTAGAAGGTGATCCATATCTCTTCGACAGATGTTAAAGTAAAATGAAAAAGAATAATATCCTGGAGTCTTTGTTGATAATAATCAGATAACTCTCATTTACTGATTGGACTGAAGAATTTATTTTTTATGAATAGAAAGAGAAATTAAATTCAAATTGAATCAGCAATTTTATCAGTCCTAAACTAGTCACTTTCCTATTGCCATAAAGTTGCTTCAATGTGACTTTTCTATAAATACTTTCATGGTAATTGTTCAGATAAACTCTTTACTACACTTACCTTCACTTTATGAATTTAAGTGCAGTACTAGATTGGCAAATAGGTCTCATCAATTTACAGTTGAAATGGCTAGATGTAATCATAAGTTCTATGCTAACAGTTTTTCTCGCACTTGTTGGTGGAACTCGTATGGCTCCATGCTTTCTGAGCAGTTTTGATCTTCAAAAATTTAAATGCAGTGTCAATCGTTATCTACTGTCTACTTGTTTAATTGTTCTCACTCCTTCTTAATCATCTCTTTTTTTCTAATTCTTTCACACACATTAACTCCTTGTGTCTTAGTGGCTTTATTACCTTGCTTGGGATGTAATGATTATAAAAAATTTTTAAAAAAAATCAAATCATGAAAAATACCAAAATTCACTGTCTTCTGCTAATGTTTTTTGTTTTTTTTTATTTTTTTGAGAGAAAGAGGATGAAAAATATGATTATTTAAAGGTAAAGACATTTTTTACAATGTTGTTCACCCTGTACAAGGACTAAGAGCCACTTGAGGTAGAAGATTACAGAGTAAGAGGAAATATTCATGGGGATTGTAGAAATCCAGTGACTTACCTGCTAACATGGCTGCCTCAAATGCCTCAGCATGGTTGATGTTTTGCTCAAAGGTCTTTAACGAGCATCATTTGCTGTACCTCTGACCAGCTGGTCTTTGATATAGATGTCAGATAGATCATGATTGCAAATGGGGCATATGAAGTTACAATCCTGTGCTGCACCTCTGAGGAGGATGACAAATTACTGGACCGATTCACCTGGTCCTTGTGGTTCCTAAGGAAACTTAAAGCACCCATAATCAACACCCCCATACCAACTGTCTTGCCTGTGTCCCCTCAGCCGATGATTACAAATATGTGTAGACCACATCAATCTGCCAAAGAATTGGGAAATGATGGCATTACATTGCGAAGTGACCTGGCATCCCAGAGCCCTACTCAGTGACCACCATCAAGAACCAGGATTCCCAGGGTGCTATCCCGACTACTCCCATACAATCGGCCAGGCAATAAGGAACTGATTCCTCCCCAACGACCAATATGCTTCCGCAATGAAGAGAGGAGGGAGATGTAGAAGTCAAGTGACTTACCTGCTAACATGGCTGCCTTATTGTGTCTTATTGGAAAAGCAAGCCAGCTAATTTTACCTCATTTATAGGAGAGTACCTAATGCCCCAGTTGGGTTGGTCCATTTTGCTAAAATAGACCTGCCCAACACATTCACATGAATGATCTCTTTTCACCCATATATCTCTCCATTAAATGACTCACATTAGTTTAAGTTTGTGGCTACACCAGTCTACTTGTGTGTCAGACCACTTGCAAGCTAACCAATGTTCAACATGGTGCTGCAAACAGGATCCAATGATTGGCAAGAGCTACTTATCAAAATTGGCATTCCAGCTAACTCTGCCAGGACCTATGCTGAATCTTTTTTGAAAGAAAGCATTACCAATGATAGCCTCTCTATGATAGACAGGGAGATCCTCAAAGAACTAGGTGTCAGAACCATGGGACATGCCCTAGCCATCCTAAAGCTAGCAAAGGAGCAGCCTTTGACATCAGACAGCTACATGAAGACCTGCCCAACACATTTGCATGAGTGGTCTCTATTCACCCATATATCTCTCCATTAAATGACTCAGGTCAGTTTAATTTTGTGGCAACACTTGTGTGTCAGACCACTTGCAACCTAACCAATATTCTACAGGGATATGTGGGGAAGAAAACTGTTAACTGTAGATTTGAACAGGTTAAGATTGTAGTGATCAGGGAACCATCCTCTTGGGAGTCAATTTCACATAGCAGTGGTTCATGGGAAACTCGAAACTACTTGAGTTGAACTTACATCTCACCAGTGGAGTACAAAGGGAATGAGACTGGTTTTCTATAATGTGGCATGGCGGGGCTTGCATGTGAAGGTTAGATCTGGTGGAATTAAGGGATGTAACTTATTTGAACACTTTCCATTGAAATAGTGACAGAGCCTGTGCTGTTTCAACTGTAGGAATGCACTTGTAAGGTGGAAAATAATTAATCACCCACAAATACCTGGAGAGGCTTTTAGACTCTATCAAGACAGGAAAGTGAAGACTGAATATTTCCTGCCTATGTATGGCAGCAGTATTCCATTTTCAGCCTGATCTGGCTCATGTAAATAGAGAGAATAGCAGGTGGAGTCAGGTACTTACTGGAGTGGTACTGGGAACTGACAATTTTTCCAGCATCTTTAGTGATAGAGTATATGTACAAGTTCCACTTAAGGTCTGGGTTCAGTTTAAGTCCCAATAGGGACTCAAGGCACAGGACCTCACTGAGTGAATGCCCGTTCCTTGTAATAGGTGAGAATTCAGGATCACTAAGTGATTATGAAACATCACTAGTTTTGTCATTGAAGCATTGATTGTAACCAGCCAGTTTTTGCCCGATTGAGCTGTTAAAGCTAAGTCAGAGTAGAGATCAGCTGCTAATCTCTGATCATCTCTAGTTTGGGGGATGAACCCATATACTGTTGTACCATCAGCATAGATATTCACAAATGGTCAGTGCATACACTAAAATAGATTATTTATGTAAAGTAAAATGTGGGTTGGTCCGAGAAGCGAGCCTTGGGAGATGCCCGAATTGATCACTTGGGCCTTGGAAGATTCAAGAAGTGTGACAGAGACAGTCTGAGAAACAGACACACACACAAATACACACGTATTTTTTTTTTTTTTTGTTAGTGAAATTGGAGTGGATTTAAACAGCGAACTTAGATCAGAGAATTTTTGTTTACTGATGGTGAAACCTGATCTAGGGCAGGAGCTGTACCCATTAGAACTAGGTCATTAGTACACAATGGAAATGGTCAAAATAATTTTTATTGATTAAAACTTGGAATAGAGCTAAGTAAGCAAGGAGGACCTTTAGAATTCACATGATTTTGGTTGAAATAGCCAAAACCCTGTGATAATCACGTGCGAAGTAGTAGGGCCAATGTTCAGTTGTAACCAGCCAGATTTTTCTATGTAAGCATATCGTTATGCTGAAAAAGAGGCAGACAGAAGAGAGAGATGGAAGAGGCAGACGGAAGAGAGAAACAGAAGAGAATTAGGCTGGGCAAGTGTTGGGCTAGAGACAGCGGAGAGTCGAGTTGAAAACTCAAGAAGGAGAGAAAGTGACATCGGAGATTGGAACAAAGCGTCTGCTAACATGTACTGTTGATATAAGTATCGCTGCTTCTGCTACCATGAATACTATTACTACTGTTACTACTGCTAAGGAGGAACGCCACTATAAACTATAAGCCGCGCACAGAAATCTTATTCCCCCATCGCAAGAGTTGTATATCGTTCTGAGACGATTTGACAACAAGTTAATCATAACACACTCTCTGTCTGTCCAGAATCCAGTGAATACATTTCTACGTCAATTACTTTTCTTTTCTGTAACCCGTTTCTTTTCTATACTATTCTTTTCTGTTATATAAAAGACATTAACAATTCAATCATTGAATAGTTTGTTGTCTGGCTTTCTGCTGATATCAATCTTTTTTTTTTTTTTTTTTTTTGCGGCATTCTAAATTTCTTAGTGCAGACTCTCCAGCTGTGTCTATCTCTTCAGTCAACCATGAATGGATGAACATCACTTCTGCTTTCTGGATCAAACAAATCACAATGTGGGCAGGAAGCAGGATTAAGCTAGTGGACCGGTCGAATAATTTATGGATGCTCAGGGGACATACAGCCACTACCTTAAGTTCGATTAGGAACGAGCAGACACCTCAACCCAGAGAGTGAGACGTCAGAGGTTGAGGGGCTGGGGCGAAAGAAGGTAGAAGATGGTGATTGATGTTGCATTTAAATTTTTGAAGATTGTTGTTCTCAGGGATTCCAGTAAATGGAAGGGATTCCCTCAGGTGCAAATTGCAAGAAAAGAAACTGTTGGAGTAGAATTGGCAGTTGCATTTCGCTATTTCACCAGTAAAAGGGTGGGAACTAGATGTAGTAGCATACTTAACTTCATAGAGTCAGGTGACCAGGGGGAAAAAGCTTACCAGAGAAGTTACTATGAAATATTTGTAGGAAAGACCGTGAATCCATGTCACATCAGTGAGAAAGTAAGTGGAATTGAGATGCGAAGTTGGGATTGATTACATTAAAGATTCTTTTTTGGATTTTGGCAAGAACCTCGAGATAAATATTAGGAACACCAGACCAGATATGGCAGCAGTATTCAATGTACTGGTGAATGGTAGATTTGTAAATGCACGGGATGGCCTACATATTTGTAGGAAAGACCGTGAATCCATGTCACATTGGTGAGAAAGTAACTGAAGTTGAGATGCCAAATCAGGATCAATTACATGATAGATTCTTTTTTGGATTTTGGCAAGAACCTCGAGATAAATAACAGGAGCACCAGGCCAGATATGGCAGCAGTATTCAATGTACTGGTGAATGGTAGATTTGTAAATGCACGGGATTGATTATGATGGCAAAAATCTTCTGGTATGACACAGTGACCCAACTTTTCTTTCTGTAGATGGAGCTATTGCTTGTTAGAACTTTTGAAAACCAATCAAGAAAAAAAAGCACTTATTTTGAAGTAGAAATACATTTTATATCAATAAATATTGGAATATCACTGTTCAAATCCTTCACAGGTCTTTAGTGAAAAAGAAAAGAAAACAAAAATTGACAGATTCTTATTTCAGAATATTTCTTTACTTTTCATTCTGGCAGAATTTCTGTCAACTTTCTATGGTTTGTTTCATGCAAAAAGAGTACGAAAAAGAAATTCTTCCTGAATAAGCCAAGCTGAGATATTAATCAATATTGCAAAATTACAGTATCAACATTCATAGGAAATCATCATTTTCATTTCAAAAGCAGAAACCCTAGAAAAATATTGGCAGAAAGATGGATTCCATGAAAGTTCTCATGATTTGCTTAAGAATGTCCACATATTTCATCACTTGCTTACATAACTCTCTAAGTATAAAATCCAGTGTCCACCATTTTGCAAGGCATAAAACATGTTTGGCTATGTTTTAATCATATCTAAGATTATTAACCAGATACAGTTTTCATATTTTGAATAAATAACTATAATAGTATTTATATATTAATCATCTTAACTAAATAGCAAAAATTGTAACATGATTAGAATATTTTTTTGATTTGAGATTTATTGTATTTAATTAAATATTACTTATTGTCAATTAAATAAGGTAAAAGATTACCTAATTTTATTACTATCAATTAAATAAGTTAAAATATTACCTATGTTATTGCTATCAATAGATTAAAATATTACCTTTTTTTTATCATTGTCAGTAAGTTTAAATTATTAACTATTTTATTGCTATCAATAAACCCTGCGTTAATCACTTTGGATTTCTGAAAATAGATCGTCCCCTGGCATCTGCCTCCCACTACAACTTAATCATACTGTGTGCTACACACCCACACTGAGTCAGGAAAGTAGTAGGAGGGAGCAAAAGAAACTTGAAATTATGAGTACTTTAAAATTTTCAGTGCAACAAAACAGCCCATCTATCCTGGTTATGGCGATAACTACATATGTGTTCAGGGTAAGACAAACTATGTCCACTAGCAAGGCCTCTGATCCTGGGGGTTTGAGGAACATAAAACCACCTCTTAATTGCTGATGTTCCCAGATTCACTCTGACCAAGGGTAGTAGCACCTGTTAGGGTCCCAGCTATGGGTAAACAGTTAACCTTGAAAATAGGGTCAAAAACACTATGAAAGTGTAAAAATAGGTTTTTAATACCAGCAATACATTTTTGGAAAAAATATTACCAGCAATAAAAATCTCGTCGGCATTAAATAACCCATTGAGGTTCATATGCCATATACCAAACCAAATCAGCCCATGTGACTAACGCAGAGTGAAATAGATTCAAATATTACTGATTTTCTCAATGACAGTTTTCCTATCCACAAGCTGAAGATATGACTTTTTTTTATCTTTGCTGATCTCATAAAGTTTTCCATAGTTTTTCCCCTGCAAATAGTTCATGAGACAAATTTATTCGCTATTTTTCTCTTGCCTTTTTTATAACATTTAATTTTTCCTTATTTTGAAGATTTCCTATAAAATCTTTATCTTAGATGTTGTGAATGGCAAACTATTTAGCTCTGCCAAGACTATGCCCTGCTCAAATACAAGCAGACATGTGAAAAGATAAACACCAATCATTCAAACATTCAATACCACATCCCAAATAAGACTATGCCCTGCTCATCTACAAGCAGAGATGTGAAGCGATAGACACCAATCATTTAAACATTCCATATCACATCCGAAATAAGACTGTGCCTTACTCATATACAAGCAGAGATATGAAGCGATGGACACCAATCATTCAAACATTCCATATCACATCCCAAATAAGACTGTGCCTTGCTCATCTACAAGCAGAGATGTGAAGCGATGGACACCAATCATTTAAACATTCCATATCACATCCCAAGTAAGACTATGCCCTGCTCATCTACAAGCAGAGATGTGAAGCGATGGACACCAATCATTAAACATTCCATATCACATCCCAAATAAGACTATTCCCTGCTCATCTACAAGCAGAGATGTGAAGCGATGAACACCAATCATTTAAACATTCCATATCACATTCCAAATAAGACTATGCCCTGCTCATCTCATCTACATTCCATATCACATCCCAAATAAGATGCCCTGCTCATCTACAAGCAGAGATGAAGGATGGACACCAATCATTTAAACATTCCATATCACATCCCAAATAAGACTATGCCCTGCTCATCTACAAGCAGAGATGTGAAGCAATGGACACTAATCATTTAAACATTCCACATCACATCCCAAATAAGACTATGCCCTGCTCATCTACAAGCAGAGATGTGAAGCGATGGACACCAATCATTAAACATTCCATATCACATCCCAAATAAGACTATGCCCTGCTCATCTACAAGCAGAGATGTGAAGTGATGGACACCAATCATTTAAGCATTCCATACTACATCCCAAATGAGACTAGTAATGGAAAACAACATTCCTTTTTCTCGTTCTAGTGGCAAACTTACTGATAATGATGGGAGGGTGGCTATGCTGATGACATATGTATTTGTTGTTGGAATAAGAATGATTTTCTTGTCACCTAGGAAAAGGTTACTGAATACGAATAACAAAAACGAAGACTGTAAATGGAACGATAATATTTATAGCAGAAACAACATACAAGATTCACTAGTGGCGTGTAGTAAGTAATCAACTGCTAATGGTGAGCTAGAAGTGAATCACAAGTGAAATCCTACAATAAATCAACATGCAGTATATTCCACTGTATTTATAAGGATTTGGACATAACCATTATAGTCTGTAGATACGGTATAACAGATCTCAAACCAGATATCATCTTTCTCCTCCTCTCCCAAGTGTTCCAAGAAATAGAACTCGGGATAAAGATTTCCAAAAACAGAAACAATGATCTGGAATTGGATATGAAAGCAGTGATGGCACCAATCATAAAAATTCTGAATGTGTAATTAATAAATACTTCACATAACTTGGAGTATAGATAAGTTATAACAAATTTAGTATAGGAGATGAGGAAATTGAACAGAGAATAATTTGTGCTAGATATAGCCTCACCCAACACCGCAAAATGCTACAAAACCAAAACATTAAAATCTTCAGATCAAGGATTAAAAATGGCTTCAAGTGAATAAACCCTGTAGGTCTTTGAGAAGACCATCCTTCTTTAAATCTCATGAATTGGTCACAGAATCACAAAGAAATGTACAATATAACCAAAACCACATCATTTGAGAACTTTCAACAGCAGCAACAACTAAAATGGATAGCATGTATGAAAATAAGTACCTAATGAAGATGTTGACATTACACTGTACTTCAAACTAAATTTTAAGAAGAAAACCTCCATCATCAATACTGGAATGAACAATGTTTTCTTGAGTTTTTAATAGGAAGATTTTATAAATTCCATCGAAAATAGCACTGGCTGCTTGGTCAATGAATACCAAGTGTTTCCTTATAAGGAAGCAACTAATATCATTAGCACCTGTAAATATTGATATCTAAACATATAGAGACTTAACAAAGAACAAACTTTCTATACGATGACAGTCCAAACAAGTGCACAATGAAACTGAATTGTCATTTTATACATATATCTATATCTATAATTCTCAAAATGTGTGTGTTTGTATGTGTGTGATCAGATGTTGTTTATACATTTCCAGTTATCATCTGATTTCAATGAAATTCTTTGTTTGATAGATTATTCTTTAGTGCCAGTTTTGAGTTCAAATTGTTGGTGACAATGGCTCTCCACTACTTCCTGTCCATTATAACTCTCAGCAACATTTTACTATTTACTATCTGTTCTTGGATATATATCTTTCATAAAAACTTTAATAAAAATAAATAGTTTAAATTATTACAATAATATTATCTATATCTATAATTCTCAAAATGTGTGTGTGTTTGTGATCAGATGTTGTTTATAGGTTTCCACAGTTTCCATCCGAATGCTTCTGCGCATGAGGCTGATGATAAAAGGACTCAATAGCTGAGGAGAAACGCCTCTTCAACTGCTGCTGCGCGTGAGGCTGAAACAAGATTGAGAACGCAAAAACGGCCCTTTTCAGGGACCCCCCCCCCCATTCAAATTGTTAACCGCCCTACCACCACACACACACACACACTCACATTTGGGGATGTGCCTCAGTGACACCCAATTGTTATTACTAATATTGATTTTCAGGTGGGCTGACTTTAAACTTAAGCACCAATTGAATGGTAAAAATTCCCAATAATGAAAGACCCGGTCAAAGACGTGTTATACTGCTAGTGTTTCTATAAGGCTTATTTCTTTACCAAATCTCCTGATGTGGCTATCAATTTATCTGAAATCAAATATCATATTAGAAAAGATTACATCTTCCTGGATCCAAATGAGATACTGGCTGGCAAGGGTGAATGCAACATTTTGTTTCTGATAATTGAAGGAAGAATAATGATTTACTAAGAACTCACATCACTTGCTAATCACCTGGACAGGCAGATATGCACTAACAGATTATGGATAACTGTTGATTATAATCTGGCTGAGTGATCCATGCTTTAATCGATAGCTTGACAGATTTCATCTGTTGCCTTTGTTCTTGGATCAAGAAACCATTTTTCCAGTGGACAAAGGGACAATGTTTTCTTTTACGTCATTAAAAACAAGAAATAAAAATAACATCTACCATTTGGGCAATTAAATAAATCTGAAGGCGTGTGCGAAAATCCTAGCACCTTTGTTGTTTACAGTGGGTAATAGCGTCCAACTTGCCAAAATGCAATCTAAATAAATCGCAAACTTGTCTCAATGAGAATGGTTTTTTTAAATCAATTTTTTTACTTTTTGATTGATTGAAAAATATATTCTTTCTTTTTTTTCACCCATACTATTTGTTGTTGTTGTGTTTTTTTGTTTTTTTTTAAGCGTTTCACCCCAAGCAAGGTGGGAAGCCACTAGGATGCAAGGGGTTACAGAAAATTTGGAGCAAGATCAAATAGGAGTGATAGAAGAAAGGATAAGGAGAAGGGTAGTGGATAGATCAAGGCAACTGGAGATGTCAATTGACATTACATTTGAATAGCTGGAGATTATAGCTCTCAGGGAAACTGGAATAGGGAAGGGAGTTCCACAGGCGAGAGATGCGAGACATGAAGCTATTGGAGTAGAAGAGACGGCTACATTTCGGAGTTTTGACAGTGAAGAGGTGAGAGCGGGATGCCAGCCTTGTCTGGCGCTTGAACTCATGAAGTCTGGGAACCAACGAATGCAGCTCCTCAGAGCAATTGCCATGAAAGTATTTGTAAAACAGACAGAGAGAGGCAATGACGCGTTTGTGAGAAAGTGACTGTAGACAAGATGCCAGATCAGGGCCAATTATATTGCATATCCACCTCTGGATCTTATCAAGAACCCCGAGGCAAACAGAAGGGGCTCCAGACCATATATGGCAGCAATATTTTCATCATTTGAGCCAAGCATGGCAAGATTGATCAAGTTTCTGCCATGCCACATGCAAAGTTGACATCCTTATTCCTTTTGTGTTCTATAAGGATGAACTTCAACTAAGTCAGCATCTTTCCCAGAAATGTTACATTATGGAGCCTAATCTCAATAGGATGCTTCCCTAATCAATATAATCTTTACCTCTTCAAATCTAGGGTCAAGTGTTATGACTTACATATCCTTATACCTGCATTCCTATTTTCAACTAAACTGTGCCTCTACCAGCTCATCTTATGAACACATCCTGTTCAAATACTGTATGATCACTGAAGTTAAGTAAAATTGAACCTTCTAAGTCCCTGTATGGGTGACCACTTCTGAATGTAAGTCTTGGTGTATGGGTGTTATAATGGATTATGGCTTGGAATTGTTAATTGGAGAGCTGAGTTCAAATTCCTGTAGGATTCAGTATATTCACTTACATGCAAATATCCTTGGGAAAGGTATAAATCCACTTCTTCTCTCCCAAGTTATGGGTTAATCAGTAAGACTTGCTAAATCACCATCTCCAAAAATAAAAATAACATTACGATCTAAACATTTGTTCATCAAATTTTGATGAGTTATGAATCCTCCTCCTTCCTCCCCCCAGCTATGGATTAATTAGTAAGACATATCACTTATTATCTCATCAAAAATCTTTTTACACTCTAAAAATATTTTCTGGCTTTAAATAACCTGAAAAGTGTTGATAAGCCATAGAAAACAAATCAATCAATCAATGAAATACTGATTACCTACACAAGCATTTATTTACATTCTCTGAAATAGAAATGAATAGAAACTATAGTGCCCACAAAGTGAGGGATCATTTTATACTTTGTAATGTAATATTGAACGCCCATCTTGTATCCACCTTATAATTTCTTGTTTGTTGCTAAGTCATAGAAAATAATCAATCGATGAAATACTGATTACTTATATCTTAGATTTATTTACATTCTCTGGAATAGAAATGAATAGAAACTATAGTGCCCACAAAGTGAGAGGTCATTCTGTATATAGATTGTAATGTAAAATTGATCCCCCATCTTATATCTATGTTATAATTTCTTGTTTGTTGATAAGCCATAGAAAACAAATGAATCAATCAATGAAATACTGATTACCTACACAGGCATGACTTAGATTTATTTACATTCTCTGGAATAGAAATTAGGGTGGCCAAAAAGTGAGGGGTCAGTTTATGTATTGATCCTCCATTGTGTATCCACTTTATAATTTGTTTGTTAATCAAATTTTGATTAGTCATAAATCCACATCTCACCCCCCAGCTAAGGAGGAGAAGATGACGTAAGACTTGTATTACTAAATCATCATTATCTCCCAAAAAAAAAACTTCTTACAATCTAAAAATATTTTCTGGCTTTAAATAACCTGCAAAGGGTTGATAAACCGTAGAAAACAAATCATCCAATCAATCTACCAATTCAGCCACAGATCCGTCCTGATAGAGCATGATTTGAATAAACCTATTAATGAAAGTGTTTTCCCTGATGAAAAAAAGTGATACAGGTTCAATTCTTGTCAGAGACACAAGTTTTCTCTTCTAGGAATTCTCAATCTAGGCTGGTTGTTGTTTATTTCATTATTGAATAAAATAATATAAAAACAGGGACAGCAATTTGAACATGTGTACCTCCTAAAAATGTTTAAAGCAAAAAAAAATACTTATCAATTTAAATATTATTGTTAGTGGATACCTGTATTTGAGTAGATGCTCTGTTCATTTTAAATAATACATTTATTTTTGTCTATTGGCCTCTGTCAGATTAATAAATAAAAAATCCATTACTTCTTTAGAAATTGCTTTGTTTACATTCGGATACAAAACTGAGCAGATATGAACTTTTGATAATCTGATGAGAAGAATTTCACTTCAAGTCACTATTTGCTGTGACCAAATTGGTTTAAATCATCTCAGATCAATATCTGTCTATATCTCCGAGATGTGGTATTATGATTATTTACATTATTCAGACTGTTATCCTCATCTTCATTGCCATATTCACAACATTTTGGCTGTTGTATGCACCGGCCTTCTTCAGCTGATTGGAATTTCGAGCCGAGCCCTTTATTTCATCCACAAAGGGTTCGGTTTGAAATTCCAATCACCTGAAGAAGGCCAGAGTGTACAACAACTGAAACATTGTGAATATGGCAATGAAGATGAGGATAACAGTCTGAATAATGTAAATATCAGATCAAATAATGATTTTTCCTGCAAAGAGGTACACATGGTTTGAATCTTGACGGAGGACACATAATTTTCTTTAATGAGATATCTCAAATATTCAGGCTGGCAGATGAAAATTAATATACTATTTAAAATAACAATAATAATACCCACTAAAATATAATGTACAAAGTGATAAAAATCTGTCAGATTAATAGACAGTAATGATATATAATGCATATAATTTATTATAAATGAAATTTAATTAAATAAATATTAAAAAATCTGATGCAGTATACTGTTTCCTTACTTTAAAAGGACTTTAAAACCGGCATAGGTACCGATCTATTGGCATGGTCACCGAAACAGGTGTGGAGTTGCACCAAACTTCATAGTACAAGATGTGGAACTGAAGATTGCAATTGACTGTAATTCTTAAGCATGTTTCTATGATACTTTTATGATCTTGAAGAAGAGATGCCAAACTGGACAACATTTGCCTACTCAAGTTTTAACAAGCTTAAACAGAGAGTCTTCTGAAATCATAAGCTGATACCACAAACCAAAACCAAATTCTACAAGGCTGTATGTCTGTCCATACTCTTTTCCAGCTGTGAGACCTGAGATATCTACAAGATAGAAATCAGGAAGCTGGAAGCCTTCCTTTTAGCAGACATAGTGAACCAGAACCAAAGTCAAATGGTAGAAATGGGGAACAAGACTTGCCTTATTCTTGACAAAAGAGAGTTCGTCTTTGTCTGGCATGTAGGACATCAATTTGAGAGAAGGCAAGTGCATCATTCTGTCAAAAGAGACCCTCCTTTGTTGTCCCACAAGAAATTGGGTCATTAGCAAATTTACATAATATTAGTGTAGTTGGACGGAATCGAGGAGGGACATGTGGGTGTGTTGGTGCTCCATTCTGAGGTGCTCGTATCATCCAGACAAGTGATTGGTGACTCATGATTATAAGTAGACTACTGGGAGATGAGAGGTGTCTTAAGACAGCATACATCATATGATACGTGCAGTTGTGATAGGATGCACGAATGATGAAACGGATACAGTTTTTGTTGCGTGAAAAATTTCAAAGCAACGACTAACTTGTGTATACGAGATGCGGAAGGAGAAATCGCGTCACAGTTCGTGACGCGCAACAAAAACAGACTATCATTATTGTTAAGTGTATTGGTTGACATATTGAAAAGTAATAGTCATTTTTGATAATGGCTTATGTAAGCTGAAAGCTTAAATTAGATTTAAACATGTATCAATATGGTGATTTCCTTTCTTATTTCAATGATAATGTGATTAAGCTTATCAGACAATATGAAAGGAACTTACTTAAAATAAATAGACAAAACTTCTCTATATTATTTAATGAAACATGCATCAATGAAAAATTACTAAATAAATATACACATATATATATATATATATATATATATATATATATATATATATATATATATATATATATACACACACACACACACACACACACACACACTACAGTTCAAAAGTTTGAGGTCACCTTTTGGTAATTTTTTAAATTGGCCCTGTTGAAGCTTGAATAAGCATGGAATAATAATAATACAACACAAAATCTACGTAACAAAATGTATTGAAACAATGAAAAAAAGGTACACAATATTTACAGGTAGTTTTGGTATATTCTTGGGAAGACTGTTCCTGCAGAATGGGTTGACTAAGTCGCAGTCGGGCAGAGTCTCTGGATTCGATCTCTTAATCTTCCGTCGTCTTCCAGTACCAACCCATATTTATATGGTCGGTACTCCACTTATGTAAATTAGGTGTATCATACACAACAGGCCCCAAAAGTATTTGTTTTGTACTTTAAATAAGAGAAAAATATTATACATGCTTAAAAAAAGGTGGGACATGACTTTGCATTAGAAATTTTATTATAGCAAAAAGAAAATATGCATTTTATTATTAAAGTTTGCTCTCATCAAAATATCCTCCTTTAGCCTTGATTACTGCAGCATGAACTTTTCTCTTTGGTTCCTCGATTTATGAATTTAAGCCATAATATAGCTTTCCTCTGCAATTTCTATAAATATTTTCATGATAATTGTTCTGATGAGCTTTCCTCTTTGGTACCTAGACTTTATGAATTTAAGCCATAATATAGCTTCCCTCTTAATTTTCTATAAATATTTTCATGGTAATTGTTCTGATGAGCTTTCCTCTATGGTGAAACATTGGGGTTAATTTATTTTTTTTTTTTAAATTGTTGTTTCTTATCCTCCTTCATCCCGACAGACAAAAATTGTAGATATGGTAACTAGCTAGTACTCATGGTGGCTGTAGTAACAATGTTTTGTTTTGGTTGTAAGCAATACTGTGGTATGTTTGGGTCAGTAATTATGGTTAGCTAAGTTAAAGATATATTGAAGACCAAATCCCCACCCCACCAGGTAGTACCTCTCCTTTGGAAGGCAGCTGCCTTTGATCTTCAGAAATTTAAATGCAATGTCAATTGTTATCTTCTGTCTTCTTAATTCTTGTTCTTTTATTGACTTCTCTCCTTAATAGTAGTTTTTCTCATATTCTCTAACAATCAGTAACCCCTTGTGTCCTAGTGGCTTTATTGCCTTGCGTGGGATGAAATGACTAATAAAATAATAATAATAAAGTACTTACAAAAATGCAACATAAGCCTAAAAAATAGTGAATAGCTACTCATTATCATTATCCTGTTAATTTAGTCTTGATCACTGATTCAATCATTTGATTATTATTGATTTCACTTTTATATTTTTGTACAAGCCACCAGAGTGAAAACTTCTGTTAGGATTTTTTTCTATCTTGGGGCGCTGACAAATGAGGTAATTGTCTGGGAAAACTGACATGTGAAATGCATTTTTTCTTTCTCTCTAAGCCCTAGTGCCTGGTTTATCTTCACAAATTATCCTGAAAAGGAAAAATCGGTATGCATTCTGGTTGTCATGGAAAGCCTGCAAGAAAATATTTAATTCATCTATGTTTATATATTTTTATTCTTTGAGAAAAGTTTCTTGGAAAAGTTATAATCGTTGTATCACCTGACAAGTCCTGTAACTCATTACAACAGTGGGGTGTCGAGGATAAAATAACTTTACAAGGTTTCTCTTTTCAGACTGTAGATGTGTGGGTGGTGTAATGGATAGTGGCTCAGAATGAAAAATCGGAGAGTCAAGTTGAAATTCATGTTGAGATCATTACGTTGACTTCCACGAAAATACCCTAGAGAAATGTATGAATCCATCTCTTCTCCCCATACTATGGGTTAAATAGTAGGACTTATATCATTATCTCTCAAAATTTGTAATGCAATAATCAGTTGCAAAAAAAATAAAAGAATAACTTTTACAATCAAAAATGTGTTTTCAGCTTTTTTTTCTTCTGGGCTGATTGACATTTAAGAGGCCCAGTCAGCCCTGTTATTTTAACCCATAGATAGGGGAGAAGAAATGGATTTATGCATATTTGTGTGAAAATGAATGCAATAAATTCAGCTAAAATTTGAACTTGGCTCAGCGAATTCTCGCTATGAGTTGCTAACACCATCAACACGCAAACCCTCACCCACACACCCTCTGATATTAGAATAGATAATCTATAACTCTGGTTTAGAATTCCACCATATATATATATATATATATATATATATATAAAAAGAAAGAACAGTAAGATATATAATCCGGTGTTCTTAGAACTGTGTAGCGAAAAAAAAAAACATATTTTAAATCAATTAATTTATAATATATATTTATATATATATATATATATATATATATATATAAATGATATGACAAGTTGCGAAAAAACTTTTTGTGATGCATTTCATCCAAATTTTTTAAATACTATTTCTTGATGTATAAAATTATACAAAATTAATTATATATATATATATATATATATATATATATATATAAAAACCCATAAATTTAGCACAACTTAAAACTATATTTTTTATCTATATATATATATATATATATATATATATAAAACCCATAAATTTAGCACAACTTAAAACTATATTTTTATCTATATATATATATATATATATATATATATATATATATTAGAATCCCTCAGGATGATACGTTAGATTTCTTTAAGAATGAGATATGGAGAAAAAGAAAAGAAATTTTAGTATTTTTACTTTTGTGTTGTTTGATTTTCGTTGGTTAATCAGATTTCACTTGCATATGATTTATGACATTCCAAATTCAAGTATAGAGACAATGTGTACCTTAAATGTTCCAAGAAATTAAATTAATATTTTCCTTGCAAGGCCAGATTTTGGATTATACACTGGAACAAAACTGTCCATAAGTTTGATTTTACCAATGACACCCTAATTAAAAAAAGAACAATTTTTTACGTCAAATCTACTTTGAGAGTCTACTAATAACTATATTACCAAATATGAACACATGTCAAAAACAAATTACATCACTGACTTTTATTGAATCCATTAACATGTAAACATAATGTCTATTACTACTACAGTGTCTTTGCTTTCCAACCATCTGCAAAAATTTAAATGCAATGTCAATCGCTATCTACTGTCCTCCTGATTATTCTTTTTTCTTTCTGCTCATTATTAATGTTTCTGTTCCAAATTCCTCCACACCATATAACCCCTTGTATCTTAGTGGCTTTATTGCCTTGCATGGGGTAATACAAATTTAAGAAAAATTAAAGTACTTTGAGGGATTGCTAATAACTATATTACCAGCGATAAACATATGTCAAAAAGATTACATCACCAAACTTTATTAAATCCATTCTTAAAGAATCTAACATATGTTTATCTAAAAACAAATGGTAGATACGTAAAAACATTCCTAAATAAACATGTGCAAAAACAACAATGTCTACTAGAAACACCCACCCATGAATATACATTACCATAGAATTTTTATATAATTACAATAAATAAAAAGCTTAATCTCAATACTTTGTCAGTTGTTTTTAATGAAACCTTTCTAAGAACATAAGAGAGATTTATGTTTGGATAACACTTTAAACTCTCATGTAATACACAGGAACAAAACTGTCCATGATTTTGATTTTACAAATGCCATCCTAATTAAAAAAAAGAACATAATTCTTTGATGAAAGTACCGCAATTACTAATAAATATTTTATCAAATATAAACACATGTCAAAAACATAATATTCCTTCACCAACTATCATTAAATCCATTCTTAAAGAATTTAACATATGTTTATCTAAAACAAACAGTATGTAAAAATATTCCCAAATCAACAAACAAAAAACATCAAACATAATGTCAACTACAAACACACAGAGGGTGCAGCAAAAATACCAACCACACCCTTTAACCCCTTGTGATTTAGTGGCTTTACTGCTTTGCATGAAGTGAATCCAAAAAAAAAAAAAATGTAAGTACTTTGAAGGATTACTGATAACTATATTACCAACTATAAACACACATCAAAAACATTATATTACATCACTGACCTTTATTGAATCCATTCTTAACGGATCTAATGTATGTCTATCTAAAACAAACAGTATATAACAACGTTCCTAAATCAACATGTGGAAAAGCCAACATACATAATGTCTACTAGGCACACACATACTTAGAATTATTATACACTTATATACATAAAGTGATATTTATGGTTTTTCACTTATGCATGGAATCCATTAATTTCATGGAACTTCAAATAGACAAGTCATCTCTCCTTGAGTTTAGAAAAGCCATACTAACATTTGTTAAACAAGTCAAATGCACATGAAACATGATTAACCAATT
This sequence comes from Acanthosepion pharaonis, assembly GCA_903632075.3. Taxonomy (NCBI): domain Eukaryota; kingdom Metazoa; phylum Mollusca; class Cephalopoda; order Sepiida; family Sepiidae; genus Acanthosepion; species Acanthosepion pharaonis. The sequence goes on along the minus strand of CAHIKZ030005207.1, from coordinate 144,032 downwards.
GAAATCAAACACAAAAGTAAAAATACAAGAATTTCTTTCTTCTTTTTCTACATATCTCATTCTCTGATGAAGTTTTAATGAAAGTGAAATATGTTAGATTGATAAACATTTCCTATTTGTTCTTTATCTTATAATAAACTGTGTATGTGTTTGGGTGAACCATAATGCCTACAGCCGTATGTATGTCTCCATGCGTATGAGCATCAGCCCAAAATAGAGACAGAGGAGAAATCCCCCCCCATCAACACCATAAAACAAACTAAAACTGACATAAATAGTCTCAAATTTTAAAAAACAAATCATTTTGTCTGAGGATCGCATAAACGTGAAACAGACCATCACAAACTCATATCCATTAGACAAAATATATATGTGTGTGTGTATATATATATATATATATATATATATATATATATAGTGAGAATGTATTAATGCCACCTGAGAGCAGATTGTGCGTTACTTGATAATACGTATAGTGTGTGTGGAAAAGTGCAGGTGGATTGAAAGAAGATCAATGTTAAAATACACAGCAATGACGATGCAGGAACTGTTGTCAGAGATGATCATGTCTGCCACTCCTGTACCAAAGAATGTATGTCTTAAGCAGGACTTAAAAGCCACATGAGAACAGCACATCGATGAGCTCTCTTATGAGCATTCAAGCAATGGCAGTGCTAGAACACATTTGCAGCCATCATATATATATATATATATATATATATATATAAATAAATAAATAAAACAAACACAGAAGTAAATTCCCCCTCCCACCACCAAATATATTCAAAGAAGCATAAATAGTTCCAGTTTTAAAAAATAAACCAGTTTGTCTCGTGATCACAAAAGCATGAAACCCAGGGTCACAAACTCATATGCATACAACTGAATATATATATATATATATATATATATATATATCTGATGCAATGAGAAGAAAAATAATATATAAATTCTAGCATTAACACCATTAATTCAAAAGAGGGCTCAATACTGATAGTAGAGCAATAATTATTTATTGTAATTTTTTCATATAGACAAAAAATGTTTACTCACTACAAAGATACAACTTCGTTTCAGTGCATTTAATTCTCACCAGTTGAGGTGCAACTTAATGCACCAAAACAAGGTTGCATCTTTGTAGTGAGTAAATTGTTTTTGTCTATATGAAAAAATTATAATAAATAAAATATATATAATGAAATGTTCATTGATGTAAAGGACAAGTTGATTAATGGACTTCAGAAAGTGTTGTTGAAAGTCATATTGACTTTGAAAAACTATTTGAGTGTGTCTTTGTTGACAATTGTTAACTTGTCAGGTTTCTGTCTACCTCTTTTATCCTGTAAAAAAAACAAACTGTAATCTATCAAAGAGGATTGACTGATAATGCTCAACTGGTCGTATGAAAATGATATGTTTCATGTGAGTGAGAGAAAGAAGGTTAGTCTGTTGACAACTGTAATATAAGGTGTGTTGAATGTCCCACTTCTACCCTCCACTACCCAGAGAAACACCCACCCATTCACAATCAAAACACCATGGTTATAACTCTGTGGAACAAATACATCTCTGAAAATATTGTATTAATCTTGCTTTCATTAAATATGGCATTCATTTGCTTTGGGAAATGTTTTTACTTTTTTTTTTTCTTTAATCAATTCACTCCATGCAAGGTGATAAAACCCCTAAGATGCAAGTGAGTCTAAAAGAAGTGAAAGAAAAAGAGACTTTAGAAGGAACCAGAAATCCTAATAATAGCATAAATTTCAGAGTTTAGGCAGCGATGTTAGTTGTATATGTTTGGGTGAGCTCTTTGCTATGATTCCTAGACTTTTTTAATTTAAGTGCTGTACTAGACTGGTGAAGAGATCTCATTGATTTACAGTTGAGTTAGCATAGAATTTGCAGTTACATCTACCTAACAGTTTTGTTTCTCACTTGTGGAACTCCCTTCCAGCTCCATGATTTCCAGTCAACTTTAATCTTCAAATATTTAAATGCAATGTCAATCGTTATCTACTGTCCTCCTAATTACTCTTTCCTTTTCCCGCTCATTATTAATATTATTCTTCCATACCCAGTAACCCCTTGTGTCTTAGTGGCTTTACTGCCTTGCTTGTATAACTCACTTCCAATTCTATGATTTCTGGCCAACTTTAATCTTCAAATATTTAAATGCCATGTCAATTGCTATCTACTGTCCTCCTGATTACACTTTCCTCTACCTGTTCATTATTAATGTTTCTCTTCCTAATTCTTCCACACCCAGTAACCCCTTATGTCTTAGTGGCTTTACTGTTTTGATTGGGGTGAAATTGATTAAAAAAAAAAAAAATTATTCTTTTAAATGTCAATACCCTTGTGTCTTAGTGGCTTTACTGCCTTGCTTGTGGAATTCCCTCCTGGCTCCATGCTTTCCAGTTAATTTTAATCTTCAAATATTTAAATGCAATGTCAATCGCTATCTACTGTCCTCTTGATTACTCTTTCCTCTTTCTGCTCATTATTAAGGTTTCTATTCCTAATTCTTCCACACCTAGTAACCCCTTGTGTCTTAGCAACTTTTATACCTTGCATGGGGTGATACTGATTTTAAAAAAAAATAAGTAGAATTTAGAAACAGGAAACAAGTGATAAACCTCTACTCTTGTTCCAAAGACTGGGGAGGAGTGTGAACTGGATGACAATTCCTTTAGGAGGAAAAGCTGTTTTCAAGTGAGAATCTAGTTGAATAGTTTGAAAATGGGGATTCAGTTTACAATACATGTACAATTCTAAAATCACTGATATTCACTTCAACATGTAAATAGAATGTAAAATTGGACCTTGATTTTGTGTTTGTTTACACAAATATGGCAGCAAACGCAAGACAAAAGCTAGTTAAAATAAAAAGGCATACAAAAACACTTGTAGTGGATGTTAAACCTTTTGCTAGACATGTACATGTGTAAGATAAAAAAAAAAAGTTATCTATGTTATGCTCCGTTTTAAATTATATCACTTTCCAATTCCCATCAAAAGCTGTTAGCTGGATGTGTAAATGCTAAGTAAAAATAAAAAAAAAATGCCCCTTTTTCATAAGGAAAAGGGGTTTGGAGAATTTGACACACACAGGACATAGTGAAGGCTAGAGGAACAGAAGAAAACAGTGAGTGACCTACTTAATAAGCTTGTGTAAATAAATGTCAGAACGGGGATGAGGATATTTAATGAAAAGACAAACTTAGTAAACACTATTTACATTATTCAGATTATAGTTCTCATCTTTGTTGTCATATTTATCACATTTTAGCTGTTGTACACTCAGGTGGTTGGAATGTTAAACTGAATCCTTTATTTTGCTCACTGGGGTAGACTGTCCAAGTTCCACGTGCCATGTCTAATGGGTGTCAGTTATCAGATATCTCCTGTCAATTCACCTCCCCAAGTTCTCTACTGCCTTAAACTAGTATTAAACTCACAACTCTTTATGTCCTGTCACTGGATCTAACCAACACCTTTATCCACTGTGCCATGTGTCCTTAAGGAAATGTTGTGATAAATCTGGCAACAAAGATGAGGACAATAGTCCGAATAATGTAAATAGTGTACATAACACCTCATCTCAGAAATATAGACAGATACTGAAGGAACCGAAACATTGTAATAAATATAGCGACAAAGATAAGGACAATAGTCCGAATAATGTAAATAGTGTACATAATACCTCATCTCAGAAATATAAACAGATACTAAACTTAGTAAAATTTTTCTTCTTGATCTACATCTGTAAATGCTAGGAAATTATGGAAAGTTGTGACTGACAAAGTCCTAAAGAGAGGTCAAAGGTAACACAAAATTTCCCAAGTGGAATTTAACCACTGATCTTTGATTTCTGTTTTTGCATTGTTAACCATGAGGTTACCCACCCAGTCTATGTTGTAAGCATCGATATACAATTCTTTCCTTTTTGACTAATCAGGGATTTTCTTTTATTCATGCTCTCCGAGCAAACCTTGGCATATATGACTTCTACCCTTTACTCAAAAGAAAAGCTCCCTTTGTACATCTTTTGAGAAAGATTCTTCTTCTCAGCAAATGCATCAATTGTCCATTTGCATGAAGAGCAGAAAAGAGATTGGGAGGGATGGTGAAAAGACTATTTTTGCAAAGAGCTACAAAAGATTGGAAGTTGTGGAGAACCATGATCATTTCCTTATCTATTCATTTTTTGGGGAATATTCCTGCTCATTCATTTTGTTTTTCCTCAAAGTCTTTGGAGGTGAGAACTAAATTATACACCGATTCTTATTTCCAGAAAGTTCATTTCTGTTATTTAGTGCTGCCATTTTTTTTATTCCTCATTCCTACAAGATTTAGGATTGCTGACACAATGGGAAGCAACACACAAAACATTCAGCCAATGCTGCTTTCATTTGAAATTTATAAAATCTTTCTATTAAAACAATTTTTCAGGAAAATAGTTTTCTCAAGTACAGTAATTGTTTGTTACTCTTTCCAGTATTGATGGCGGTTTCCTTGCTAACTTTTTATCTGTGCTCATATGGAATATCAACATCTTTATGTCATTATTTTTCTTGCGATTTACATCTGCTATCCATTTCAGTTGTTGCCACTGTTGGAAGTCGTAAACGGATGTGGTTTCAGCTATTTGTCATAGTTTTTGTTTGTGATTCTGTAGTGCAAATCTATGAGGTGTGAAGAAAGATGGTCCTCACTAATATATATATATATATATATATATATATATATATAATATGAACAAAAATTTTGTACACTGAATTTAATTATGGGTTTAAAAATGACAGAACACATTCTTTTAAAGGGACCTTTTTTCATCCAACATTTCTTCAGAAAGATTCCTTGAAGGACTATATATTTGTTTAGATTTATAACATATACCTGTTATAAGATCACTACAAAATTGCAACTTTGTTGTGATCTTATAACATGTATATGCCATAAATCTGAATGAATATTATTAGCTCTACTCAGATTTGAACACTCTTTTAAGAATAGTGTTTTTGGTTATTGGTATTTTATTCTATGTGTCCCAACCCTGTACTTGTGTGTGTGTGTGTGTGTGTGTGTGTATATATATATATATATATATATATATATCCAATAATAATATAATAACTACCTCCCCATATAAAAAAACTAACTAGAATAAACATGTGCACTTTCAACTATAAAATGAATGCCAGTGATTATACAAAATTTAATAAACCATGAAATAGTTAACTCTTCCACAAAAATATTTTTTACGATGAATTAAAAAACATTTAAACAAACTCTCATTAATAATTACTTTTCTAATTACATCATTGATGAAAAAATTAGATGAGCCATTAGAAATATTAACATAAATCAAAAAGAACATAAGACTACTTCAAATAGTCCTAAACACATCAACCTACTATAATTGTGATGAAATACACTCTAACTACAAACAAGATGAAAACTCTCCTCCATCAACTAATGTGTTGTAAAAGACCAACATTGCATATCAATTCAAAAGTCCTTATCACTGACAAAAAAAAATTAAATATAAATGTTGGTTTCACAATACCAAGATTATCAAGGAGACTTACATTATATATGCTGTATTCAAGTTCTGTTGCACAACATTCAAAGGAACATTCCTATTCACAATTTAGGGAAATATTGACAATACAAATATACTCTACCATGAAAATATATATAAAATTAGATGATCAGCTGTATTGGTTTTAACCTTTTGGAATCTTCAGGCAATTTTGGTCAGTTGGTTTCGTAATGCTCCAGTTTTTAAAAAAATATTAATGAATACATAGTGGAATCAGCTGTTCTCTTAATTTTTATAAGTTTTATAGTTAAAAGCTCTACATATTAAAATTTTTAATTTTTCTTATATGTATATTGAGCTTTTTTTAATACTGCTATTTCCTTGTCTAATTCAACACTGACCATTAAGTTTTATTATTTTGTGTGGGGTGTGTGTGTGTGTGTGTGTGTGTGTATATATATATATATTATATATATATAATATATATATTATATATATATATACACTAATTCCTTATAATAGGACAGTATGTATGTATGGAGAGGGAATATACATACACATGCTAGCAAAATGCACACACAATACACAAAAATGGAAATAGGTCTAAGAACATACAGGGGTCATTAAAAGAAAAGAATTTAGATATCTTTCCTTACCCTTTCTCAGACCAACATTAATTGTTTTATTACCCTTCATACAGAAGTACTTTCTCACCACCAGTCCAAGAAAGACATTTGTGTCACTACCACACAAAAAAGAGAATGTTTAACATCAAAAAACAAGGAAAATTAATTCATTTTAATGATATGTAGTAATATCCACTCTTTGCCTGAAGAAGGTCACAAGACCCGAAACACATGTTTTAAAATTATGCAAAATATAGCATAATATATATTTTTTTTAAAAATTCAGATTACAACCAAAAACATTTGCAGTTTCTCTCTTCTTTTTAAAATATACACTTTTCCCTTGTTGTAACAACTATAACCTCATCCCTATATATATATATATATATATATATATATATGTATCCATCCGTGGGTAAATAACCCTAGTAAATCCTAATAATAAAAATGATAATACTGCTCAGCAAAGAGAGCTCAATATATTTATTATAGAACATATATAGATAATTTACATTTAATGAAACTCAATACCTCGTATGGATGGCCATTTCACCTTCTAAGGAAAAATTCTTTACCAAAAATGTTTTTAAGATAAAATCAGAACAAAGATTGTAGATTTAAAAATTTCTTTCAGAGTTAGCTCCTCCTTAATTTCCTAATTGTCACTAGTGGTCGCTCTCCCTACACTATAAATACTGGGCAACTTGTTGCCTCGTTCTCTTTTTCACTTTGCATTTCAGTGGGCACATTTAAAAATGTGATCTCTCGTAGAGATCTGCATTTTGCCCACTTGTGGGGAAATGCCATGAAACAGGCATATACATACAAACATTCACCAAAAAACAAACTCTTTACATTTACACACAAACACAAATGTTGATGTCTTTGTCACTTGTAAATCTTGTTGTTTAATACATATATTTATTGACTTATATATGTCTTGTTGGTTTTCTTTACATCTTTAATGGGATTCAAATTGAGTCTGCCATGTTTGTGTAGTTGGACCTTCTTCTAGCAGGAAATAAATGCACGTGTTTCTAATCCAACAACATGCAAAACAAACAGGTCCTCTACATTTCAAAGAAGCAGGAAAACAAAATCAAAAAATATGAGAACATGAATAGAAAACAATTAAAAAGGAGGAAAGCGAAAAAAATTAAAAAAAAAAAGGGAAAGAGAAAAAGTCAAATGTCCATCCATATAGGGTACTGAGTTTCATTAAATGTAAATTTTATATATATATATATATATATATATATATATATATATATATATATATATATTGCTAAAGTGTTTCAGCAAACAAAATAGAAGAATGGTCTGCACGTTGACAGTGCAATGAACAAAAAATATTCACTACACAATCCAACATTGAATACAGTGACTAAATGCATACATATGTGCGTATATGCCCAGTCCCACACTGTTTACATATGTTTGTTTGTGTGAGCTCCAGTGAGTGAGCGTGCATGTGTGTGTGTGTGTGTGTGTGTGCATACGTCAATGAGTGTATGTGCATGTATGTATGTTTGCGTAAGTCTGAGTAGCATTCCAATGACAAATTTTCCTCCCACTTCCATAAAAACACCAATATACACAACCATATATAAATCCAAAATTTAAAAATTAATCAGTTTGTCTGACGATCGCAAATAGCATGAAACCCAGGGTCACAAACTCACATCAATCCAACTAAATATACATGTACATATATATCTTTCCTACAGAAATTTCTGAAGAAAACATCTTTCTTTTGTGATTTAATTGTTATTGTTATAGAAATTCCAGCCTTGCCTGTTGTATTCACTTTTGCATTAATGTCTTTGGGAAAGGCATGATTCCAACAATTCTTCCCCCACCTATGGGTTGAAGAGAATGTCACGGTAGACACTCCAGCATTACGTAGCAACCAGTCAATTTTGAATTCAGAACCATAGAGAAAACAACAGGAAACCACTCCTCTGTCTTTCTCAAAAAGTCGTGGCATTTCAGGGCTAATAAAAGAAAGGAATCTGGATAGCCATGATCACCTCCCTCTTGAATGTACATGGCATTAAATAAACCTCCTAGGTCATTTGTTAATTAATTTGGAATTGGAAACTCAAATTTTTGCCCTCAGCAAAATCATCAAGTTGACAATTATCTGACTGATCTGGAAAATAAAAAAAAAAAAATTAGAATTAAATTGGTTTTGAAGAAAGACATTCTACCTCCCCACCACGTCTGTTCAGTAATTTACTATTTAAAATGTCAATGTGACACCGACTACATGAATAGAATTGTTCAGCATTAGGTAACAAAAATTATTCAACACATACCAGCTAATATTTAGTAGGGCAGTTTGGACAGGTGTGTTAACTAGTTCAGTGATAATTGCACATTTATTAAATGACCGTCAATATGCCCAGTACTACAACTAAGACATGTTCTAGATACTGAGGAAGGCTCACTAATTTTCATATGAAGATTTTAGTCAATTTATATTAAGGTCTACCAGCCATCCTTCTGTAAGCAGAAAAAGTAGTTCTTAGGTTTGAATATAATCAGCTTGAGATTTTTATATACTAGAACTTTTTTTGCAACACTGATATGTGTTGAAATCCTCACAATATTAAATATTGTTGAAGTTATTACTAACATTTTTTGTTGAGATTTACAAACTCTATGTTTTGTTCAATTTTGCAAACCAATCAATGAAATTTGAACAAACCGATTTGTTTGGAAAGATACTTTGACAAAAACCGTACTTCACTTTTTTATCACCCTAGTAAAACCAAGTGTACCTTATACCCCCTAATCTGATTGTACTTCACCCCAAAATTTGATTTCAATCCTTCAATGTATGGTTATTTTAGAAGGTGTGATGGACGGACAGACGAATGGAAATCACATAATTTTATATATGGATAGATTACCTGTTTGCACTTCCCCCAAATTTTGGTTTTGATTGGTGAATGTATGGTTATTTGAGAAGGTGTGATGGATGGACAGTCTAACGGAAGTTACAGAATTTTATATATAGATTTATTATATAACATCCAGTCATTGAGATTTTTTCATTTTCGTCAATGTACCAATTTCTCATCCCCAATTAATGTCCAGTCATGGAAGTGATAAACCTGTTAAGCTGTGTTTTTTGCTAATTGGTGTAAATGAAAATGCACAGTTCATGAAGACATTTTCATTTTCCAGGAACATGTAATGTGTTTGGTAGATGTCAAGCATACAGCTAAGAAAGGGGAAATCACTAATCCAGCAATCTGCCATTTTACATACAGTGGATATAACTGAGTACATCTCAGTATGAGCCTAACTAGCCACAAGAAAAATCATATCAGGAGACTTTTCACTAATTATAATCAGTACTACACTGGAAATAACTTAAGATGCAAGTTGTGTTAGAAAACTTGCATAAACTGCTCCAGTTTCACTCATCACATGAAAACCCATGAACAAAGTGAACAGAGTTAACAAAATTGGCCAAGCCCTGTACAAAACAACTTAGTTTGCCACATCTGCCATAAGCATTGCAAGTTACTTAAGGGCTTCAAGAGCAACTATGGTGTATAAGTTATGTAAGGTGTATAATGTGTATAAGTTATGTAAGGTGTATAATGTGTATAAGTTATGTAAGGTGTATAATGTGTATAAGTTATGTAAGGTGTATAATGTGTATAAGTTATGTAAGGTGTATAATGTGTATAAGTTATGTAAGGTGTATAATGTGTATAAGTTATGTAAGGTGTATAATGTGTATAAGTTATGTAAGGTGTATAATGTGTATAAGTTATGTAAGGTGTATAATGTGTATAAGTTATGTAAGGTGTATAATGTGTATAAGTTATGTAAGGTGTATAATGTGTATAAGTTATATATGTATATTAGGTATGTTTAGGCTGCAAGCATTCATCCAAACAAGATTTATTAAATTCAATCAACAAAGTCTGGAGTTGATAGTTGTTCTGTTACTTTCAAGTACTTTTCACTGTCTCTGTCATTACCAAGAATTATGTGCTGTTGGTGTAGTAGGTAAAATTCTGTTGAATACATCTCTAGTATTTTATAGAGTGTCAATAGTCTCTGTAAAATACCATGATGTAGCTAATGAAATTCTGCCAACCACACTGGCAGTAGCATATATAAAATTGGCTTTATTTATGAAATGTGTTCGGTATCAGCAAAACAATGTTTATAGATGTAGACATTGGTATCAGCACAGCATTCTGACTATGTCTACATACATAGCATCATTAAATTTCCATCAAAGCAATGCATGTTTATCAATCTACATTTTTTCCTCTGTGCATTGAATATTGTTACCACATCTGGTCTGGTGCTCCTGCTATATATTTAGAGATTCTTGATAAAATCCAAAAAAGGTTTGTGATGTTATTGGTCCTGACCTGGCATCTCATCTTCAGTCATTTTCCCACTGCCATGACGTGGCTTCCCTCTGCTTTTTCTATCAATATTTTCATTGCAATTGTTCTGATGATCTTTCCTCCTTGGTACCTCAATCACATGAAGTTAGACATAGCCATGTACCCATGTCTACTACTGAGTGGTTAGAGCATTCACATTCTGACCATGAGACCAGGGTTTGAATCTCACCATGGTCAATTTGTCAGGAAGGAAACATCCAGAAGTTAACAGACTGGAGGGGTCGATTTCAGCATGTGGCATCTTTAGAAAGTGCCTGAAAACCATACCATGGGTTGACCCAAGCCTATTGAGTGAACCTTTGGTGCCTGTCAATAGCTGTGCTAGCATGAAGTCACAAGTCAACATGGCCAAGGGCTTGAGAGTGCTGGCCTTGTTCAAATTGTTGATGATGCTAGATAACATTCTCTCTCCCAGAAACTGTAACTAAGGTCTGCTCAGTATAGTCGTAGTATAAACCACAGATGGGCTCTGTGGGTGTTGAATAAGCACAAAGGTGCCGGAGAAACTGTCTGCAATAGGGATTGGCTAGCTGCCTAGTAGAAGTGTATCTTCGAATACAAGTGGCCAGCTATAGATACATACTAGACTGGCAGTTAGGTCTCATCATTTTACTGTTGAAATAGCTAGATGTAACCGTAAGTATCTTTGGCTTCACTCTTTTCTTGCACTTTTCACTTATGGGTCTCTCTTCTGGCTTCTTGCTTTTCTGTCAACTATAATCTTTTCTGTCAACTATAATCTTTAAAATCTTTAAATTCAATGTCAATTGGCAACATCTATTTTCCTGAATCTTGTTCTTTTTATTGCCCTTTCTCCTTATAAATGTTTTTGTCCTCATCTTTCATTCTCATTCCTTTCACTACTAAGAAAAGATACAAAGGGTCACTGAATGTGAAAGAAACTGAGGAAATCTTATTGAAGATAAAAGGACAATCAAAGAACTGGATTCAAGGAGACAGATGACAACAACTGACATGGCATTTAAATTTCCCAAAGATCGTAGATGATGGGAATGTACAAAGTCTGATCAAAAATGTATCTGGACTGGTGTTATAAAAGTAAACTACAATATATATCAATTTGGCAGTAGTTCTATTCTGAGGCCACACACTTTATCCAGCATCATTTCAATTGATGGACGCATTCCTTATTTTTTGGGATAGTGAACAGCTATATAATGGATTTCCTTGATGTCTTTAAATTCCTTTAAAGGGCATTTGATTTTTGAAGAGGAAAACGTTGCAAAGAATGTGATCTGGAGTTGTTGTCAGACTAAAAACTGCTGCACAAGCCAGAGTCATTGATGGAACCTCTGTAGTGTAGTGAGACAGCCACACTTTCTGTGGGGAAAATAGAAACGGCCTACCTCGCAAACGTTCTCGCATCTTCCTGGCCTGTGGGTTGAGAAAGGAAAGAAAAGATTCAAAATGGCGTCCGTGACTTTTAATATTTACGGTCTCGTGCAGTCACGCAAAGTCGCGTTACACACATGCTAATGAGGTGTGTCTGGGCTCCATAAAAGCGGGTTGCTTGGAGACATTGGCAGACCAACATTTCACCCGTGCTTGGTGTACATCGTTTTGCGTTGCAGACATTTTCAGACGGAAAGAGTTGCGTTCCTTACACTGTTTAAGTCGACTCATTTGCTACAAGCTATTTCGGCACACACGTCCGCGCGGGCAGTAAAAGGGTCCACGTGCTCGTTCAGTTCTCGATAGTCGAGCACCGGCCTCACCTTTTGTTTGTTGTGCTGGAGAACCGCCATTAGTGGGATCAGGCCCTTTGGGGGCCCCAATTCCTTCTCTGGATAAGGAACCAACCACCCGTTATTAATCCAGGCTCGCAATTCCTTGTCGCATCCGCACGAGCTCGCGGGGGATCTTATACTCCGCACACTGTTGTACAGCTTCTCTGGCGGTTGATCGTCTGACCATTTCAAAGATACCGTCCAGGACTTTGTGCGCTGGTCGAACTCCGCACGAAAGTCAGGCCGTTCCAGCTCCATTGCTGCACTTAGAGCTAGACCTGTTTCAGTGAAACGCGCCCGACCCTCTTCGTCAACACGGACACCACCCAATTTTTTTGATGACGTCCATTCCCAGGAGCAGATCATAGCCGAGCAGCCCTCCGTCCACGACCAGGGCTTGTACAGCTACTGCAGGCCCATCGCCGATGCTTGCGCGGATGACGCTCACTCCACAAGAGGTTAGCGGTGTGCCCCGTCACGTTAAGGACCTGCGTCCGTCGACGCAGTTGCAACCACCGCTGGACGATGAGAGCGAATCGGAATCTGAGACCAGTGAGGCATCGCTCTGGTTCACGCCAGCCCCATCAGGCAGTGACTCGGATATCAGTAGCCTTCCAAGGGACGCGTGTCTTTCGACCCTCAGACCTCAGACAGGAGCACAAGCAACGATGAGGCTCGCAGCGTCCCTCTTCAAGAAGTACCCGGCGCAAATTTATCACCACCTCCCTGTCAACTCTGTGATCATGAGATCAGGGGGAGTGGGGGAAAATAAAACGGCCTACCTCGCAAACGTCTCGCATCTTCCTGGCCTGTGGGTTGAGAAAGGAAAGAAAAAGATTCAAAATGGCGTCCGTGACTTTTAATATTTACGGTCTCGTGCAGTCACGCAAAAGTCGCGTTACACACATGCTAATGAGGTGTGTCTGGGCTCCATAAAAGCGGGTTGCTTGAGACATTGGCAGACCAACATTTCACCCGTGCTTGGTGTACATCGTTTTTGCTTGCAGACATTTTCAGACGGAAAGAGTTGCGTTCCTTACACTGTTTAAGTCGACTCATTTGCTACACTTTCCTTCCAAACACTGCTATAAACAACAAAAGTGGGCATAAGCAATAGAACTCAGTGCATATGCACGCCAGAGTCAAGGTCAAGCTGTGCCAAGTGGTTTCACTTTTCATACTTTAGCTCCACTATTATAACTGTGTCAATACTTTTTGATCAGACATTTTATATATATATATATATCTATCTATATATATATATATTCAAACATGTTTGGTTAAATAATTTAGACATGCTATGTCTGTTATTTTGTTTATTAAAAGACAAGAGGAAAACATTGTGTTGGCTTATATTGTGTTTATTCCAAGTACTTTCGACGTAGCATAATGTCATCATCAGGGTATTGTTAATTATAGAGTAAGAATTTAGTGTTCATGGTTGTGAAGGTTAAAAATTGTTGTAGTCATCTGAAAATTCCCATTTTTATATGTGGAGTCAGAAATGCTTTGTCATGGCTTGGGTGAAACAAACACTGTTTAAAGGGAGGTAACTAGGTATGCTGTGGAAAATTTTCAGGCTTGAATAGTTGTTAGATAAATGAAAAACTATTAATGACAAGTGCTAACATTTAAAGTCTATCAATTGTAGACACTTTAAAATGTTTGTGGAGTATTTGTAATTAATTTTATTGAGGTTTGGTTTCAATTTTTTGATATAAATAGCTTTGAGAATTTTTAGTTTGTGTTTATTCTTTTCATGGAAAATTATGGAGGTATTTTCGACAAGGATTTTTCTGAATTGCGAGTATGGACAGGTATGTTGTTGTAAATGTTTAGAAATATTGGACGTGTTGTTCAGGTGAAGACTTAGCCTACATGAAAGCGTTGTTGCACAGTTAAGTTTCGCATAATAGCTATTTTGTAATAATTAGGACATTCACTTTTATACACACATGTGTGTATATGTGTATATATATATATATATATATATATATATATATATAAGACAAAAGGAAAACTTATCTGGGCTGACTTGTTTTGTTGTCTGAGGTATTTTATCAAAGTAAGGATTTTATTTATGTGACAAGTGTAATATACAAGAGTAAAAATGTTATCTCTCGTGGACATATATATATATATATATATATATATATATATATAAGCAGTATAACTGGTCTTCAACTGGGTGTTTCATTACTGAGAATTTTTGCCATTCAATTGGAGCAGTTTAAGTTTAAAGTCAGCCTACCCCCAAAAAATCAATATTAGTAACAAACAACTGAGTGCAACTGAGGCACATTCCAAATGTAGGTGGCTATCAATTTGAATGGTGGTTGGGCCTGAAAAGTACCGTTTTTGCATTCTCAATCTTGCAAGGAAGGAACGTCTTTCATGGACCATCATAATAATAATATACGATAATTTTTATTTATAATATAATTTTTTTTTATAATTCTAATAATCTTTTGTATCAGATTTCAACTCTCTAAATTGATTGTACACTGTTTTGACAGACATTAAATTTTTTTTCACTTTCAAGGTTGTAATTTTTCCAGCCAATTTGGACTCAAAACCAGCACTGAAGAATTATCTATCAAACAAAAAAAATTTCATCGAAATCTGATGAAAACTGGAAATGCATAAACAACATCCGATCAAACACACACACACATTTTAGATATAGATACACACGCACACACAGTACATACATAATTACACATGTCCAGGCATACACAGAAATATTTTTATGTATGCATACTATATATGCACCATATGTATTAACTCACACACACTCATACTCACACAGACTCACTAGAAAAAATGCGCTATTAATAACTCATTTTCGAATACAACTATAAAAATCAAATTGCCCTACTGTGTGACATGTCCCCCACATCGGGAACTATGGCAACAAATAAAATGTTTGATGTATCAGTTTTGTTTTGACATTCAGCAGTTTAACTCAAAATGTTTTTATTTAATTTAGAATTTCAGATGAAAACTTTCTTCCTAAATTTTGTTTGATTTCCTTCCTTAAAATTTAAACTTTTATTAAAATTTGAATTTCATGCACAATCTGAATATTTCTCTTTTTCTTGTTCTTCAAGAGATAAATTCTCAAAGTCGTTTGGATCTGTCATATCAAATTAATTCTAAGATACTTGAATATCAGATAAATTGTAGAAATGATTTCTTGAAAAAGAAAGAAAGAAAGAAAGGCATTGGTTTCAAAAGCTACCTGACTTTGAAAACATGATGATTCCTAAATGAGAATTCATTGAAGATTATCAGATGCTAACCAATTTCGGCAGCTCTGATAACTTGTCGAGAAATTTAATCACCATGAGTATCTCAAATGACAATCTTGATGAATTATTACGTTTAGAATCCAAGCAATTGACAAGAGATTCCTCACATCTCAACACAAAAAGAATAAAAAATAAAGTCTAAATGTTTTAAGGATATTAAGAAAAAAAAAAAATTGTAATAAATTTGAGTCAAATTTTTAAGCGACTTTGAATTGTTCGAAAATATTTGGTTTCAGTCTTAAGTTACTCTGCTTCAGCGAGACTGTAATTCATTGTGAATGAAACTATTTACATGTACTTAAAGGCTTTGAGTGAGTGATGCCTGAGGGTCTTGGCAAAGATCACTCTTCTTTGAACATTATGGCGCTACAGAATCACAAAGAAAGAAATATATCAAATAAAAAACATCAATCGAGGACTAATGGATTATTATGTTTAGAATCCAAGAAACTGACAAAAACCTCTTCGTAGCTCAACATGAAAAAGAAATATCTAATGTCTAAATGGTTTAATTACCATATTTTCCAGCTTACAAGATGAACTTTTTACCTGAAAAATATGTGTGCATCTTCCAAGATGAATGTAACACAATGCTCAGTAAGAATTCCTTCACTTTGCAATTTCATCAGAGCACTTTGCTCAATTTATCTAATAGTCTGAAACAAAGCATGAGTCAGGAGTTCTTTATGGCAGCAAATCCCATGGGGGTCAGCAAAGTGAACCATCTCTGCCTCAACTGCTGCTGTCTATTTCTCTTCTTGCTCCTGGGATCTCTGCATGGATATTCATGAAGTCTAACCTCCAAAAAACTGGACTGCTTGTTCTGAGATGCCTTCAAATCTCCTGTCACCCAATCAAATTTCTCCACGGGTGCTGCTGAGTGGACCTTGTATGCCCAAATATGGAGAGCTCCCTCTGAGGCAGGAGTCTAGCAACATGTTGATCTGCCGTCTTGTTCTCCCCACTTCTCTTGCTCACACCTCACACTAGTACCTTTCAGTGGGCGTATACATTTTCCTCCCACTTCCTCATATCAGTTCCTCATGTTGCCACCATCCAGGGAATAGGTGTACCACCTGACCCATGAACACTTGACATAAAACAGATGTTACTTTTAATGTCATCATAAAATTATCATCTGCATTTCTCTATTCCCAATTATCATGTTTGGTCTGTAACTCTTCCTCTTTATCCTACTTGACCAAAATTTTCCAGCCTGAGAAAATCTTCTTCTCTTAATGGCACACACACCTTCCACCCCTGTCAATAAATGGCATAGAATCTGTTGTGTCGGAAACCTACCACCCTTCTTGAAGATGAATTTGTCTGCATCTGTGAACAAAGACTTTAAATAGTGGCATGCCAGTAGACAGAGCAGTTCTTAGCTGAGCTAGTTATTGACTACTCAGGCGATTTCTGTACCTTTTTACCAACCCATTAAAACCCTTTTTATTGTTACGTGTTATTTGGCGTTAGTCTCTACTAACCCCAAATCAACATCATAACAGGTTACAAGTGTTTTATGGTTGCATGTCATAAAAAGAAGTCCTTCATATTACAAGCAGTGTTTCAAAGAGAGAATTTGGGACACATGTTGACTGTCCCAAGGTTGTTAGCAAAGAGATTGAATAACCCCAAATCAACATCATAACAGAATCATTTCTCTACCTTTTTCTTCACCTACTTGTAGGCATAAAATTATTATCTGTGACTAGCTTGGTGGTATCTGTCCAAAATCATACACCCCTCACATCATCCCTTGAGCTTCACTTTAACAAAATGCTTAAGTGCATTTCAGCACTATCTTCAAGCAATGTCCTTATTCACAAGATGAGAGACAAAATAAAAGTATATTTTCTTTTGTTTTTGGTATGTCCTTCAATCTATCTACGATCTTTTTTCATCTTTGTGTCCAATTTCGATTTAATTTAAGCCTATTTTTTATTTCTTCAAATTATTAGCATTCTTACAGTGTCACAGTTGTATCAAGATGTAATGTCTGTGAATCAAGATATCACTGGGCAAAGGACTGTCCACATGTTAACAAAGATGTTAATATGACAGAAAATATCAATATAGAGAAACATTCAGAAGAGACGGTTCATGACTGTTGTGGTAAACCCTCTTACAGTATAATGAACTCTTCCTTCTCTCATAAATACAAACTGCGAGAGTCGGACGGGAGCGCAGAGTGTGAAGTGGAGTAGTAAACGCAGTGCTAATCTACTTCTTACCAACACTATTGTTTTGTATATATCTTCAATATACTTTTTCAACCTACCTTCGTCTTCCATGTCTTTCTTTTCTGGCCCCTAAACAGACCACAACAACTTGGCGACGAGGATTCGCACTTCACGGGGACTCAAAAACAAAAAAATTTGCCGTTGCCAGTGTCCACAACAACTTGGCAACGAGGATTCGCACTTCCCAGCGACTCAAAAAAATTTGACATTGCCAGTGTCCACAACAACTTGGTGATGAAGATTTACGAGGATTTTGTGTGGAGCACCTTGATTAAAAGGAACTCTCTTAAAATACGGAAAATCGAGTTTTTTCGTAAAAAACACACTTATGATGAAGGATTTCAAAAGTATTTTATTAGAACTTGTAAAATACCAGAATGCACAGCAATTACAACTACAAGAAAGAATGGAAGAGAAGTGGCAAAAACAATTGCTCTCTCTACAGGAAAAAATGGAAAATGTATTACTGCAAACCCAGAAGGAAAATCAAGAGACAGCTCGAACTTCAAAAGGAAAATCAAGAGTGACTGCTTGAATTTCAAAAGCAAGTGTTAGAATTGACAAACCATAGTAATCCCATTGAAAACAAATTTTCTTTTTTGCAAAACACCATTTGGAGTGTGATAGAGAATTTTTCATACAATCCTGAGGAAGACATAACCTTTGCGTGATACTTTAGGAGATATGAGGACTTGTATACATCAGATTGTGTGAATTGGAGTGACTCGAAAAAAAGTATGTCTTCTTCGGAGGAAAGTTGCCACATCTGAGCACACAAAATTCATTAACTACATTCTGCCCCGTAAGTCTAACGAATTGACATTCACCGAAGCAGTAGAATTACTAATGGAACTCTTCAGCCCAAAGACATCTCTTTTTCATAAGAGATGGAAATGTTTTAATCTACCTAGGAAAGAATGGGAAGACTACACCACTTTTGCGTCAATTGTAAACAAGTACTACGATGATTTTAGACTGGTGGAGCTAAGTGCGAATAACTTCAAATGCTTGATATTCATGCAAGGACTAGTTTCAGCAAAAGATGCAGAAATTAGGCGAAGAATACTAAAGAAATTGGAGAATGAACCGAATATAACTCTACAGAAGATCACTGAAGAATGTCAGGGGTACGTGAGTTTAAAGCAGGATTATTGAATATTGAAGAACCTGGTATTGCTCACATCAAAAAAGTATGCTACAAACAGAAACAAACAAAGTCTCCTAAAACTGAAACAAAGAAAAAAAACTAATAAGTTGCCCCCTAACCCATGCTACGGATGTGGGGCCCTACATTGGTACAAAGATTGTATGTTCCGGAATAAAAAATATTACATTTGTAACCGAGTCAGACACAAAAGTTTGCATTGCCGATCTAAAAATAAAACCAATAGCTGCATAAAAAATTCAAGGTCAGACAAACAAGACGGTGCTAATATCAGGAAATTCGTGCAAGTAAAAATGTTAAACAAAAGTGTAGAATTTCAACTAGATTCAGGTTCTGATTTAACGATAATAAACTTGCAAACATGGAAAAGATTGGGTAAACCAACCATGATAAAATCTAGCAAGATTGCAAGATCAGTAACAGGAGAAAAAATTAAATTCGAGGTAGAATTGATTACAAATATAATGTTCAACAGGAAGACTCTTAAATTAAAACTGATTGTACTGAAAAATACTAACAACCTATTTGGCACTGATTGGATGACACAATTCCAGCTTTGGGACTTGCCTATAAATTCTTACTGCCAAAAAAAAAGAAAATTGGAAGCTGAAAAACTGAAAAAAGAACTGAGGGAAGCCTATCCAGAATGTTTTTTCTGGTGGGTTAGGCAGGTGTAACAAGATGAAGGAAAAAATTGAACTTCAAGACAACATCCAGCCAGTGTTCAAAAAGAAGGAAAATGTACCTTTTGCCTCTTTGGGACAAATTAATGAGGAACTTGCAACAGTAGTAAGAACTGGAGATCTATCAAATGTAGAAATAAAGAACAGTTCATCTAAAAAGGCTAAAAAATTAGCTGCTAAGAATGTGAAACTGAAGAAAGTAGCAAAGGTAAAGATGGAAGTGCTTCATGTTGACAAGATGAAAAAGAGGAAAGTTCTTGTTAGAGGCAAAGTAGACAAAGCAAAGAAACTGGCTCAAGGAACACAGGCCTCTATCCCTAAACAGAGCAAGGAAGTTGCATCAGTTTCAGCAAACTCTGATCAGAAAAACGTTGTGTTTGACTTAAAAAAAAAAAAAACCTGGACCAGTGAAAGGGAGTAAGTGTTGTGTGCAAAAGGTTTTAGTTTCCAGAGAAAACAGCAGCAAAGACAGCAAAAAACCATACCATTTGGTTGTGAATGCAAAGAACTGCTTGGTAAATGTACATGGATTTAGTCCATATCAGATATTGTATGGCAGGAATCCAAACTTACCATCTAATATTATCAACAAATCCTTCTGCTCTGGAAGATAAAACATATTGGTGAAATGATAAAAAGGCACCTCATGTTTACAAGAAACATGAAAAGCATATTTGGAAGCAGAATCATCAGACTCCAAAGAGCACTGAGAAAACAAATGATGAAAGGGAGAAGACTTTAAACAAAGTGAAAAGGTGTTCTTAAGAGATGGTAAATGGAAAGGGCTAGGTTGGATTTTAGGAAAAGAAAATGTAGTTGTGATAGAAAGATATGGAGGCAGTTATGTTCACATGCATGAAAGTAGACTCTTGAGAGCTTTAGAATCAAAAGTTAGTCATAATAATAATACAACTGATGATAATAATATAGAAAATGATGTCAGTGAAGATGAAGACAAGGAAAATATGGATGCTGCCGGAAATGGTACTGAGAACAGTGATGACTTTCATAGAGATGCACATCAAGACAGTGAAACAAAAGATAAAGATTTTGGATCTACTGCCAACATAGAGAAGGAGAGATCAGCATCTGTTAAACAATCTTTGATCTAATGTTCAGAAAGATCAAATAATTCAGTTCCACAAAATAGAAAAGAACACAAAGCTAAAATTCTTGGACAGGCTGGAAAAGCATCTACCAAAACAAAGAACTGACACAATATTGAATATATAAAACCTAATGACATAAAAGGAACAAGTACGTCTATTGATTTATCATCTGTGAAGAATCTGAAGATCAAACAAATGGAAATACAAATAGAATAGTTATACATATCAAAAAATCTTGATTTTTCAGAAGCAAATTTAGATGAACGGAGAAAATGGAAAGAACTGAAAGTTTATTTAGAAGTGGAGGATAAAGGACAAAAATGCATGTCATCTAGGTAGGTAAATACAGTGAAAAATGATGGTGACAAGATGATGTTAAAATCTAGGTTGGTAGCAAAAGGATTCGAGGAAGATTGTTTCAAAAAAAAAAAAATTCAGTATTATCAGTCACTGTACAACATAATTGGTCCGTCAATACTATTGACATAAAGACTGCATTCTTGCAAGGTAAAGAAATTGAACAGGATGTCTATATTAGCCCCATATCACAAGAGTAAGACATGTACTAAAAAGATTTGGAAATTAAAGAAATGTATCTATGGTTTAGCAGATGCAATATTGCAATGGTATCAAAAGGTAAAAATAACTATGTTAACACTCAAAGGACAAATATCTAAGATTAATCCAGCAATATTTTATTGGTTTGATAAGGGCCTGTATGGAATATTTGCCATGAACATTGATGATTTTTTTTATGGGCATAAAGTGATAGATTCCAAAAGGATATATTATCAAAAATCAGAAGTATATTTGAAGTTGGAAAAGAAGCAACAATCCATTCAAATATCTTGGATTGAATCTGAGTTGAGAAGAGATGTGTATCATGTTAACACAGAAGGATTATATTAACAACATAACAGAATGAAAGGGAGAAAACAACGCACTTATCCGAGGATGAGAAAACTGTGCTAAGAGCTAAGCTTGGTCAGCTCTTGTGAATTTCCAAACAATCATGCCCTGGTATTGCATTTCATGTGACAGGTCTGGTTGGTAGAATCAACACGACTACAGCTGAAGATTTGAAAAGATTGAACAAGATTTTCAAGAAAGTAAAATCTGACCATGTTTATTTGAAATATCAAAATTTGGGCAAGAATCTAGAAATATATTTTTACGGATACATCATTTGTAAATTTGAATAACGGTGGCAGCCAAGGAGGACATTTTATAATCACTAAAGGGAGATAATCAGAAGATGAATCCAATATCATGGCAATCCCGCAAAACAAAGAGAGTAGTAAAAAGTACATTAGCCAGTGAGATACTATCTCTATTGAAAGGGATTGACAAATGCATTCAGTACCTCAATCCTCCTAGGTGAGTTGTTTTGTAGTGAAAGAGATAATCATTTAACCCGAAAAAAAGTTTGTGTTCTGTGTGCAATCTGCTAAAGAAAAATTACCAAAAAATAGTTAGCAAAAATCTACTTCAATGACTAGAATCTATACTAATGTTCTCACCTCCCCTGACTGGCGGGACCAATCAGAAAAATCTCTTGATGAACCAAAACCACTGTTTTTTTTTTTTTTTTATATAAAGGCAGAAGATTTTCTGAGCTGGGGAGTTGAACACGCATTTTTGCTTTTGAGAAGTGAAGGTTGGACGTGTGATCCCATTTTGTTGTTTCTACTTTGCTTGTTGGACTGTTACGACGGACTATCATTTGAACTGCGATTTGGCTACAAGTGTTGCAGTTGAGAAATGGAAAAAAATCTATTGCAGTTGCTACTATAAGTTGACAGTCTTTTATTTCTTTTCTTTACTACAACATAATAATAACCAAAAGATCATTCCTATCAAGTGTTTTGTAGATAACAGTGATTTGGTCAAAGCAATCACATCAACTAAACTTGTTACAGATAAGAGATTGAGAATAGAAATAGCAAGTATCAAGAAAATGTTAGATAAGGGAGAAATCTGTTTAATAACATGGCTGAAGTCTAATGATCAAATTGCTGTCTAACTAAATGAGGTGCCTCACCTTTCTACATGATAGACTGTTTGAAAAATTGAGAGATGACAAAATAATGTTTACTTTTAAATAAGAAAAGGAATTAGATTGTGAAATATTGTTTACTGTAACTAGTATAACCAGTTACCTCACCCTCCCCAACTTTATGGATTGTTCCTATCAGCAGTGGCAGCAGCAGGAGCATAGACTTGTATCCCCGCCTTCTGCACAGGCTGGATTGGGCCATTAGATGCTATTTAAACTGCTGTGATTTCTCCCTTGACACGTGTACTTGCCTCAAAGAGTGAATGGGTCATGAATCAGATTAACTAGGTATAAGATAGTCAGTGAAGACCATCTTCAACCGATTCTCCTTTTTTTGGCCTTGTGCCACAATTGTATTTTTTACAATAAATCTCTGTACTTTACTTGCCTAGAGGAACTACTGATGTTTGAAAATAGACCTGGAATCTTATCAGTAATCAAGGTTCTTTTTACACTATTTAAGGAAAGTGCATCCACTTCACTTAGATTATTTTCTCTAGAATCCATATCTATTAAGCTTCATATCTAGAATGGAAACAAAGCAATTTTTAAAGAATTGCTGGATTACTACTGCAAGAGAAAGAAAATGAAAGAAAAACTAGTGAAAAATGAATAATAATTGCCAAGGCTTCATCTAAGAAATTCAGACAGTTTAAGACTATTACTACTTGGTCGAAAAGCAAGAGAAATAAGATGAAAGAAATACTAGTGAAAAATGAATAATAATTGCGAAGGTTTCATCTAATAAATTCAGACAACTTAAGACTATTACTACTTGGTGGAAAAGCAAGAGAAATAAGATGAGAGAAATACTAGTCAAAAATTAAGGAAATCAAATAAGGTGGACGTTGCAAATGAATTGACAATACACAAATTAAACATGATTTAATGTTGCTTTTATCACCTAGAATTATTTTTGTCATGATTTTTTTTCTCTTAGTATTTTGCAGGCAGACATGATTCCTGAATGATATAAAACAATTCCCATTATTTTCACCTATTCCTTTGGACTGAGTAATGTTTCTAATTCTAAACACTTTGTAAAATGTCAAGTCTTGGATTTTCTCTGTGAGTGCACTTACAAAATGTTGGTATTCTGAA
>CAHIKZ030005207.1:25000-115000 GCA_903632075.3 Acanthosepion pharaonis | reverse complement strand
ATATATATATATATATATATATATATATATTCATTATTAGTTCTAAAACACTATTTGTATTTACTGGCAAAATAGCCTTGGTATCTATTTTACCAGGACTGGCAAAATAGCTTATCTGCAACAAAATTTACAAACAGAACATTTTCAAGATCAGAATCTAGTTTCTTGTTTAAAATTCATTATTACATTTTTCCTTTTCAAATTAAACTTAATTTAATTTTTTTTTTTATTTGTAATTTTTGCAGACATTTCATATTTTTTTTCAGAGATGTTGAGAAATGTGAATACTGGGTTAGATTTTTGAAGAGGTTTCCCTGTTCTTTACTCTCAGCATCTTTGCCCAGCTCTACTTAGAGAAAAATTATAATATTAATGTCCAAAACTTCAAAATAATTTTCTAACATTTCATGAAACTTATGGAATTGGTTTAGTCAGTTGGAGAAGAAAACTCCAGCAAAAAAACTACGCCACAAGGATGGCATCCCAGTTGTTGGCCATATGTTTTATTATAGAACAATTCTTTCAAACTAGAATCTTGTTTTGATCACACCATTATAAGCATTGCATCTTAGAACCAAAATATATTAGAATTCTGTCTTTGAGCTGGTATCCGTGTAATATCTCTTCTTCTCATCTGCCAATTTTTTTGTTTTCAGGCTGCTCATAGTATCACACTTGGCAAGCTGGTTCTCAGGATTCTTATCCAGGGAGCAGCACCTCCCCATTGTGCTAAAAAGGGTGGGGTTAGAGTTAGCATTTAAATTTTTTTATGTGATCAGAACTGATATATCAATGATGAATGATTAATAATTAAATTTTAATTTTTTATATTAAAAATTAATTTTTTTTAAATTAAATTTTAATCTGAAAGGGATGGGGTCAAACCCTTTTGATAATTTAATAGAAAATATATATTTATTAAGATATTTCCAGAATGAAATTCTGTTCCCGTCATATTTCTCTTCAGAAGTCTGATACTTTTTAACTCTAGTGTCATCAGCTGTGTTATGGTTGCTTAACCACATTCGAACTGAATCGCTGCCATCCCAAAGATCTAATGGACGACCTATCAAATTTATGACTTGAAGATTTGCCACATTTTTAACTTCAAGATGATTTTTGTCAGAATAAATTTTGTTGATCACAGAAAACCCTCTTTCATCCTATGCAGAACTTACAGTAATGGTATTAATTATATTTTTAACTCTTTTGACAGTTTTGGGTGCAACATGTTTATGGTAATTTCTTGTTACATTTTCAATGTAATCACAGAAATCATTATTGTTGTGGTAGTGTCACTAGGCACTCATGCAACTAACATTTTACGTAGACCATCGGCTTTTAATAGATTAGATTATTTTCAGATAATCCAACAAACCGGTTTCTAAGGTTTTCATAATTTTAAGAATCAGTTTGTGCAAACCCATCACTGTATACATGTAACTGAAAATATGCAAGGAAAATAGCAATAGGGATTTAAGATCTAAAATTAGAAATCTGGGGTCATAATTAGAAAGGTCATGAATTGTTCTCACAAATCCAAAGTCAAAAATACCAGGGGGTGGAAATCAAAAGGGGGCTAAAAAAAATCTCTGCCCACGATGTACAATGTACAATTGTCTTCTTCACCCACAAAGAACAAAGTCAATGCTCCTGTCATCAAAAGTAGTGTTCTGTTATTGAGGTAAGAAGAGCTGTTATTGGTCAAGACTAGTAGACAAGCTCAGAAATTACCATATTTCGTGGTCTTACTAAAATAAACCTAATCATGAAATAACCATATGTTCATTGTAGAAAATCCTCTTTCAGCCTTCACAGAATTTACAACAATGATATTAATTATATTTTTAACTATTATATATTGGTTATTAATATATGAGATTATTTTCAGATAATCCAACAACCAGTTCACTAAACCTTTATAATTTTAAGAATTGGTTTGTGCAAACCAGTAAGATAAAATTATAAAGGATTAGTGAACTGGTTGTTGGATTATCTGAAAATAATCTCATATATTAATAACCAATATATAATAGTTAAAAATATAATTAATATCATTGTTGTAAATTCTGTGAAGGCTGATTGGTTTGTGCAAACTGGTAAGAAAGAAATTGCAAAATCTCCTACAGAAGGTAGCAACAGGGAGTGTGAAGAAGGAACTAAGCTATAAGAAGATGGAGTGCATGGTCATCCGTAAGAGGATGAGCCTGAAATGTGAATTAAAGATCAGGAACACTAGAATCAAGCAGACACAGAAGTTTAAATATCTGGGAAGTATCTTGACAGAGGACAGTAAATGCAACACTGAGATCCATAGGCTTACTGGGATGACCAAAGACACATTCCAAAAGTTGGGCAAAGTATTGCGAGACAGGAGGATATCTTTGGTAACAAAGAAAAGAATACTGAACTGTTATGTGACATCTGTCCTTCTTTATGGCAGCAAATGTTGGACAATTTCCTCAAAGATGAAGAAGAGACTCAAGATGTAGTTCTACAGAAGGATGCTAAGGATATCATGGACTGAGTGTGTGAGCAACAATGAGCTCTTAGAGAGGTTGCAAACAAGAAGGAGGCTTATACTTAACATCAGGAAGAGGGAGCTAAAGTTCCTGAGACACATAATGAGGAAGGAAGGCCTAGAGAATCTAATACTCATGGGTCAAATAGAGAGAAAGAGTAAACAATGCATGACATACCTGGCAGGCTTAAGCAAGTGGATGACAGAACATGGTCTGGGGGAGGTGGCAGAGGGAAGGAAGTTGTTGAGAGCTGCAAGGTGGAGAGCCATGATCGCCTTATGTTCTGAAAGGTCATAGCATATATAAAGAAAGAAACCATTAAGAATTTACCACTGGATGCAGGTTTGATTCATGTCGGAAGCAAAACTTTTCTTTAGTAGGACTTATCAACTTAGGCCAGTTTGTTTTGTTTTACGGCATATCAACCTCAGTGGGTCATTTAATGCTGGCAACTTTTTTTTTCTTGGTAATATTTTTGTTTTGTCAAAAATCTATTTCTGTTAATATTTTTTTTCTCAAAAACATATAACTGGCAATATTATTTTTTCAAAAACGTATAGCTGGCAACATTATTTTTCCAAAAACATTATCAGACGCCTTGCTGTTGGACGTAGTTTATTGTCTTACCCAGGACACGGAAGTAGTTTATTGTCTTACCCAGGACACGGAAGTAGTTTATTGTCATACCCAGTACGCCTTAGGCCAGTTTTTATTAATTTCACTGTTTAATGAAATAAAAATTAAACAGGTATAATGACTCAAACTGGTGTCCCCACTAAAAATAACGTTTGTAAGAATAAGAAATAATGTCTGATCAAAAAAACTCCTTTCAAAAAATACTTCAGGGAATAATGATAAGAACTTTATTTTTGTTAGTATCTAGCAACGCATCATTTATAACGCATTAATAAATGAAGAATTGGAGTCACGTATTCCAAGAATATATTTATTGGTTTGGCTTGCCTGATTGACTCACAGATCTTTACTGTGGAATGAATATGGTAAATTTACAGCAACTGAAATGTCAAAGGACCTTGGCATTGACTATTTTTTTCCATCAGAAATGTCAGCAAAAAGCGAAGAATCACTGAGACGGACACCGGGGAAATTTGGAAATTAGAAGCAGACATATATTGAAGGGACTGTGTCTACACTTCATGGCTATGGGCCAAGTTAAGCAATACTAAGTAATTATTGCGCTTGACAGAGAAGACTGAATGTATTCTGTGTCAGCAATCAGTGTTCAAGCCCAGGTGAAAATCAGGATTTTTTAAGTTTACATTTTACTGTTTCTCCTTTGGACTATGGCTCAACACAGTCTTACCTCCAATGCTGCTTCATTTTATATTTGTCTGGCACAAGGCCACATCATTCTAAGCTACAAGTTTTTCATATTTTCATTGTTTTTCTTGAGAATGACATACCTGGCAGATAACCTAACACCTTAGAGAAGGAAAAAACAAACAAGGAAAGAAAAAAGAAAGATCAAAAGGCAAACACCTACCTATGCAGTAAAGTGGTCAACACCCAGATTACCCATACAGAACAAAAAGTGCTTCACAATGCTAATGGTTAAATACACTTGGATAGAAAGTCAACACCTAGATGTCAAGTGATACAATCAACACCTACACTTGAATTTTAGGTGTTGACTGTACTGTTTGAAGTTTAGGTGTTGACCTTTTGTCCAATTTTTGGATATATTTTTGTCTAACAGTCATACTCTATATAGCATGTGTGTGTGTGTGTGTATATATATATATATATATATATATATAAATATAAAATCGATTCTCCCGTTGGGTTCGACGTATGAGGGTCAAGCAGATTAGTTTCCAGGAAACTGACAGCCCGACACCGGCACATGAGATTCGATTATAGTGGTGAAGGCTTCGTGCAGGACCATCCACACTTTTTGAAGGGCCGAATACAGAGACCTGGTGCACTACGTGCCACAAGGTCCCCAAACAACCCCACTCAGGTTTTGAATTTAGAGTTGTCCTTCTCCTAGACCAGTTGCCATCTGAGGCTATAGAACCCAGTCTGTCCTGCTATTTAACCCATAGCTGGAGGGAGAAGAAGAGGATTCACACCCTTTCCCAAGGGTATTAGCATGTAAGTGAATGTAATGGGTTCAACCTGGATTTGAACACACACATATATATATATATATATATATATATATAGAGAGAGAGAGAGGGTGTTCCAATAACTTGGACTGATTTTAAACTTAATTCACATTTAAAATCTGTTCAAGTTATTGGAACATGCTTTATATAAAAACCACTGATGGTGGTGTGACCAATAAACAATGTGCCGGGCAAGGAAAGAAAAAAAAAAAAAAGAATGACCAAAAGGAAAACACCTACTTACACAGTAAGGTGCTCAACACTCAGATTACTCAGACTGAGCAAAAAACACTTAAGAAAGGAAAACTGGAGTCTTTACTCAATTTTCATGCTCTAGTGATTGCCAGAGTGTAAAAACTGTCCTTTGGTACACACACACACACACACACACAGCATATCTTCATTCAAACATATTATGCTTATAAATTTTTTATACTGATCCTTTCCAATTCTCTAATAAGTTTCTTGATGTTAAGATGAAATTCATCAAGAAAGACTCAGTAGATTTTTCCTGTCTACCTTTACAATACAGGAAAATACTTGTTGACAGCTCCAATATACTACACTACAAAAATAATAAATGGAAACTTCAAATTCTTGAGGCCCTCTATATCAAAAACAATCAACTAACACTCAACAAGATCTCTGGAGAAAAACTGGTTGCTTGTGCTGCTCAGACCACCTTGATTGGTTTGAGTAAGTCACCCCCCCCCAAATAATCTCCTTGGTTCACAGACTGGATTTTATTTCTTTGGTGGCTTCTACTGCCAATCATTTGGTGCCAGTTATATCTGTCTGTAATCTGCAGACAAACTGATCAACCAAGTCTCTCATCATCATGTCAAGGTGTAGCTTCCTGACCTTGAACTCCTCCACCCATGACGAGATGGGAAGTTACAAGTTTCAAGCATTGGTATGAAGTCCCACTGTGGAGAAAGAGGGGAGACTCGAAACCACTTGCACAGGTATTTGTTGATACACTGTTGCATCTGCTGAATGTGAGACAAAGTAATATCATACATCTGCAATGGCCACAGAAACTGAGTCAGCAAACCATGTTGGTTGCACGAAGCCTTCAATTTGCCAGGGTTTTGTCGATGGATTCAAGTCCATCTAGTGCCACTTTCTGCACCTTTTTATTTTGGTGCTGATCAGTCAGTGGAATTTCATACAACCATTTGATGTTCTTCACTGGCTTCTCTTTGACTGTCATGTCACCCCCAATGCAAAAGTGAATCTCCTTGACAGAGTCTCTGAGTAATAAGCTCTGGCTTTTCTTGGGTTTAGCCTTCATTCTCACCCACATGAAGAGCTCACGGTAGCACTGCAGCAGTTCATTGGCACCAAACTTAGACAGAACCAGAATGGTGATGTCATCTATGAACACACTAGAAGGACTGTTTGTTCCTTAGTCATCACTCCCTTTGCTGTGTCTGCTGCACCCCATAATATGAATTCCAAGGACGTAATGAAAAGAAGTGGTGAAATCACACAACCCATCATAATGCCAACCTTGAGGGCTTGACACTTGGTGGTGTAGTTACTAATGGTGAATGGTATAAATGCAGCTCTAAAATGTTTCATTATGATTATCCCAACCTTACTAGGGAAATTGAAAAATTCGAGGGATGTTCAAATTAGCTCATGAAGAACTGATCCATAGGCATTAGCAAGATCAAACCAGATTACATGAAGCTCAGATTTATTTTGTTTGGCTGATAGGATTGAGTTCCAAATCCTGTGTGAATGCTTCAGACAGCCAAGGAAGTCAAGTATCCCAACCTTTTAGATGGCTGTGTTTAATGGTTACCTAACAGGAAGTCCATCTTATGATGGGCAAGGGCACAAAAAATATTTTTACATCTACATTTAAGAGGGAGATGAAGCGGAAATTGCATTCTTTTCTTTAAATATCCAAATACTATCTGCCAGGCACCATTCTTGTGGTACAATATCTTATTTCCATGCCTGCTGGAGGAAGATGGTGAATGGTTTGAGGACAATTCTTGTATAACTTGTAGGATATTGCATTTATTTCAGGTGTACTACCAGCATGGTATTTACAAATAAATCCCAAAATTTCCCTTAATTTTAGTCCACTTTCATTAAACATGACCTCTAGATTTTGGGGGATAGGAAGGTCATTCTTTCAAGCATCAGGATATGTAATCCTCAGGTGGTTCTTGAGTTCCTCATATGGTATATTGAGTTTGTCGCTCTTCATCTCGGTGAACAGCTTTTTACCAGAAGTGTAAGGATTATTGTAAAATGATCTCCAAGACTGTTGCTTTTCTGCCAATGTTTTCTTAGGTTCTCAGTTCTAGAGATTGTTGCAGTTTTTTGGATATATGTACTAGTGAGCTAGCCTAAATGAGTTGACTCATTTTATAGTTCACCAATAGAAGGGTTAACCAATCAGAAAGCTCAAAATATTCAATGCAATGTGTATAAAGGTAGCCAATTTTTTTTTTCTCCCAAATTGTCTGCACTGCTAACCTGATATCAAAGACTTAAAGAATTACTTAACAACCGCTACTTTCTCTGAATCTTCACTGCCGACCTCTGATATTGAACAGATTACGGACTTGACTGGATTCCATATTCAGAGACTGCGGCAAACATGGTCAATAGAGATTACCAAGATGCTCTCTTTAATATTAAGCAGGTCTTTAAGACTTACCCTCCCATGAATTGGAGCTTAGTTTTTGAAGCTTCACAACTCCCTGCTCTGCTCTTAGTTTACCCTTCTGAATCTATCATCTATTTGGTCGCATCTCTTCTTTTCTATCCCCCCTTTTGCAGTTGTGAGACCAAACCATCAAAGACAAACCTCATGTACAACTCTTCAAAAAAAATCTGATCTACTGGATAAGGAGGCCCTTCTGATGGTTGGTAAGATTTAATGAGAGTTCCTGATCAATATGTGATCAAGTATCTCATTGAATGCCTTTGGGCCACTGGATTTTTGGCTTGCTTGGAATTTCTCCAGGGTGCTGAAATACTTGAGATCAAAAATGAAGCCGGAACCACTTGAGATCAAAAACGAAGCCGGAACCACTCGAGATCAAAATAAAATTTCAACGTCTTTCTCTATGGGGGTATCCAGAATGTCACAAATTTGCCATCAAAAACTCAGAAATTAATGAACTTTCTATAGATTTTGACAATCTATTTTAATTAAGATGTTTTCCTTAAATTGGTATTATAGTCAAGAGGGCCTAACTCACCCAGCTGTGTCCACCACCTACCCTCCTCTGTGATTCCTACTCACAACTCTTCAGGAGTAGGCTAGGCCTTCATAGCCCCATCTCCGTCACCTCCACCAGAGTAGAGAAAGGGAATGAGGAGAGAGGATGACAATCCCCGATCCTCGGATGCAAGTGGGTGCCGCCAACTCCAAATATTGTCAGATTTAATACAATGAACAACTAATGTCCTGATTGGATTGTTTCATAAAAAATCCCTTTTGTGTTAATATACTGGGTGTGGCATATTTACCCATTATTTAAATACAAATTTAAACATTTCATAAATTCCAAGTCTGGCATAAGGCTTCCTAACATTGTTTTGTTTTATTGTTTACAGTTTACTTACATTATTTGGAGTGTTAACCTCATCTTCATTGCCATATTCACAACATTTTGGCCATTGTATGCTCCGGCCTTCTACAAGTGATTGAAATTTCAAACCAAACCCTTTATTTTCTCCACTGGGGAGATTGTTCTAGTTCCACGTGCCATGCCTCTTCCAGATGTCTCAGTTATTTCTCTTTGACTCAACTCTCCAAGTTTTTTGGTTCACCACTGCTGTAGCCTGGTATTCAACTCCCAACTCTTTGGATCATTATCCACTATGCCATGTATCCTTGAGGATTAGGTTTGAAATTCCAGTCATATGAAGAAAGCCGGAGCATACAATGGCCGAAACTTTGCTAATATGGCAATGAAGATGAGGATAACAGTCTGATTAATGTAAGTCATCATAATATCTCATCTCAGAGATATAGACAGATATTGTTTTCAGTTTAATTAAAATATGGAAAAAGTTTTACAAGAAGCCATTTTCCATTGTGACATAACATTCTTTTTCTGGCAGCACCTGTTAGCATCCAAACTATGGGAAAATAGTGTAGTTCGGTGGATGATTTATTTTTTTATCAAAAATGGAGAAAAATATTCCAATTCTTCAAAGAATATATAATTGTGATGAAATTAGTTTGCAATAATCTGAATATTTTTATTTTGTTTTCAAGGACAGTGTCCTTGGTATGATGATAAACTGCATCCAGCAGCAAAACTTCTGATTAGCAAACTGGAGGTTTCAAGGAGTGTGGAGCCACTTTTAATTGCTGTTGTTCCCAGGTTCACTCTGGCCTGGGGTGGTAGCACCTGTTAGGGTCCCAGCTATGGGAAAATAGTGTGGTTTGGAAGATGATTCCTTTATGAGGACAATGTTGAGGCACAATACCTGATTGCTGGAATGTCAGAGTCCTCATTTCCCGTTAAAGTCTAAGTTGGGATGACAGCCAGGACAAATGATCCTGTCCAAAATTTTTGTTCCACTAGAATTATGGCAATCTCAGCAACAGATCCTGTTTCTGGAATGAGAACTGTCATACATGCAGCTAGCCAAGTCACCTGGAAGGAGGCCCACTGATGTGGACGATGCTCCAACACCTGCACAATAAACAAAAATAATCAAAGAAGTAGATACAATAGTTAAAAATGATAGACACCTGGACAGAATTTACCAAAGGCTTCATTCAAGGAATAATTACTGCCATTCTAGAAATGAACACTAAAAGAATTTTACCATTGAGACACTTAAATGCACTAAAAAATTTAGCAAAAAATAAAGATATCCACATTACCTCATCAGACAAAGAAGGTGGAAATGTTGTTATGATGAAATTAATTTACTACTCAATGATACCAACACATGAAAAAAAAAATGAATGCAAAATAATTCCTGAAACCTTAATAGTAATCAGAAAACTAATTAATAATGAAAGGAATGGTATAGACTAATAAATTATCACCCTAGAATAGCCACACTTTATAGTCTCACTAAAGCCCACAAAAGAGGTATTCCAATATACCTCATTATGTCAATTATTGGTAGCACTTCCACAAATTGGTGAAAAGCCATAACACAAATTTTAATCCCTGTCCTCCAAACAATCAGTCCATCACATTAAAAATTCTGGCAATCTGGTTGAAAAACTGAATTGAATAAATTTGACTGACAATATCTCCATGAAACTGATTTACCTAACCTTGTAGAGAGACTAAACAAAGTTGAACCTACAATCAATATTTACTTATGAAATAGAAACAAACAATACTTTACCTTTCCAAAATATCATGCTACACTGCAGTAACAACAGCCTAAAATTAAATGTCCATTGCAAATCAATAAAAATGATCTCATAAATATCAATTCTCACCTTAACCCTAGAACACTAACCATCAATTAAAGTTACACCACTACTAACCATGGGTATTTCATACCCGATTTTTGAAAATATCAAAAAAAAAAATATTAAATATAAATTTTTATTTGAAATATTTTACAAGCAGGCACTTCAAACTTTGACATTAATAGGAACTGAAAAACATTATTTAAGTAAGAAAATCACGTACTAAAAATTGTTATTAAAAATAGAAAAATTTGCACTGGGTACTATATACCCATGGTTAGTGTTCTAGGGTTAACAACAAAATCAATCATTGGATTCTATCTATGATCACTCAGAATATGTAGCCCTCAATATTTACATGAAGAAGAAAAATACATTGAAAATACCTTTAAGCTCCTCCAGTACCCTAATTATTTCATATTCAATATGAAACAAAATTCTCATAAAATATTTCAAATCAGGAAAGTGAACCTTCCTGAAAAATCCAACAAATTAATATATATTGTTTTATCTACCAAATCTATCACAACTGTAGTTGAAAAAAATTAACTAGGCTCAACATGAAATTTGTTACAACCACTATTAAAACAATAAAAAGAAACTTAATACAAAACAAACTAATTAGGTAAAATCTGAAGGAGGAATTTACTTTATCACCTGTAATAATTGTTACAAGGAATACATTGGAGAAACCTCAAGCAATTTAAATAAAAGATTATATGAACACAAAAGGGATCTGTTACAAAAGAACACATTAAATGTATTGATTTCTCATTTGATTAAAAGAGAAAGCAATTTACTAAGACAAAAGCGTATAGAAAGTGCTTTAATTGCTAGTAAAACTTCAGTGTTATCTTTCAGAAATATCCATGTCCTTCATGTTTTTGGATGCAGCACAATCTTTATAATATATATATATATATATATATATATGATACATTCTTATATAGTTTTAGATCTTGTTTATTTTTATACAAAATAAAATCATTTATCCCCATTTATTTTAAATATAAATCCCATCTATTTTAAATACATTTTTTTAAACCAGTAATCATTAATGTATAGATTGTGTATATGATATACGGATTGTGTTAACCAGATATTTTTATTAAAATTTAAATTATGGAATGGTGTGCTACTGAAGAGGAATACTATATATATATATATATATATATATATAAAATAGGATAAGGAACAAATAGGAAACATTTTTAATCTAACATATTTTGCATTCATTAAAGCTTCATCAAAGAATGTGTTATAGAAAAAAAAATTCTGTTTATTGTGTTTATTTTTCAATGATTAAGCAGACCTCAGATGCATCTGGCTTGTCAAGGAGCCTTTGTGCATATGAGTATCATCATTCTAGTTTTTTTATGTGGAATTCAGATAACATATATTTGTGTGTGTGTGTATTTAGTTGTCATTTTTATCCATGTTTAGTGCTTGTTCACTGATTGATTTGGGAACATGCCTTTCCTAAGGGAATTAATGCATAGTAAACAGAAAAAGATTTCCCTGTATTTTGAATAGATTCCATTTTCCATGAGTGCAGGGAGAATTGGATTCAGGCCTTTCCTAAATGAATTAGTATGTGATGAATAGAAACATCCCCAGCCAACTTTTGAATAGTGGATAGAAAGTTTGATTCATGCCTTTCCTAAGGAAATTTGTATGTAGCAAACAAGCCGTAGCCATATTTTGAATAGATTCCATTTTCCATGAGTGCAGGTAAAAATGGATTCATACCTTTTGTAATGATTTTTGTGCAAATTGAACACAATCTACAATAACCAAGATGTATACTCAGTTTCTATACTGTTGACTGTGTAGAAAATCTCTCACTGGCCTCTGAGTCTGTTTTTATCAAGCATCATCTTTGTAAGATCACTCAGTATAAAGTAATCTTGATTGTTCTGCTTGAAGCTCACATCATTAAATCAATAAAAGATAAATGTTTCCCTTTTGGGGTAAAGAAAAAAAGTGTCTGAGAGATCAGCACATATGGTCAGTTTTTCAACTCTTTTCTTTTTTAGTAGTTAAGGTCAGCAGTGAGGATTTAGTGTAAAGGTTAGGGTTTAGGAAAAGCGTTACCTCTTAGGGTAAGGGTAAACAAACAAGAATTTAACATGAATTAAATCTGACCTTCATGGCTACTATCATTTATTATTTGATGTAATGAACCAGTAACGACCAAGGGAAATCATTCTGAATTCTTTTCACCTCATTGTAAACATTACAGTGAGAGCAAGCCTTGCTTCATTCTCTTTTGTTATTTTCCATTCAATGTAAATGAATATTCTTTGCTACACTGACATTTATATATAGGTCAGAGTTAGCATGTAAGTTGTGTAATGTGGCCATAATTAACATATCAATGTTGATCAGTGATAAAGAACATAAGCTCAACATCTTTTATAAACAGTTGAAGAAAACCTGTAATGTGGTTATAATTCCCATATAAATGTTGATCAGTGATAAAGAACCTAAGTTCAACATCTTTTATATAGTTGAAGAAAACCTGTAATGTGGTTATAATTCCCATATAAATGTTGATCAGTGATAAAGAACCTAAGCTCAACATCTTTTATAAACAGTTGAAGAAAACTTAAAAATGGAATATCCCGAATGCTGGCCATATTTTCATTATGATGTTAATGTAAAATAGCATAGTACAAGATGAGTCCTTGGGATTCTGATCCAAGAGTCAGCACCTCCCCACTGGGCTGAAAGGGAAGTATCAGAGTTGTCATTGTGTAACTTAATCAAAATTTGAATATCAATGTTGATGAGTGGAAAAAAAAATGAAGCTCTTTGTCGTTGATAAACAATTAAA
The DNA here is from genome assembly GCA_903632075.3 of Acanthosepion pharaonis. Classification (NCBI taxonomy): domain Eukaryota; kingdom Metazoa; phylum Mollusca; class Cephalopoda; order Sepiida; family Sepiidae; genus Acanthosepion; species Acanthosepion pharaonis. The sequence goes on along the minus strand of CAHIKZ030005207.1, from coordinate 102,094 downwards.
TAAAACCTATAATTGCAGAGATACTATCCAAGTTGATGTCTAAATTTTTTTTATTGAAAACTATAGCTTTTAACAACTAGCTTCACGGATTTTTAATTGAGGAGACAGTTTCAGTGATTCCATAGCTGGAGAGCTTGTGCAGCAACCCTCTATGCCACACCTTGTCAAAAGCCTTGGAAGTATGTAATGTAATTGTCCTTGAGATTGTACTTTTTGCCTAGTGTGGTCATAGAGAAATAAATAAATAACAAGACCAAAATTTGACCATCCCTAAAAATAGAGGGATAATAAAAATTGCAAGGCAAAAGATGCCATAATTTGACCAACCAATCAAAAAGGTCTCACAAGCATGATGTTAAGACAAGAAATAAACATAACAACAGAAACCAAAATTTCTGCATTTTCAAAAGTAAATATTTTGACCAACCAATCAGAAAGCTTTCACAACCAGGATATAAGGCCTCAAGCCAATGATAAGTGAGCAGTCTTTTTAAGGTGGATCTATAGATGTTTATATAAACAGATGCAAAATCAACCAATAAATTCATTTTGTCCATTCTCTGACCATATGGTCATCATAACAAGCTCAGAGACAAAATACAAAATTTGCATGACTAACTGACAAACTAAGACAGCTACACAATCTTTATTATTATTAAAACTAACATAACTTCCTTCAGCACATGATCAAGTGGTGGCTACTAGATTTGGATACATACATATACGTAAGTGAACTGGCACCACAGAATCACAAAGAACTGTACCAAATAACAAAATACAAAATCACTTGAGGACTACTAATAGCAGTATAGTGGGATGCTAGTATGTTTGGGTAAATATTTAGTCACCATTATGTTGCATTATGTTGGGTAGTAAATATTTACAGGCTCCTGGAAAATTTATCCAACAAAAAATATTGGTGGACTCAATGTGAATCCAAGTAAAAAATGAATAACACAAAACAATAAATATAAAACAAATAATAATTCATTTAATTGCAAAAAAGGATTACATGTGATGAAAGAAAAAAAAACATGAAACTTGCTATAAGAATGTGTGTATGTGTGTGTGCGTAACAAATATGCATGAGAGAGTACAAATGTCAAGAGAGAAAATTATGAAAATGAACGTACCCCAATGGGGGGGTAACTTTTTTGTCCCATGTGCAACTATATCTGATGGTTAGATTTGAAAAGTTGTAAAAAGAGACTATGGAGATAAATGCATGTATTTTTATAGGCTTAAGGAGCATCCCCTAGAGATTTTTCTTTTTTTTTGTTTTCTTTTTAGCATGGTAACAAATAAAATGGATATGACATGTAACTTGAAGAGAAACTATTACTGTTACTAATATTTTTTTAGTGACATATCAACTCCTTATGGGTCATTTAATGCTGAAATTGAATTTTTTGAGGTGCATTAGTAATTTTTGTGTACAAAATGTATTGCTAGTAATTTTTTTTTTATGAAAATTTATTTTTTTACTTTCATAGTGCTTTGACCCCAGTTTAAGTGTTAACTATTTCCTTGTCGCTAGGACCCTAACAGGTGCTACCACCCTGGGTCAGGGTGGACCTTGGAACAACAGCAATGATGAAGTGGTTCCATGCTCCTCAAAATCTCCTGATCAAAGGCTGTGTTACCAGATACAGTTTATTGTCATACCCAGGATGCTTGAAGAGTAAATAATCAGGATGCTGATGTTCCACACTACTTCAAATAAAAGGTTAGGAAGTGACCCTCAATCAATTTTTGTAAGAGCGATATTAGCTACTGAACTTGAGAAACCAACTTTTCTCAAAAATTGTTCTATGAGAAAGGTTTTATAAATTTCAACTAAAAAGCAGTATGGCCTATTTGGTCAATGAATGCTGAATGTTTCCTTATAAGGAAAAGGCCAGTATTACCATTATCATTAGAGATGAGGAGAACAGATACTACACTTTGATCCCAGCCCAATGGTCAGGAAGTGAAGAAAAGCCTTACTTGAGTAGCACTGGCTGTTCGGTCATTGAGAGCTGAATGCTTCCTTATAAGGAAAAGTCTAATGTTACCATTACCATTATGCTCCAAAGTAAAAGTAGAATGTATTTGGGCACAAAAAAAATTACAAAATTCTGTAGAAAAATCATATATGCAAATGTTCCAAAATACAGTCTATTTGTGAATATAACGTATAAAATAAACACCATATATTTCCTTATCTAGATGCAAGTATCAGTTTTCCATTTCTTCGATACACTCTGTGATATTCACAGTTGCTTTCCACACAATAAGATAAAAAAAAAGATGGTTGGACAGCTGTCAAGTGCACTTAAACCAAACTGAAACAAAATGGAAATTATTTTTACAAAATGGTAATTCCATGATTTGCTGGCATTGTCCGCTTGTTCTTTTCAAACTGGCTTGATTTCTGCCAGTGCTAACCAATGAGACAAACCCACAAAAGCCTAAATCAAATTTACTATTGATGACTCTCCTAAATTAAGCAAGCAAAAACAAGAGACACTCTTCTGTAAAAGAAACAAAGAAAACCCACACACAATCAGCAAATGTTATTCAGTGTAGCCATATTGAATGCATCTACCAAATATTCAATGAATTTGAATAGATTCCATTTAATTAAAAATTCATTATTATTCTGATTTACTGGCACCAACAATAAAATCAGTTTTCTGCATTTTCTTTATTCATGATTTTTATAAGCATTTTTTATCTACTGATGTATTGCTTATGTATTATGTATATATATTTATTTCATCTGTAATGTTGACTTAGATTCCCATCCACAACAATTCTTTTCCAACACATTTTCAATAAATGTCTATAAAAAATCATTATGAATCTATTAACATTATACATAAAAGATGAGGTGAACAGATACTACACTTTAATCAAAATGTTGATAAATCACAGTACTTTAAATGAAAGGTTAGGAAGGAAAAAAAAAGGTAATGGTGGACTTGAGAAATTTATTTTCCTGAAAAAATTGTTTTAATAGAATGATTTTATAAACTTTGACCAAAAGTAGCACTGGTCAATGAATGCTGAATATTTCTTTATAAGAAAAAGGCTAATATTACCGAGATGAGTAGAACAGATACTACACTTTGATCCCAGCCCAATGGTCAGGAAGTGAAGAAAAGCCTTATTTGAGTAGCACTGGCTGTTCGGTCATTGAGAGCTGAATGTTTCCTTATAAAGAAAAGGCTAATATTACCATTATCATTAAAGATGAGGAGAACAGATACTACACTTTGATCCTACCCCAATGGTCAGGAAGTAAAGAAAGCCTTACTTAAGTAGTACTGGTTACATATCTTAAATGAGATAGTTTTGTATGTTTTTAATAAAAGATAAAATTTCACTAACTACAGTTTATTTGATTTAATTTTGCTAGAATATAAACATTTAACTATAAAAATGGTCATACAATAGCATCATATATTATTTTTTGCCATTAAATCACTACATACCTTAATTACTGGTTTACAAATTTTTGCTAGATCTTACCAAGCATTCTTCAAGCTCTGAAAAAGCTCACTCTCACTCTTTGGGTATTCTCTTTGAATTCTCCTATCCAATTCATCCAATACTAATTCAATGGGAGAGAGGTCAGCCACATTATAATTTATAAAATTTTATTCCATTTTTGGCATAATTTAGAAGTATTTTGCATCATTGTCTTGTTGGAAGGTGAATTTTTTTCCAATTATGTATAAACCAGATGGTATTGCATGCCTTTGTAAAATCAAATGACATTGTTCTTTTTTCATGATTCCCTTGACTTGAATCAAATTTCCATCCCTCTCTCCCCCAAGACATCCCCACATCATGCTTAACAGTTGGAACTATACATTCATCATTCAGTCTTTCTCCTAGTTTTCTTTTCACATGCTCTCTCCACTTACTACCAAAATGTTCAAATTTGAACTCATCTCTACACAATACATTTTGCCACTATTTCAATGTCCAGTTCTTATTTTTTTGTCCATAAGTCTTTTCTGTTTATTCACCTCCCATAACAGCATTTCTTGATGGTTATGCACACTCTCAGTTGATCTAAGTCAATTTTTCACAGTTGGTTTTGAGAGGAATTAATTTCAGCTGTCAACTCTGGAGCAGTTTTCCTTCTATTTCTTTTACTCTCAATAATCAACTGTTTATCTTCAGCAGCAGGCTGTCTCTTTTGGTGCTCCAGTTTTTTTTTCTATTAACTTTTGTGCCAGTTTCTAATTGCCTTTATAACAAATATACTATACCTAATGTCTAGAAACTTTCAACTTCTTTGTAATTTGTCTTTGAGAGTAGACTTCTTTGAATAAAATTTCAATCTGTGTCTCCAGCTCAGTACTATTTCATGCAAGTTATTCAAAATGTAAAAAAAAAGGAAGTAAAAAAAACAAACAAACAAAACAAACTATGAAAATACTGTCATAATAACGCAGTCATTTTCTTCTTCAAACCAAGATAGTTATGTATGTTTTGTTTATAAAATTAGTCAGTGTTGAGTTGACACTTACAACCAGTATTAACATTTAACTTTTGATAATCTCAAAGTTTACTGAGGGATTAATAGTGAAAACCAAATATAATGCTTTGTATAGAAGATATTCATAATTTAGCAAAATGTATTGTGAGCAGATGAAAGCAAATTTGAAATTTTTGACAGTCAGAGGAGCTGGGAGAAAGACAGAGAAATAAAAGTAAATACACTGTTGTATGTATACTGGACTCTCCTGTTGATTTGATGTATGAGGACTAAATTGTCTTATCAGTTTTCCTAGCCTTAAAAGGCACTTCAATCCAGCTGCTGATTTACACATCAAGCCACATTTAGAGCAAATGACAGGGACTTTGAGGGGAGCAGGTTGGAAGGTGTAGCTTAAATGAGTCTCTATTACTTGGATGTTACTCATACAATTCAAGATAGAGCTGGTTCAATCCACCGTTCTTGCTTTCCGCACACTTCAAAACATAAACCCGTCTTTTTTTACTTCTCCCGTTCTCACTACTTCAGCCCTCTTTTATCAGGCCAACACCATGGTTGACCAACCTATCAGCATTCTTTGCTTTTATTCTCAGGTAAATAGCCTCCTCCAGCTCGACCAATCAGCACATAACTTGCTATTGTTCAAAGCATGCCAAACTGTACAAAAACACTTGTTACCACATATACTGCTGAAATGGCGAGATAGGAGAGTAATACCATTTTCAAGGAGCAAACTTGCCAATGCCACGTACCGCCCCTTATTTTCCTATGCACCAGATGCCATACAATTCTGTTCACCAGATGATTGCACACAATGGTAATGGTAATATTAGGAGTTTCCCTATAAGGAAATATTTGACATTCATTGACCGAGCAGCCAGTGCTACTTCAGTTTGGATTTTCTTTACTCTCTGGCTATCAGGATGGAATCAAAATGTAGTATCTGTTCTCCTCATCCCTAATGGTAATATTAGTCATTTCCTTATAAGGAATATTTGTCATTCATTGATCAAGCAGCCAGTATCCAGAACAGGTTTCTTTTTCCTTCTTATATGTGAATTGCCATGATTCTTAGAAAAGACAACAATAGTTATTAGTGATTTCTCTACAAGGAAATTTTAGCATTCATTGACTGAGCAGCTAGAACTGCTTTTGGTTGAAATTTATAAAATCTTTCTCTTCAAATAATTTTTCAGGAGTCCAATATCTGTTATTAGTCTTTCCAGTATTAATAGGGGTTTCCTTCCTAACGTTTTATCTGAAGTGGTGTAGAATGTCAGAATCTTGATTATATAGTTGTATCCATTTTAGTTGTTGTTGCTGTTGAAAGTCTTCAAATGATGTGGTTTCTGTTGTTTGGTGCAGTTCTTTGCCTTTTTATTTTGATATACCAGTCCACAAGAAGTCTGAGCTTTCCCAAGACTCCTGAGTTTCACTTGCTCAAAGCATTCTTTAATCATTGACCTGAGAAAGTGGTTAGAATATAAGAAATTCTGTCATGGGGCAGTTAACGATTGTATAATTTTATTTTTATGGCTCTTTGTGGGGGGCATTAACTGTTTGCCTGTCCTGCACATCATATGTGAGGCACAGGACATGTGATTTCCATGTCCATGCATCTTACGTGGTGTACACAAGCCATGATTTTAAATGAGTGGCAAAACTAAGGACACTTAGGAAGTTAGCAGGTCGTCGGAGGAAAGACCTAATTTAATATTTTGTGCATCATGTATGACCACAGGACACTAGTCTGTTTTTCAAAAAGAATATTAAAGAATCATTCTTACAAGGCAAAATATATTTCAGCTTTAACCCTTTGCCTGTCCCGTCCTGGATATGACAGTAAACTACATCCGTGTCCTGGGTAAGACGATAAACTACGTCCAACAGCAAGGCCTCTGGGAGATTTTGAGGAAGGTGGAATCATCTCTTAATTGCTAATGTTCCTAGGTCCACCCTTACCTGGGTTGGTAGCACCTGTTAGGGTCCCAACTATGCGTAAATAGTTAACCCCCAAACTGGGGTCAAAACACTATGAAAGTGTAAAAATAGGTTTTAATACCAGAAATACTTTGTAAAAAAAGTTACTACCAGCAATAAGTTTTTGAAGAAAAAATTATTACCAGCAATGCATTTTTGAAAAAAGATATTACCAGCTATACTTTTTTGAAAAAAAAATTACAAGTGATACGCTTTTGAAGAAAAAATATTACCAGAAATAGATTTTTGAAGGAAAAAATTTTACCAGCAATACATTTGCAAAAAAAAAATATTACCAGCAATAAAAATGTTGTCAGCATTAAATAACCCATTGAGGTAGATATGCCATAAACCAAACCAAACCAAACCAAACCCTTTGCCTGTCCAAGGCATTTTTGTGTGTATTATCCAAACTTTCATGTTTTCAGATTTATAACTACAGCAAGGTAACTCAAGTAGAATGTGAGGATGTATAGTGTTTCACGTAATAAAAACCTGTGCATCACATTTCATTTGCCAAATAAGGTGATTGGCCTTGTAGTAGTTATAAATTTGAAAAGAAACATGAATATTTGGATAGTACGCACAAAAATAACTTGGACAGACAAAGGGTCAAAGCTGAAATATATTTTGCCTTGTAAGAATGATTCTTTTATCTTTTTTTTGTTAGTAAATACTGAATTAACAATTTTTTTTTTTTTACAATAACAATGATTTTTTTATTTAACCCATAGCTGGGAGAAAGGAGATATTTGCGCATAAGTGAATCTAATGAGCCTGATTAAAATTTGAATCCGGATGTCTGATTTCTCATTATGAGCTGCTATCTATGACACCACCTAGACATCCACAGAAGAGAAACAAAAATAAACACTCTAGTTTGTATAATTTTTTTTGGGGGGAGGGGGATAAAATTTTCAACTCTCACAAACCTTGCCTGCATCACTACACTAACCAGTTTTAAGAAACTCACCATATGCCCCTACCTATCATGATGATTATTTATACATATAATTTACAAGAACCCTTAAAAAAAATTATGCTCAAAAACACAAGAATTCTATATAAATCACATTATCAGAAACATCTTGCTATTAGAAAGGCCTTGTATATCAAACATTTCTCTCCTACTATCAACCTCACCTTATTGGAATTGGAAATGGAGTGTTAAAAGTATTTTAAAAATAGAAAGATGCTCTTGTGAATTTCATCCACACACAGCATGCAAAGGCTCAGAATGAATGCTCCTATACAAAGCAATACAAAAACAATTTACAGCTTAACAGTCAAAACATGAGGAAATACTAATAAAACCAAAGACAAAACATCCTTGAAAATGGCTATAGAAGTGGCTGAAAGTGCTTGGGTCAATAAAAATTATGTAGAATATTTGTACTCCCTTACTCCTACAAAACATAAAAATGTAAGGATGCAGGCAAAACTTAATAAAAAAAATTGATAAAATCTTCCTTGTTGGACGTATTTGATGAAAGAAAGCCCAAATATATATATATATATATATATATATATATATATCTGTTTTAAACACAGTGGGTGAAAAAACCTGGATAGCACAATTTTCAAATAAATTGTCATCCAAGGAAAAATGGAAAAAAAAAAGCACCAGAATCCTCCAAAGAGGGCAAAAGAAATCATCCAATTTATAGCTTAAATCTCAGGTACATAGAAAAAAAAACTCCCCAGCAAGTAATAAGTTAAAATGCTCAACACACTAAGTAGAGCAAAAGTAAAATAAATAAGTCCTAATGAAGGTTATTAGAATAAAGGTTGTTTTTCTTGTTTCATTTTTAGTCATGTGTTTTATATCTTTTTAAGCTTATGATAATTTTAGGTTTTAGCCATAATTTTATCAATAAATTTCTTCCTCGTAAATTCCTCCTTAGCCAGTTCACCTTTATGACCCCATGTGGTGGAACCTAGGTGGGTAGTACTTGGCACATTAGGATTTATTTATTTATATATATATATATATATATATATATATATATATCCTGAACTTTCATTTTAATTGACACCAGGTGATTACATACTGATAGGGAAATAAAAAAAATAAAAATAAAGAGCCAAAATTTCAGTAATTCTAAAAATAGATGTATATTCAGAATCACTGGGGCATGAAGTCATATTTCCACTAACCAATCAGAAATGATCTCAACAAGTGCACTAATCAGAATCATAACCTTGTGACCCAATCAGAATTAAGACCTGTTCCCAACCAGGGCATGAGCTCACAGCTTGTGGACCAATCAAAAGTGTAGCAGCAATCTTGAAATGAATCTCTTGGCTAGGTATATGTATATAAAGAGAAAGACAGTTGAATCAATTCAGATTTCATGAATTAATTTTTATCAATTCTCTGATGCCGCAGTTAATATACTCAGAGCTGAAATATGTCACCTATGAGCCACCCACACAGTCCACTTAGACACGCATATACGTAACTTCTACCATTTAAACTGGCATTTGTGACATCTATATAATACAGCATTGACACACAGACATACTTTTTTCACCAAACAGGCTACTATGACATCTGAATGCATATGTTAGGGTTAGCACTTTTTGTGTTTTTGTAAAATGATTGATTTCTTGTATCATAATTTGATAGACTTTTGTTCAAAATGATGAAGAAGGGTTTAATTTAATTTATTTTTAAAATAGAAAAAAATTGCACCCCAACATGAAATTTCTAAAATCATATATATAAGTATAGTAGTAATAGTATACCTTTCTGGAGGCTTCTAGAACTTGTTTTTGCTTATTTGTAAGTTTGTATGTTATGCTAAAGCTATAAACTGTTAAATGTGTTAAAAAGTACATAAGTACTATTGAATTACATCATTAGCAAATTGAAAAATAAAGCTTTATTTTTTACTCTTATTGGACCATATATGGTAAAATCAAGGGAGCCATAGTGGATAGCAGCTTGGATTGAGGAATCAGAGATCTGAGTTGGAATTCCATTTGAATCAATTATATTCACTTATGTTCACTTGAAGGGGAAGGTAGGAATTCTCCCCACTAACTATGGGTAAATAGCAGGACAGACCATGTTCTATAGATTTGGATGGTTACTGGTCTACTGTAGGAAGAAATGGCAACATATTGTGGAAAAAAAAATCTGCCTCATCAGTAATGTATTGAAAGATACATGCTTGCTTAAGTGTGTATCATGCATGGCAAAATCAAATTTTCATTTTGGATGGGGTGAACTTTTTCAAGAACTAAACCAAATTATTACTTTCATACAGAAGTTCATCAATTTATGACACAGGAACATAAGGTTGCAAAAAAGTCATAACCCTTTTATATATATATATATATACACACACACATCCTCTTGGATTTTCTATGTTTTGTATACAGTGGGACATTTACATATATATATATATATATATGTGTGTGTGTGTGTGTATTGTGTGATGTAGATATTTATTTTATATATTCTAACTCTGTGCATTTTCTTGCAATCTTTACACTAGTCCATGTGGATCTGTGGTGTGGAAAGGCATTATCATAAGATAACCTAAACCAATCACTATAAAGCATATTATTGACAGGTAAAGATTAAATATCTGTCTATGTCTCTGAGATGAGGTATTATGATTACTTAAATTATTTACATTATTCGAACTGTTATCCTCATTTTCATTTCCATATTCACAACATTTCAGCTATTGTATGCTCCGGCCTACTTCAGGTGATTGAAATTTCAAACCAAACCGTTTGTTTCATCTATTGGCATGTGGAACTACAACAATATATGCTGGTGGATGAAATGAAGAGTTTGGTTGATAAATTCCAATCACATGAAGAAGGCCACAGCGTACAATGGCCAAGACGTGAATATGGCAATGAAGATGTGGATAACAGTCCGAATAATGTAAGAAAGATTTAAGTTTATATATGTGTACATGTATGTAAGTAAATGTGCTAAAAAAAGTATGTCCTGTTTTGCAAATTATAAAAGGTGTGTGTATTATGAAATTCAAACAACTTAAAACTATTACTACTTGGTGGAAAAGCAAGAGAAATAAGATGAAAGAAATACTAGTTGAAAATGAATAATAATTGCCAAGGCTTCATCTAAGAAATTCAGACAACTTAAGACTATTACTACTTGGTGGAAAAGCAAGAGAAATAAGATGAAAGAAATACTAGTCAAAAATGAATAATAATTTCCCAGGCTTCATCTAAGAAATTCAGACAATTTAAGACTATTACTACTTGGTGGAAAAGCAAGAGAAATAAGATGAAAGAAATACTAGTCAAAAATGAATAATAATAATTTACAAGGCTTCTTCTAAGAAATTCAGACAAATTAAGACAATCAACAAAAAGGTCCAGTGATCTTCAGACTACACAACCGTGGGAGGCTGATAACAGACTTGTTATTCAATGAATGTTTTGGAATCCTCATCTTCAAAGTTGTTTTTTGTCAAGAGATTTTTCAGATGAATTGTTGTTAAATTCAATGAATAATTTGGACTATCCTCATCTTCATTGTTGTTTTTGTCATCTAATGAATTCAGACAACATTCACTGAATGTTTTGGACTATCCTCATCTTCATTGTTGGAAGAGACTTTCAGATGAATTGTTGTTAATATTCAATGAATGTTTTGGACTATCCTCATCTTCATTGTTGTTTTGTCAGAGACTTTCAGATGAATTGTTGTTAATATTCAATGAATGTTTTGGACTATCCTCATCTTCATTGTTGTTTTTGTCAAACTTTCAGATGAATTGTTGTTAATATTCAATGAATGTTTTGGACTATCCTCATCTTCATTGTTGTTTTTGTCAGAACTTTCAGATGAATAATATTCAATGAATGTTTTGGACTATCCTCATCTTCATTGTTGTTTTTGTCAGAGACTTTCAGATGAATTGTTGTTAATATTCAATGAATGTTTTGGACTATCCTCATCTTCATTGTTGTTTTTGTCAGAGACTTTCAGATGAATTGTTGTTAATATTCAATGAATGTTTTGGACTATCCTCATCTTCATTGTTGTTTTTGTCAGAGACTTTCAGATGAATTGTTGTTAATATTCACTGAATGTTTTGGACTATCCTCATCTTCATTGTTGTTTTTGTCAGAGACTTTCAGATGAATTGTTGTTAATATTCAATGAATGTTTTGGACTATCCTCATCTTCATTGTTGTTTTTGTCAGAGACTTTCAGATGAATTGTTGTTAATATTCAATGAATGTTTTGGACTATCCTCATCTTCATTGTTGTTTTTTTCAGAGTCAGAGACTTTCAGATGAATTGTTGTTAATATTCACTGAATGTTTTGGACTATCCTCATCTTCATTGTTGTTTTTGTCAGAGACTTTCAGATGAATTGTTGTTAATATTCAATTAATGTTTTGGACTATCCTCATCTTCATTGTTGTTTTTGTCAGAGACTTTCAGATGAATTGTTGTTAATATTCAATGAATGTTTTGGACTATCCTCATCTGTTTTCATTATCATGTTTTGTTCAAGTCTATGAGATGAGTTACTATTTTGAATGTTTTTTTGAATATCATTTTTTATTTATTTTTATCTCATCTCATTGGTTTTAAATGGAATATAATCCTGGGCATAAACTTTTCTTTTTTTTTTTTTTCTTACGGTTTTTGCATCAACAAAACCATTACGTATGATTTGCCTATTCATCTCATCCATTTCCTGTAGCCATTTCAATATAACAATCTGAAATTGCATGCTAATCTGATATGCAATGTCCCTCAGGATTCAATCCTTCTTGATTATGGACAGGTACAACTAGGATAAAGCATGACAATGATTATTTCACTTTCTCTCTTCCCACATGTTGGAAGTCTTTCTTAGACTTCACTAATGTCATCTAATCAACCTCTAGGTAATCAGATTTTCATTAGTTTGGGCAAAATTCTCACGTTCTCTTTCATTATTCGCTTCATTTTCACGTGTGGGTGGATTCCTTCTTGATTATCGTAATTCTGACTGCAAAATAAAATCAACTCTCTCTTATTTGCCACACTTTGCAGCATTTTATATATTGACAATGCTTCCTTTCTATGTTGATCAGCAAACAGAAATGAAAACATCTCTATTTTTATTAAAACAACGAAAATCATTTTATTTCTTGTATTACAGATTAAATGCAAAATTATAAAATCATTTTTAAAATGGCTTTTTCAACTTTAACTTTTTTTTTAAAAAATTTAACTTTTCATAATTTGTGCCATATAATAGTCCCTAATTTGTATTTAATTATAGTATACTAGTAGTAATAACAATGATTCAAATATTCCAGCAAGTCTTGTGCACAAATTTTTTTATAAGCCAATTAGTATTAGTATTTTTCCATGTATTTGGCTTAAATTTTGCACAAGAAAGATGATGAAATTTTTTTATGCTTGGATCTGATAAATAGAAAAGAAAAATATTACAATGGAAATAAACTAGTAGAATTGGTAGAATTTAGTAACTCTTTTTGTTTATACTGTTTTTCTTTTCCTTTTCTCTTCCTTTACCTTTTCATTTTTTTTTCTTTTTCTCTTCCTTTTCTTTTTCCTTTCTGTTTTCTTCCCTCTTTTTCTTTTTTCTTTTTCCTTTGCTATTTTCATTTTCATTTTTTCTTTTGTATTCCCTTTTCTTTTTCTTTTATTTCCTTTGTCTTTTTATTTTTTATTTCTTTCCTTTTTCTTTCTTTTCTTTATTCTTTTTGCTTTTCCTTTCCTTGTTTTGTTCTTTTTCCTTTCCTTGTTTTGTTCTTTTTCCTTTTCTTTTTTCTTTCTTTCCCTTTTCTTGTTCTATTCTTCACCCTTAATAATAATAATATTGCAGCTCTGAAACAGTTATTTTTTTTTCCAAGTTGTGACATTGAGCATCTTCATTGTTCTGGCAATTTTTTTTCTTCTGTTGCTTTTAGCTCACCATTTATGGCTAATCCATTCCTCAATTTTTCTTATGTTGTTTGAGTTCTGAGATGAAATATCTTTTCATTATTCTCTAGACATTTTTGGACGAAAGAGTTTTTCTGTTTTTTTTATGAGCCACTGAGGATTTTGATTAATACAAGTTGCCTTTGGATGGTGTGTGGCCAGTTTTTGGGGATTTGATTGGCTACTCATCACTGTCACTGAAAAGTGAGACTTTTGACTTTCCATGTCAGCTCTCACTCACTTCTGATTGGCTTAAAAATGCTATTTTTCAAAAAAATCTTTTATTTGACAAAAGCGTCCATTTTTTTGATCCACCTCAAATGACAACAAAAAAAAAGAACAATTTTATAATTTGAGCTAAAGACACCAAGTTATGGGAGGCTATAATGAGACAATTTTTAGCAGTTATACAATATTTTTTTTTATAAGTAAATTAGTATCTTGACTAGTACTCAAGTTGCTTAAATGTTTGCTTAATTTTTTCATACTTTGATCTAAAAAAATAGAAAAAGACATTTGAATGTAACTAAACAAGTAGAATTTTTTAATAATGTATTTAGTAATTCTTTTTGTTTGTTTTTTCTTTTCTTTCTCCATTTTTTCTTATTTTATTTAAAAATGCAGAATAAAGATAATATTAGAACTCTTTTGGAAATATAAAATATTTATTAATTCATCTTGCTTAATTTTTACTTTGTTTTTCTTTCTTTTCATTAACTTTTATCTTTGTTTTTTTCTTTCACTTTTTCTTTTTAAATTTTTTGTTTTTCTTATTCTTTCTTCCTTTTTCTTTTTCTTTTCCTCTTCTTTTTTTGTTTTTCTTTTTATCTGTATTTTCATTTCTTTTTTTCTTTTTATCACTTTTTCTTCCTTTTTTTTTTCATTCATTTTTGTCTTTTTCTTTTTTTTTTCTTTTCTTTCTCATTTTTCTTTGCATTTTCTTTTTTCATTTTTTTATGTCTTTTTCTTTCTTTAAGCTACACTAATTTTGGTAGTGGAACTGCTTAAGATTTTTTCAAATTTGAGTACAGCTTCTGTTAAAAAAATGTTATACTAGTTTTGTTCAGGTAGTCATTATCGTACCAAATACTTCAGTTTTTTGCCTTTAATATGCATAGAATATTATCTCAACTTTTATTTATGAGAAAAAATGTGGATTTATTAGCCATGAAATAAATGATTTAAAATTATAAAATCATACATCTCTTATCATATAACTAAAAGAAATTTCTGTTGATTAAGAATTACATACAAGTTTTTAACCTTTATCTTTCTGTATATACTCCATATGCTGTACAAAAATTTTATCCTGACTCTGATCTCTGAACAATGGTGTGTTTAAATTGTATAGTTGTGTTGTCTTATCCTGCTATGGCAACAGAAAACACCTTTGAGTGAAATTAACAATAAGGATACTGCAATTAAGAGGCCGTGGAAAGGGAAGTAATATTAATAATGCAGAATGCTAAAGGTTAATTAGATTTGAGGAATTGGCATTGGAAAATAAATATTGTGTTGAAATAAAGTTTGTAACATTTTTCAATAGGTGACATTTGAACATGTGATATTTGACTTTGTTTACTCAACAAAAAGTTTATCTTGCCACTGAAGGTGACTGATCCCTGAAGAATAGTGTGTTTGAATGTTATAGTTGTGTTGTCATATCCTACTATGGCAACAGAAAACACCTTTGAGTGAAATTAACAATAAATTTACTGCAATTGAGAGGCCTTGAAAAAGAATGCAGTGGGAAGGGAAGTAATATTAATAATGCAGTGTACTAAAGGTTAATTTCTTTAGAAACATTACAATGTTAGGTTTTTAAATAAAATCTCTCCTAATTTAGAATGTTGGAAATTTTTTATCTAATGATATTAAATTTCAAGTCAATATTGATACTATTATGAAGAACAATTGAAGATGAAAGAAATATCAGTTAAAAATTAATAATGATTGATAATAATTCCACTAATAATAAAATTCATAATGATATTGTTATCCTGAGTTCTTAATACTCATCCATATTCAGACTCTTTCTCCTCAAGGACACATGGCACAGTGGATAAAGGCGCTAGTTAGATCCAGTGACAGGACCCAAAGAGTGTGAGTTCAATACCTGGTTAAGGCAGTGGAGAACTTGGAGAGAGGAATTAACATTTAAGTGGACATGAAACAGACTGTCACCTTTAGGTATTAACTTCAATGTCTACTTTTATATTTACGCACGGTCTATCCCTGATATTGTGCACTTTAATCCATAAATATAGCAGACTGTAAAACTATATTTTATCATGTAAATTGCAATAACAAGAAAAAGAAGAGAAAAGAACAAGGCAAAAAATAATCTAAAGTAAACATACAATATATGCAAGACAAATTAACAGTAATAAAACAAAGCAACAATAATATGGCAAAAAGTTCACAAACTAAAAATTAGGGTTGACACACAAGAGCAAGTTTGGATAAGTAAATTTAGCATTCTGTTTTTAAGATAAGACAGACTGGGACAGTTAGATGAAATTGAGAACACACAAGAACAAATTTGGTTAAGTGAATGTAGTGTTCTAACTTCAAGGAAATACCGACTGGGACTGAGTCAGATAAAACTGAGAACCAGCCTATTTTATTGATTAGGAAGAAATCTCAGCATGCATTTGTGTGCTTCTGCCTATAAAATGGGGAGGGGGAAAGTGTTTTACAGTCATTCCAATAGGAATTGGAACCAACAGGGATTCAAATGATAATGTATATTCAGAAATGTATGTCTGGTAGACGTTATCTTTGCTTTGGGAACATTCTTGCATACACACCATTTGCTTTAGATAAGCATATGCTAGATTCTTTAAGAATGGATTCAATAAAGGTTGGTGATTTAATATAATGTTTTCAATCAAACTTATGCAATCCATCTTGAAAAGCAATACAATAAAGTGTGTACAAAAGTTTTACCACCAAACCAAAGGATGTGTAATGGGAACCCCACAGACTGTTAACTTTGCAAATGTTTTCATGACAAACAATAATAATAATACCAAGCAATTTTATGTGTGTAGACAAAATAAGGTTTGTCATAAAGACTTGTAAAATATATATATATATATATATATTGATATAATTTGAGAAAAGAGAACTTTAAAAATAATGAATTAATACCAGAAAAATTAATATAATTTTCCAATTTTATTTCCTTAAAACTAGAAAAATAATTCTTCATAGATTACAAATAATAATAATTATAAAGAAATATTTTCAAATGATTTTATGTCTAGATTCTTTTAATCCATTTTATTGTTGGCAAAACTCCATTTCATCTTTTTTGTCACTTTTAATATTCCTTGTGTCGATTTGTGCATGAACAAGGAATATAAAACATAAAACTACATTTTCAGAGAAGCAAAGAAAAGCTGATTGTTTTCAAATTTCTACGATGATTCCCATGATAATTACAGTATGGAATTATTAACAAAATTAAAAAGATTTTTGATTTGTTAATCAAATAATAATTACCAAAGTTGTCTGTTGCTTTTCCTTAATTTTACATTTAATTTCATTATTTCTGTTTGAACACTGTCTGCTGAAGAACATTATTGATTGAGATATCTCTCAGCAGAAATCATTGCACTTCTTTGAAAAATCTAAGTTGCCCAATTAAGCTAGAAGAATCTACATTTAAATGAGGTGCTGAAAATGTATTGGTCCCCCACTCACTTCTCAAAAACTAACTGAATGATAGAATTTGTTTTTCAGTCTCTTCTTGTCTGGGTACTCTTCAACGCACTGTATGAAAAGCAAAAGGCTCTCTATGTTAGGAAAATTAATGGCAAAGTAGAAATAATTTTTCATGTGATGTATATTGTCCTTTAGGACATCATCAGATTAAAGTGATGCTTACATTAATGTAACTCCACATGCATACAAAGGACGGGACAATGAAATTATAAACTTTTAAATTATATATATATATATATATATATATATATATATATAGAACATTAGAACATGTAAATTACTATTACAAAATTGTATGTTTTGTTTCAATGTTTAATAAACAATGTCTCATCAGGTAGATGAGACGTTTATTAAATGTTGAACCAAAATGTACAATTTTGTAGTAGGAAGTTACATGTTCTAATGTAACAGTGTATAATAAATATTTATTGCTTTACTCTTGTATATTGAGACCTGTTTTAAATTGTTTTGAACGTTGGAATTTTATTGTTCGTTCTTTTACATTTGGATATATATATGAAAATATAAATGTTATTTTTAGTGAAGGCACACATTTGAATTATTATCCATGTGTTTTATTTTCTTTAACAGTGAAATTTATAAAACCTGGACTAGATTGAAAAAAAAAAATTGTCTCCCAATGGATTGAACCTGCATCCCTTTATTTTACATTTCACTAAAGATAACATTTATAGTAATAAGAGATAATGTCAGATTAAACATATGGCATTTCAATTAATTCAGTTTTTGCATTTCTCAAAAGCTTTACTGCATGACTTAATCCCTTCATCATGATCAAAGTTAGGATAACAAGATGAGACATCTATGGTGACAAAAAAAGCAATCCTGAAAATAATTTTTTTGAATTCTGAGAATTTATTGATTTTACAAATATAATCAAGTATGTCCTGGACATAAGATGAACTTTGACAAAACAATCTTCTCTAAGGGTTGAAAAATATTGGGACAGTGTTTAACAGTGTTAAACAACATTTTGACAGTATATATGTCTTCAAGTTATGTTTAAAAATTGCACACAAATATAAAAAAAAAAAAAAGATCAACAAAAAATAACAAGTCTTTGTACAAACATTGCTTGTCTTGAGAAAAATGGCTGTACTGCTAATCAACAAATCAAAATGAATGAAACATAAACAGTGTGAATGGAATGCAACTCAAAAGTAAGTAACATGATGGGGAACGTGCTCATGCCCAAATTTTTCTGTTAGTTAATAAGAGTAACTAATCAAACAGTTTAGTATAAATTCAATGGAATTCTCCTATTATTCTCTTCATTCCCCAGGGTATGGGGTTCATAGTTTGCATACATAACTATTCTCATGCATTTTAAGGGACAAAAAGTCAGTGGATTCTGAAAATTCTTTTAATATGGGCACCTTAAAAATTTGTCGAATTATTATATATCAGGATGTATCAAAAGTGTTTTCACTTTGTACAGTCCTTTATTTTGGCACCTAGTTCTCACCATTTTGCTATTAAACTAGGTAGATGGAACCATATGTTCTCTTCTAATAGTTTCTTTTCTTGCCTGCTGATTTCTTCCTTTTGTCCTTTCTCCTCACTAAAGTCTTCTCATTCCCTTCCACTCCCAGTAAACTTTTGCATCTTAGTGGCATTATTGCCTTGCTTAGGGTGTTTTAATTAAAAAGAAAAGTTGTTAAGTTCAAGTATTTAAAGACAATAGGAGAATTTCTATGGTTATTTTATAGTCATAGAACACGCAAAGAACTTATTTGATATTTAAGAAAAATCAAGCAAAAGATAAATTTTCTTGGGCTTTTAGAGTTATTATTCTTTCTGTTCTTTTTTGAATCATTTAACCCTAAGCAAGGCAACAATGACACTAAGACACAAGCTCTCACGGGGAGTGGAAGAGAAGGAGAAGACTTTAGTGAGGAGAAAGGACAATAAAAGAACAACATTCAGGAAGACAGAAGATGTCGATAATGCAACAATACCACTAGAATGCAGAATGTTACAGGGAGTGAAAGTGAATGGCAAGATGTTAGTTGAAAGGATTGAGGAAAGGGCAAAAATGTGACAGGGTTCAAGAAGACAAGATGGCACTTGATATTGCAATTCTCAGAGATTGTAGTTACCAGGGAAGCAAGAAATCAGAAGGGAGTTTCACATGTTGGAAGTGTGAGAAAAAAAACTGTGAGAGTAGAAATGGCAGTTTCATCTAGCTAGTTCAACAGTAAAATATTGAGACCTAGTTGCCAATCTAGTATCGCACTTCATATTGTTGAGGCACCAGGGGAAAAAAAGCTTGTCAGAGGAGTTGCCATGAAAATATTTGTAGAAAAGACGGAGGGAAGCTACATTACATCAGTGAGAAAGTGAGGGAGACGAGATACCTGGACATAATATTATTGCTTTTTTCTGTACTGGCATGAAAACTTTGATACCATCTTTGACTCAGGAAGAGACCTCAGTGGCACATTTCTCAACAGTACGAGTAAAAACAGTACTACATTTGGCATCACAAAGAAAATCTCAAAAATAGTCACAATCTTGGTAACAGAAGGATATTCCGTTGATAGAATGTTCTTGTCTAATGGGAGAGCAGAAAGAAATATCTGTAGACACTATTGTGTGCTCAGAGTTGCCAAGAGGACAGAGATGCAGAGCATTACATGAGCCTGGGATGGAAGTAAGGAAGATTGTCTTTAAATGCTCGCCATATGTAACATTGCTTAACCAGAATCTGACCACAGGTTGCTCTCATCATGTTGCCCATGTTTAGGGGTATCTCAACTTGTTCTTTTTAATACTGCACAGTTATTGCTGAATTTGTTCCCACTAAGTACTAGTCTGTTTTACTAGTTCCATAGATTGAAATCTCACTAAACATAGTTTTTAATTTTTAATCATTTCTCTTGAAGCAAGTTGATAAAAGCCACTAAGAAGCTAGGGGTTACTGAGAATGGAATAAACTGAGAAAATGTTATTAACGAGATTGGATAATAAAAGAAATAGATGTCAGGAAATAGAATATGATAAATTTGTATTTACATTTTTGATGAAGTTGGAAAAGAGTTCCACAAGCAATGAGTGCAAGAGAAGAAGCTATTAGAATAGAATTTATGGTTACATCTCGTGATTTCAAGAGTAAAATTATGAGGTCCAGCTGCCAATGTAATTTATTTAATAGGTCAAGCTAGCTCAGACATTCATGAGTTCATCACGGCAGCCATCACAGTCATTCATCAAAGTCAAAAGGTCATTAAGGTGGCATTCTGTATCATAACATAACTCGTCCAGAACAGTAGATCACTTTTGCTTGCCAGCAGTGTCTTGTAAAGTGCATTCTGCATTCATGTAAAATTTAGAAATATGTATATATCTCACCATCAATGTGTAGGTTCCATCAAGCTTAACTTGACTGATTTATTTGTTTAATGGCACATCAACTCCTCATGGGTCATTTAATTTTCTTGGGAGCTTTGAAGTAATAAAATATAATATAGGTTATTCTGCTTTCACAATTGAATACATGGTAGATGATACTCAGCTTTTGGCAAATACATGTTTGTGTAGACATAATTACTAGAGGCAGTGATACGTATGTTTTATGTTGTAGATTTTATTTGTTTATTTTTTTTTGAAGTTATAATTTGAAATGCAGTTTAATTTCTTTAAGAAATTGTTGAATATTATAAAGATTAATGTCATGAAAGAGTTCTTTCATGTTGGTTGTTTGGTTTGTAGATTTTCTTTAGTGGCATATCAACACCTCCATGGATTATTTAATGTCAAAATCTAAATATTTTGTACATAAATCTGATGGTGGTTAATTTCTCAAAATGGGTGACCAGGATTGCAGTTTAACTTTTAGGATATATTTTTGAATAAAATCTTTTGTCTTTTAGATTGTGTTGGAAAGGCTAAAAATTAAAATATGTTGTATGATTTGAATTCTTATGTTTAACAGCATACCAACAAAATTTAATTTTCTTTGTTATTCTGCTTTCACAATTGTATACATGGTAGATGATACTCAGCTTTTGTGCAAGTACATGTTGGTGTGGACATAATTACTAGAGGCAGTGATATGTGTATTTTATGTTCTAGTTTTGTTGAAGAATTATATTTTGAAATAGTTTGATATCTTTAAGAAATTATAGGATATTATATGGATTAATGTTAGGAAAGAATTCTTTCATGTTGGTTAATTTTTTTTAGCAGCGTATCAACCTCTATAAGTTATTTAATGCTGAAATCTAAATATTTTGGACATGGTTTTATGGCTTCAACTACAGATAAAATGTATTGTTGGTCATTTTGCTATAAAAAGTATTGCTGGTAATTTAACTATAAAAATGTATTTTTATACCTTGATAGTTTTTTGTTTTTGTTTGGGGATTCACTATATAGCTGGGCAACAGGTACTATCCCCACGGGACTAAGTGCACCTGGAGATAACAGCAATTAAGAGGAGGTGGTTCCATGCTCCTCAAAAGCTTCAATCTCCTGATCTGAGGCCTTAATGCTGGATGTAGTTTATCATCAACACACGGGACTAATCTAGGGTTTTACTATGGGCACATGGCTGAGTGGTTAGAACGTTTGCATTCTGACAATGAGACCTGGGTTCAAATCTCACAGTAGTCGATTTATCAGGAAGGAGACTTCTTGATGTTATTGGACTGGAGGGGTCAATCACAGTGTGCGGCACCTTTGAAAAGTGCCTGAAAAACTATACCATGGATTGACCCAAGCCTGGTGCATGGTGAGTGAAATTGGGTAGATAGAACCCTTGGGTGCCATCTATAGCTGTGCTAGCACAAAGTCACAACTCATCGTGGGCAAGGGCTTGAGCGTGCTGGGCTTGTTCAAATTGTTGATCATGCTTGATAACACGCTTTTCTCAGAAACTGTAACTAAAGTCTGCCCAGCATAGTTGCAGTATAAACCACAGGTGGGCTCTGTGGGTGTTGAACAAACATAGATGTGCCTGAGCAAGCGTCTGCAATAGGGATTGGCTAGCTGCCCTAGTAGACAGGTAACCTTGTATATGAGTGGCCAGCTATATATATACATCCTTAATATCCAAGCAGTGGCACTATACATTAAAATCTCCTCTGCATTAGCTTGAAAAAAATCTCCGTTTGGGGTTGCCTGGTAGATCACATTTCCAGTTGAATGAAATTGATGTAATCTGGAAATCTAATTCTATGCTTGAATTAAGGAGAGTCCAAAGAGTAAAGATTATCAAAAGAATTGCCATAAAAATATTTATAGAAAAGGTACAGGGAAGTTAGGTTCTGCCAGGGGGGAAATGATTAAAGTCAAGATGCCATGTCAGGACCAGTAATATTGCAGATTCTTCTTTAGATTTTAACAAGAATCTCTAGATATATCGCAGAAGCATCAGAGCAGATGTGGCAATAATATTCATAAATAAATGTTTTAACATCCATGGCTATTGTCCCATAAAAGAAAGAAAATATTCTCATGCTATTCAGTCAAGAAATTAATTTTTATTGTGGTTTAACTGTCTTTCATAAAAGAATATGTATAAGGTGCAAATAACAAATAGTTCACTGGTTATATAATTCTTCATAGTTGACTGCGGTCATGGAAATTTTTCTATTGTTTTAATTTTAGATTGGAGTGGTGTAATTCTATCTTGATCTTTAACATATCCCAAGAATTGCAATGTCAGATAAGCCAAATGTGCATTTATCTGCATGAATCTTTATACATAAATGTGCTAATCAATTCAAAACTTGTCATGAGATCAGTGTTCATTCTAGCCAGCCGAACATCATCAGGCTTACAGCCACATCACGTTGAAACACTGGTTCATGTACAATCACTAATGTTAAGCAACATCAAACCTGGTCAGTACCTAGATGGGTGACTGCTTAGGAATACCAGGTGCTGCAAGCTTGCATATGCAGGTGGTGTAATGGATAAAGGCTTGAAATTGTTAATCAGAGAGCCAAGTTCCAATTCCAGTTAGGTTTGTTATATTCATTTACGTACAAATACCCTTGGGAAGGTATTAATTCCCCCTCCCTTCTCCCCCTGCAGCTCCCTTGCAACTCAGTAAACCATTCTTATTTACCCTGCAAAAAAAAAAAACTTTTTACAATCTAAATCAAATTCTGATTAGTTAGGAATCCACCTCTTCTCCCCCAGCTATGGGTTAATTAGTAAAACTTGTATCTCTAAACTACTTTTTCAAAAAAATAATTTTTTACAATCTGAAGATATTTTCTAGCTTTAAATAGCTGGCAAAGGGTTGATAAACCTTAAGAAAAATCAATCAATGAGAAAATTATCAGAATCAGATGAGATGAATTACCACCATTAGAATATTTGTCAGATTTGAATGGTTTTCTGAAACTAAATTCCTTTTTTTTTTTTTATATGCTGTGCCCCTTCAGGATTTGGGTGGTCATAGCTCTCCACTACTTCCAATTCTTTGGAGCTCTAGGCTGTGTTTGCTCCCTTACTATTCCTATCTGTACCTTTTCTGCCATCTGTTTACAAAAGCTTGTTAGATTACTGACAGTTTTCCTCAGTTCCTCTAGCCTTCAGTATCCTGTGAGTGTCAAATTCTCCAAACCCTCTTTTCTTAGTGTATGTCCTAAATGAAAATCTTCTTTCTGATCCCATTTTCCTTAAAACTTCCTCATTTATCTCATGTTCCGTCCAGAACATTGAATGCCCAAAAATTATTCAAAGAAAACTTTTTTTTTAACAAGCAGATGAAGTAATTTCATTAGAGACCCCACTCCAAATTCACCAACTTTATCTTTCTTATCGATTGTCTACCATTTCTCATGGAGGGTGGTGAAGGAGATGTTGATGGGCATAATTTGGCTGGAAATTAGTGACTCATAAATATCTCGATATTTCTTGATCTGATTTTGGGTTTCGCTTTATAAGGATGGCATTTACTGTTCCAGACTCAGCCAAAAATATTTTTAATTCCAAGATAACTTTGGCTTTTGATCCTGAGATCTCAATCAACCTCCTCATGATTTCCAACTCGCTGAAATGTCTCATTGACATCTGGAGGTCAATATCGACCACTTTGGGGTCTCCACCAAGAAAAAGTATTATTGGCATAATTTATCTATTAAACCTCTGGCTCCTCTCTCTCTCTCTCTCTATGTTTCAGACAGCTTCATGCTATTTCTATCATAAATCATAATTGGTTTACCAAAATAAGGAAAAAGTAGGTCACAGTTTTGGTAAAGCCAAAAATTCTTATATGTATCTTTTTTTAACCAATCAAAAAAATATTTCTTATCAAACAGTAAAGGATGAAAATGGTCTCCACCTAGGAGTCTAACAGATATAACTATTCAGAATGCCATTGACTTTTCTTCAATTCTCTACCACATCTTCTGCATCATTCGTCTTTGAGCTGAAAATGCTTTTTTTTTCCTTTAATCATTTCAGCCCAGCAAGGCAATAAAGTCACTATGATGCAAGGAGTTTCTTTATGTGAAAGAATATGAGAAAAACAAAATGTTATTAAGGAGTAAGCACAATAAAAGAAGAAGAATTAAGAAGACTGAAGATAATGATTGACATTGCATTTAAATGTTTGAAAATCAAAGGCAATAAAGCCACTAGGACGCAAGGGGTTACTGAGTGTTAGAGAATATGAGAAAAACTGCTATTAAATAGAGAAGACAATAAAAGAACAAGAATTAAGAAGACAGAAGATAACGATTGACATTGCATTTAAATTTTTGAAGATCAAAGGCAATAAAGCCACTAGGACGCAAGGGGTTACTGAGTGTTAGAGAATATGAGAAAAACTACTATTAAGGAGAGAAGACATTAAAAGAACAAGAATTAAGAAGACAGAAGATAACGATTGACATTGCATTTCAATTTTTGAAGATCAAAGTTGACTCGAAAGCAAGACACCAGGAGAGAATTCTACAAGTGAGAAGTGCAAGAGAAGTAACTGTTAGCATAGAACTCATGGTCACATCTAGCCATTTCAAATCTAACATGATGAGACCTTGCTACCAATCTAGTAATCCATAGTTCACCAGTCTCGTTCAATATCCTGATTGCAAGAATCATGTTTCAATATGTATCTTAATGTCCTTAATGAACAAAATGCATTATGTCTTGTTCTTTATTGATTCAAGTATAAAAGCCATCTTTCAATCAGAATCTTATTTAAAATGAGATCAGTTTGCTGTATCCCCCGTCATGCATAACTATGCTTCGTCTCACGTTCTTTTTATTTAATATCTGAATTGTCATGACATCCTGGGAATAATAGTGGAGTGACTCCATTAGCTTTTTCACTTTTTTAAATTCAGAGTACTTCTTCTAGATTGGCTGCTACCCAAAGCTAGAGAGCTCAGTCTACCCTGCTATTTAACCCATACATAAGGGTGAGAAGAAATAGATTTATGTCTTTCCTAAGACTATTAGTGCCAATGAGTATGCAATCAATTAGGCTGATATTTCAACTTCATCAAATCCATTTTCTGCACCAATAACCATCATACCTTTCCTTTCAACATAATCTCTTTCATTGTCAGTGCACTTAATCCAACACTTCTTCATTTATTATTGCTACTTTTTTGGAGCGGGATTGATTTGTTTTTTTTTTTATTGCTTTTCAACATTTTACAGGCTATTAACTCCAGAAAATATTTTTAGATTGTAGGAATTTTTGGAGATAATAATGATTTACTGATCAAGTTCTACTAATGAACCCATAGGTTGGGGGAGAAAATGTAGATTCATACCTTTCTCAAAGGAATATATAAACTTGAGTGGAATTGGAACTTGGTTCTCCAATTTCCAATTCTGAACTGTTTACCATTATACCACCCACACACAGAAGCTTAAAACCTCTTGTATTTTCCAGTGATCACCCATCTTGGTACTGACCAGTCCTGATGTTGCTTAACTTGGGAGATTTTTTATGATATTTCTGCTATGAATTTATACTTGTACATTTATGTAGGTATATAAATAAGCAGTTATCTTTCAACAAAATCTCTTTCATTGTCAATGCACTTAATCCACCATTTTTCTATTGATCACATTGAATCAAACATTATAAAGGGATAATTCAAGTAAAAAAAAAAAAGATGGGATAATTCAGGTACCAAAAATTTGTTGCAAAAAAATCGCTGAAAACAGGGAATCCAAAATTTCAGGATTGCAGGTCTGGATTCAGCCTGGAATGTTTTTAATTGCTCATGGAATGGGCCTGATTCCAAAATGGTATGATATGCTGGGCTATGACCTCTGGGAGGAAAGTTGAAAAAGTATGACACACTGACCTTTGCATTTATTATATATATATATATATATATATATATGTGTGTGTGTGTAGTGCGATGGATAAATTGTCATCTAAATGACACAAAAATGAAAACAACACTGACATCTCATTCTAACAGATATATTTACCAAAAGTACACACAAATATCTTGAAATACCAAAGTGGAAATTTATTCAATAAAATTACAATTGGCTTCAACAACACCCTCCAGATGACTTTAGAATCTTCTGCAACTCTTTTGGATGGTCTTTTTGTTTAAGTTGGTGAATACTGCCATAATCCTTGCCTTCAGTTCATCTTTGGTGTTACAAGGAGTTTTGTTGGTCTCTCGCTCAACTGTGCCCAACACATAATAATCAAGGGGGTTGTAGTCTGGGGAGATAGGAGGCTAGATGTAAGGGATGATGTGGTTGCAGGAAGTCTGACAGCCATGACTGGGTTCTCTTGGTTGTGTGGCATAGTGCAGAGTTCTGTTGCCAGACATAGGGTCTTCCAGCAGCCACCCTCTTGACTCTGGGCAGCACTACCTCATCAAGGCACTTGATATAGGCCTCTGTGTTGAGTAGTCTGAGATCCTGTGGAAAAATGAATGGAAGCATTATTTCACTATCACTAGTGATCACTTCAAATAATATGTCGTTGACCGGATATTTGCGAATCCTCTGCACTGTCCTCTAATTGATACCCAAAAACTCTGAAATGTTTATATTGGGTCTTCAAGTATGGATGCCAAGCAGTACATCATCCCATTTTCAAATTTCTGGTGGAGTGAATTGCATCAAGGTGTTCTGTTTCTCATAGATGGTGACAACTGACCTTAAAATAATGTGCAGTCAGCAAAATCAAAAACAATGTATATGTGTAAAATTAAAAATATAAAATGGTGACAATTTACTCATTGCAGCACTGTGTGCATGTATATATGTATGCCCATTGTGAGTATATTGATAAACTACATCCATGTCCTGGGTAAGACGATAAACTATGTCCAACAGCAAGGCCTCTGATCAGGATGTTTTCATAAGTATGGAACCACCTTTTAATTGCTGGTGTTCCCAGGTCTACCCTGACCTGGAGTGGTAGCACCTGTTAGGGTCCCAACTATGGGCAAATAGTTAGACCCCCAAACTAGGGTCAAAACACTATGAAAGTGTAAAATAGGTTTTAATACCAGAAATACTTTTTGTAAAAAAATTGTAACCAGCAATAAATTTTTGAAGAAAAAAATATTACCAGCAACAAAAATTTTGTTGGCATTAAATAACCCAGTGAGGTTGATATGTCATAAAAAAAAAAAAACCAAACCAAACCTAACATATATGTATGTATATATCCAAGCTAGGTTAATTAAATTCCACCCACAAGGTCTGTTTCATTAATTTTTTTAAATTCTTTTAATGTGTTTTGGGGATATAATATAACTAATTTCATTCAAATTCATTTTAGTGTTTGTTTCCATTATCTTTGTTATTAATTATCTCACAGTGTGTGTGTGTGTATATATATATATATATATATTTGGTTGATAGATGTGAGTTTGTGACCCTGGGTTTCACACTTTAGCGATCATCAGACAAACTGATTAATATTTTAAAAAATTTGGGTTTATGTAGATTGCATGTATTGGTGTTATTGTGGAAGTGGTGGGGGAAATTTTGTCGCTTATGTCATCTTACTAACGCAAACGTCGATGTATGCAGCCACATATACATACTTGGTCGTCCGTCGGGACTCATACATATATAAACATATGTGGGCAGTTTTGGCTATGACACATGTATGTATACGGGTGGTGTTATATCTATACATACGCATTTGTGTTGAAATGTTTAAATTTAAACATTGGAAGTGTGGCGGAAATGTCTCGTTACTGTATACATGTCATATTATGTGTTTTCCCGCTGAAAAATATTTCCTCGCAATGTATGTATATGCGTGTGGTGGGGTTTGTGTAAAATTATGATAGGTAAAAATTATTATTATTTATATTTATTTTTAAATTTTAGAAAAAAATGGGGGTTTATTTGTTATATTTAAAGCTGGTTATTTGTTTGATTTGGTGACTATGAATATGTAACAGGTAGAAATTTGTAATCCTTAATTTATATGGTGATGTTTAATATTTAATGTGCTGGGTGACAAAGTAGTTTAATTTAATAACAGGTCTATGTGATATGATGTGATAGTAATGTTGCAAGGGATTGGAGACAGTGACAATATAATTAGCTAATAGTTATTGTAAATTGTTTGGACTGTTGTCCTAATCTTTATTGCCATATTCACCTTCAACATCCGTCTCTATTTCTCAGATGAGGTATTGTAACTATTTACATTGTTTGGACTGTTGTCCTCATCTTTACTGCCATATTCACCTTCAAAATTTGTCTCTATTTCTCAGATAAGGTATTTTAACTATTTACACTATTTGGACTGTTGTCCTCATCTTTATTGCCAGATTCACCTTCAACATCTCTCTCTATTTCTCAGATGAGATATTGTAACTATTTACACTATTTACATTGTTTGGACTGTTGTCCTCATCTTTATTGCCATATTCACCTTCAACTTTTATCTCTATTTCTAAGATGAGGTATTGTAACTATTTACACTATTTACATTGTTTGGACTGTTGTCCTCATCTTTATTGCCATATTCACCTTCAACTTTTATCTCTATTTCTAAGATGAGGTATTGTAACTATTTACACTATTTACATTGTTTGGACTGTTGTCCTCATCTTTATTGCCATATTCACCTTCAACTTTTGTCTCTATTTCTAAGATGAGGTATTGTAACTATTTACACTATTTACATTGTTTGGACTGTTGTCCTCATCTTTATCCATATTCACCTTCAACACCTGTCTCTATTTCTCAGATGAGGTATTGTAACTATTTACACTATTTACATTGTTTGGACTGTTGTCCTCATCTTTATTTATTCACCTTCAACATCTCTCTCTATTTCTCAGATGAGGTATTGTAACTATTTACACTATTTACATTGTTTGGACTGTTATCCTCATCTTTATTGCCATATTCACCTTCAACATCTGTCTCTATTTCTCAGATGAGGTATTGTAACTATTTACACTATTTACATTGTTTGGACTGTTGTCCTCATCTTTATTGCCATATTCACCTTCAACATTTGTCTCTATTTCTCAGATGAGGTATTATAACTATGTACACTATTTACATTGTTCGAACTGTTGTCCTCATCTTTATTGCTGTTATTCACAATGTTTCAGCTATTGCATGCTCTGACCTTCTTCAGGTGATATATGTTGGAATTTTGTGTTTGAGAGTAAATGGATTGTGGGAATTGTTTACAAGCCAGAAAGAAACAAAAAGTTTCCAACCTTTTCACTCAAGAATGCAATACAACAGATTACCCACAATGCATCACAAACCTGTAAATATAAATAGTTGAGCAAATACACAGTGTGTGTGGCCTGACAATTGTGTTTATCATGAAACAGACTGATGCCTCTGGGTGGTAACCTCAATGTCCAGTTTTATATTTACATTTCCTCTATCCCTGATATTTAACCCATTATAGCACAACTTAAAACTATATTTTATCATATATATATATATATATATATATATATATATATATATGTGTGTGAGATTTCTATATATATTATTTATATTATATATCTGTGTTATCTGTGTTGGAAAGTGCTTAGTTGTATGGATGTGAGTTTGTATCCCTGGGTTTAAACGCTTTTGTGATCCTCAGAACAACTGATTTATTTTATTAAATTTGAATCTATATATATATATATATATATCATATTTTGTTTGATTATGTTTGGTGGTAGTAAGGAGAAAATATTGAAATACTTGTCTGAGTATCGCAAAAGTCTGAAACTAGGGCTACAAATTCACATCCATACAGCTAATATATACATATATATATATATATATATATATATACACACACATGATAAAAAAAAAATTAATATGCAACCCCGTGTGTCTGAAATTTTAATTTTTTGTTCAAGAGATATATATATATAATTATAATTATTTTTTTCAAATATGATTCCTTTGCTACATAAGAGTTCTCTGTTTCATCCCTAAGTGAAATTTTTGGAATATTCATTCGTAGAATTAATTACTATGGAAACCAATGTACACATAAAGGTCATGGGTCATCCCAGGTTTTACATAATAATTATAATTCAAGCTCTACTTGAGCACTGTTTTTTAAAAATAAAAACCAAAATACTAAAGAACTTTGGATTATTTACCTAACATGTTCTTTCCTATTTTTCTATATATTTGCACACACACACACATACATATATATAATGAAATGGATGAAGTCTGACAATTATTTTAATATAATTTTCGTTTATACATTATTTTTATAGATACAAATATTTAAGTAAATTCTCTGTTTATAATAAACAGTATTAACATTTACTGATCTGAATATCCAAGAAATTTTCATAGAAAATATGTGTCCTCCGACTGGAATCGAGCCTGCATACTACACGGAACCATCATATAGCCTGACATGCTATACCATTTAGCTACAGAGGAAGTTCCTATGATTTCTCTTGAACTCTCATATCTGCTCCAAGCATCTATTAATGTAAATAAATGACTTTATATATTATGAAATGGACAAAGTCCGACAATTATTTCAAAATATATATCCTTTCGTAGAGTTGTTTTGCCTTCTGAAGAATTTCCTTCAAGATTGTCCCATCTCTAAATTTGTTTACCTCTAAGGGAGACACTTCAGTATAAGCAGCCTTTACTAACAAAGTAATGCAGTTTTTATCCTAATCAGTATCTAGATTTGTACAGAAAAGTAGTTTCCACTTGAACGTAATTGCAAGCTTATCTTGATGCCGTACAAATGATGACAAATAGACTTGCAACATTTTCTGTTCTTTATTTAAATCCTTATATGTTTACATCTGCTGTGTGAATTCAAATACCCAACATAAAATTTATATGTTATATTTGATTTTATGTTCTCAGAATTTGAGATAAACTTTCCGAAGAGTTGCCTACCATTTCCAGACAGACAGTTCCTCTATCCACACATAAGGAAATCATGTCAAAACTTGAACTTGTGACATATTAATGAGAATATTACCTCCAGTTACTGTTTGACTCTCTCTCCCTATCTTTATATATATATATAGTCTCTGTATGTATGTGTGTGTGTGTGTGTGTGTATATATATATATATATATATATATATATATATATATATATATATATATATATATATATATATATATGATGTGGCCTGTTTGGAGGCCAGAAAGAAAAGACATGGAAGGCGAAGGTAGGTTGAAAAAGTATATTGAAGATATATACAAAAAAATAGTGTTAGTAATAAATAGATTAGCACTGCGTCTACAACTCCACATCACTTCCCACTCTTCCACCAGTATCTGACTCTTGCAGTTTGTATTTATGAGAGAAGGAAGAGTTCATTATACTGTCAGAGTGTTTACCACAACAATATATATATATATATATATATATACACACACACACACACACACACATACATATAATTTATTTGAAAATTATGATATAAGTATGTTATAAAATCACTACAAAAATAGCCATTTTGTTTCAGCACTTCTGATGTTTTATCAAGTGATAGTGTTGAATGGAGAATAAAAAATTCTACATTTTCAAGTAAATTATATTTGCTCTGTACTGAGCACTCTTTTAAGAATAGTATTTTTTAGTTATTATAATTTATTCCATATACACCAATCCTATACTTATGTGTGTGTGTGTATATATATATATATATATATATATATATATATATAGTCTCTCACTCTGTGTATATATAGTCTCTATACACATATATATATATATATATATAGTACACATATATATATATATATATATATATAAAAAGGTTAATACATACACAAAATAGTCTCTCTCTTAATATCAAAGATAATGGATATATATATATATATATATATATATAGCAGAAATAGTTTCTGACCATCATCTATCGCTAAAAAAAGGTTAATACAAACATTTAAAATTAACTATGTAATAATTAATATTTAAATTCATAAGTTTGAAAGTTGAAGAATTAAAAATAAATAAAAAAAATCCTTATTTGAATTTGAAACATCGGAGTTTTTAGCTACATTAGTTATATAATTAATATCAAAAAAATAAAGGAATAACAAGTATAATGGAATCAAACATTGTAAAAATATTGAATATACATAATATCCATCATTGATATATATATATATAAAACTACTCAGTTTCATGCAGTAAATACAATCTTCAGGTGTGGATTCTGACCATCATCTTTATTTGATGTTAAAATTCTTTGTAGATGATTCAAATAGTTTTTTGCTTGGGTATACAAACTTGGCTATTTAAAAACGTAACTATTTTTATTTAAATAATTAATATCATTTAAATTCAACATAAGTTTGAAAGTTGAAAATTAAAATTCGTAAGTAAGCATTTTAATAAATAAAAAAACAACAAGTAACAAAATTATTTGAATTTGAATTCAAAAAGTAAACAATATATCGGTTCTATGTTTGATTATTTCTCTAAATCATATTTTGTTTTTTTTATTAAAAACCATCGCTATAAAATTACCTATTAGATTAGAAATATAATAAAAAAATAAATACGGTTTAACACGTAAAAATAAAAAAAATAAAAATTTGAAAAACTTAAGGAATAACAAATAATAGTATTCAAAAACATCTTATCTCATAGTGCCTGATATTATATATACATCATTTTACATCAAATTAATTTATCGAGTAAACAGTAATATTGCATTGTATGTGTG
Source organism: Acanthosepion pharaonis (assembly GCA_903632075.3). Classification (NCBI taxonomy): domain Eukaryota; kingdom Metazoa; phylum Mollusca; class Cephalopoda; order Sepiida; family Sepiidae; genus Acanthosepion; species Acanthosepion pharaonis. Next base: position 68,824 of record CAHIKZ030005207.1, on the reverse strand, counting down.
TATAGGTATATAAGGAAAATTATATATATTACAATGAATCATTCATACAAAAGTAAATTAGTGTGTGTGTGTATGTATATATATATAAATATATATATAAAAAAATTAATTTCTTTTTTTTTCTATATTTCATTCTCTGATGAAACAGCATATGATTTACATCTTATATATGCAAGTAAATATATTGAAATAATCAAAAAAATCTATCAAAGAATATATCAAGAAGTAAAAAGCAGTTTCAATACCTAAGATTATTTCTTTGATGAGACTACATCAGTCAGAATATCTATCATCACATCCATCATTGATTGATTACTAACCACAATCGAGGAAAATATTTTTTTTTTTAAGTGTGTTATTGATAATGGATCAAACATAATATATTTTTTTGTCTCATTAAAAAAAACCTGTTCATCCATAGTATTTAAGTAAGACCTAGTAGTTTTTATAATTAGTGATTGGTAGGTTAATGCATCTTTAAAATTTAGTTATAAACTTTTATATCATTAACTTTTGTAATGTTTTTGTATGAATTTTGTTGTAATATAAATTGTTTTTCATTTATTGATATTAAAAGGTACTGTATAAAATGTGTATCGCCATAACTATAGGAGAGTTATCTTCTCTTGATGACTGAATAGTCTTCTATTCATCATCAACCACAATGGAGAATGTGTTTTTTCTGTCAGTGATAAAAAAAAAGTGAAAAATCTAGTGGAGGAGAAAATGATTGAGACGATATAAAAAAATCCCATCATATGTCAATCACCAAAACAACCAAAAAAGATTGGTTTGAATATCTGCTACTTTATTGACGGTTTGTGATTTTTGAAAGATCTCGGAACAAATGTCAAAAACAAGCTATGCAACGATAATCTCACACAAGTTTTTCAAAATTTTAATATGAATTTGGAAGCAGAATTTTTGATTTTTAATGCCTCTGAAATATTTCTTGTGATGTGTTAAAAACATGAAAGGACAAAATAAGTGGAAAAAGTGGAAAATATAGATCCTCTGATTGAAAGTACAGAAGTATTTGAGATAAAAGAGCAGGATAAAAGTTTGGAAATGGAGAAGTTGAACAGAAACTTTATTCATGCAGGAAGTGATGTTACATTGATACTGTGGAATTTGGGGGGGAAAATGGGCAGACCGAGGTTAAAGAAAAGTAATCTCCAGTTGAAATGGGTCAATCATCAAAATTTTAGGATATTTTGAAGGCACATTTGAGACAAAAAACAGATTTGAGATAATACCCATCAGAGTGGTGGAAAACGTCAAAAGCCACAATCTTTTAGGAGTTGACATATCAGAGTGAATTCCTTGAAGCTGATGAATTCCATGAAATCTATAGAACTAGATATTGAATTATTAAGGGGATACAATGTGAGTATCCAGTTTAAAGAAAGCAACCAAACCATGTATTTTCAAGCTTGAAAAGTTCCTGTTCACATGCTACCCTTGGTGATTGCCAAGCTGAACAAAATGGTGGAACAAGAAATATTAGAAATAGTCAGCCAGAGTGGTAGTAATTTTCACCATTGGCTTCACCCATTTAAGAATTTGTGGTGATTATAAGTGGGCACAAATCATTCTGTTCGTTGAAATGGCGTGCTATGAGTTTGCTGGTATGAAATTAAAGTTGACCTTAAGTCAGCATATAATTAGATAAAGATTGATAGCAAGTTTAAAGAAGTCACCAAAATGTGCACCCTTAGTGGATTACTAAAATGGACTTGTCTGATGTTTAGAGTAAAAATGTCAAGTCACATCTCCAAAAAGTTTTAGAGGTGATTAAAAATATAATTGTATATCAGAACGACATTGGCATTGGTGCAAACAGTAAAGAAGTGCTCAAAAGTAAAATGGAGCAAGTTTTGTGAAAATTAAATAGCACAGGTATGACAATCACAATAAATGAATGTTTGATTGTGAAAAATTTCATACCTAGGATATCAAATATGCAAAGATGGTATATTGCCAGATGATAAACTCATTAATTAGATATCAGATATAGCTGCACCCAGAACTAAAAAAAGAGTTAGTCCTTTTTAGGGTTAACCAATTTCTATAACAGATATTTACGATGATATAGTGACCTTGTGGAACCATTTACTGAAATAAGGAAGAAGAATACCAAGTTTCAATAGACAAAAAGACAGGAGATTGCTTCTGAGAAATTAATAAAAGGCACTTATAAACAAGCCAGTTGTTAAAATCTTTAACACAGCAAATGAATTGACATTAATTATGAATGCCAGTGAAAATATATATATATATATATATATATATGCAATATTGTCACAGGAGGATCACCCTGTAATGTACTTATTGAGAAAACTAACATCGGTGGAGGCAAATTATTTGAATACTAGCAGTATGGCCTGGCATTGCCCGTGCTTGATTCAAAAATCGTACAACTCATACGGCAACCGCTATCACTTAAAATATTTTTGCCCTTCTTTGCCTTTAAAGGAGTGCCCTTTGCCATGCTGATGTTGCTACATACCTTACTTCTTGCCTATCTCACACTGCGAATTTTCTCTAAGCTCTATACTAAACATTAAATCTGTTACGAAAAAAGAACTAAACAAAATGAACACAAAACGATCAGCTTTAAAAAAGGACTCGTAACTGGAAAAACCGAATGAAAAAAGAATGTTAACAACAAATACTTTTTCACACCCAACCCAGTTTTGTGGAATCAGAATCAATGTTGAGTTTAAGCAAGCGAATGAGCCAATTGGAGTAATGTGCCATGCATATTTAAATTTTTCCCACTTGTGACGAATGCAGCTATCGATTTTTTTTTTGTATGCTAGCATGCTAGTTAACATTCATGTCAGTCAGCTGTTGGCTCTCATGCTGGCCAATAGAATCTTCCTGCCTATTCATGGCAGCCAGCTATTGGTTCTCACTCTGGCCAATAGAAAATGTTCGCAGACTACATGAAAACTGCCATAGAAGCATGAAAAAATTGATTATTTCCACTACTGATGGGGGTTGGGAAATGCAAAGTTGGTCCTGGCCTTCCCACTAACTTGGAGCATGTGCATGTAAATTTTGGTGCAAATCCGTTGAAAATTGTGGCCGTGCATTCGTTACACATGCACACACATCCTGTCTTTTATAAATAGAGATTGAGAAGGAGGCATTGGCAATTGCATGGAGCATGGAAAGAGCTAGAAATTTTCTTCTGGGAAGGAAATTTCTTTTAAAATCTGATCATAAGCCTTTGGAATTTATATTCAAATATTCAACCCCAAAAGAGAGTTGCCAAAGGCCACATCTGCCAGGATATTAAGCTGGGCAATTAAGCTTATGGCATTCAACTTTGACATTGTATATATTAAAGGAAATACTATTCTGCATGTGGATGCATTATCTTGGTTAAATTTTGAGAGTAAAAATGTTGAAGTAAGTGAAAATTGTGAGGATAGGTTTTGGCACTGGATAGAAACGAACATATTACTCTTAAATTGGCTTAGGTTGGAAACTAGGCAGGATCCAGTGTTGAATAGAATAAAGAGAAATACATAGAGTAATTGTTCTATGGCCAAGAGGCTTATAAAGAGTGAAATGCAAATTAACAATAGGAAAAGGAATTATATATAATGGGGATATCATAGTACATCTGCAGTTTCTGAGAAAAGAAGTAATTAAATCTGTGCATGATGATATGCATGGAGGTTTATTGACTGCACAAATGAGGCTAAAGTTGCAACCCTGTTGGCCAGATATACGTGGTAGAGTATGTTAAAAATATCCAAAGTGTGCAGAGATAAAGAAATTTACCTAAACTAAAATTCATTCTTGGATATGAGTACATATGGATCATGCCTACATTAGAGGTACAGGACTATTTCTGATATTAGTTGACTTGTATTCAGCTTGGCCTGAAGTTATTAAAGTCACAGATAGAAAAGCCATTACTGTGAAGTGGTTTGTAGAGGATAGTGTTTTTGAGAAATGGAGTTCCAAAAATCTTGGTCTCTGACAATGCACCTGAGTTTTGTGAAGAAGGTTTATGTGCGTGGTTAAAACATATTGGCTGCATGCCGTACAAAACACCACCTTACCACCAACAGTCAAATGGAATTGCAGAGAGAATGGTTCAAATCATAAAAATGGGATTAAAAACATTCTCTCCAGTCAAAGGTTAACTAAGGGTATAAAGACTCTTAGGTTCAGGGAGGTGTAGTGATATGTAAATTAGGTAGTGTAAAAAAGGCAGTATCGCCATACCTATGGGAGAGTTATCTTCTCTTGACAAGACTACATACCTATCAAAATATTTATATATATATCCAACACTGGCTGATATTGACTGTGATCTGGAGAGGTTAAACTCTGCAATAATAACACATGAGGATTATCATTCAGAGTTTCCGTGGCAAATCTTTTGTGTCGTTACTTTTTTTTTGACAGATCCAAAATGTGTGGATAGTCTAACACAAGCCTTCACCTCTTGAAACAAATCATTGTATTGGTTTTCTGACAACTACATCTAATTACTTCTACACATATCTGGCTACTGTGAATAACTCTACGAAACAGCATCAACTTCATCTTGGCACTTGAAATGTACGAACTCTCCAAGACAACAACTCAGCACCCAAAAGAAAAACATCTCTGGTTGCATTGGAGCTAAAGAAGTGCAACATTGATATAGCTGCACTGAGAAGTAACCATCGGTCGACTATATGAAACAAGAAAGCAAAATATGACATCTAACAGTGTTCTTGATGCATTTGGATACAATACATTTTCCTGTACTGTTAATATTTAACGTCCCCCCCATGAGGGATGTATGTGGCACAAGACCGGTTCAGTGTGGGTTCTCTGAGCCCATAGGCTCGGCCAAAAATATTCCCTTTGAACCCATATAACTGGGTTCAGGGCCTGTCTATCTCCCAGGATGAAACTTTGCCCTATGGCAAAGCTTCATACCAGTTCCTCTCTGCCGAAGCAGAGAGTTTGACAGCAATGAACGTTTGGCAACAGACAAACGTTTCTCATTTTCATTCTCCTATACTGTTTGTGGTCTTTTGTGCAATTCTCAAGCCGGTCTCAAAAGTTATGCCCATCCATAGGCAAGCAGATAATTAGTTTGTGGTCGTCAGAACCTCATACGTCGAACTCAATGGGAGATTCCATCATATATATATATATATATATATATATATATATATATATATATATATAGGGAAGAGGTTATAGTTGTTCCAACAAGAGAAACGTGTATATTATTTTAAATATATATATATATATATATATATATATATATATATATATATATATATATATATATATATATAAAAACATTAGGCAGCATATGATTTACATACAAGAATTAATCACACATAGAATTAATAAGAAGTATCAATGCGATTATTATGACATCCGTCACTAGAAAACATAATATATGCATTAAAAATCCTGTTCATCCATAGTGCGACTTTTGATCCTTGAAGAAAAACTTGTTGTCTGTAGTTTTTCAGTTTATTCGATGTTAAAATGCTAGTACTTACGGAGGGTCTACCATCCATCATCAGGCATGTGTTTATTTTTTCTTATAAAATCAAAAAACTTGAGACGATATATCTGTATGTCGACCGAAAGATGTTTTTTGAATATCTGCTATTATTGACAGTTGTAAGATCTCGAACGTGCAAGGACGCAACGCTAAGTTTTTCAAAATTTTAAGAGAATTTTTATTTAAATATTTCTTGTGATGTGTTAAATCCACGTATTCTATTTTTACAAGTGTATTCAGTTTTTATGTCATGAACTAAGTATATAGTTCAATAATATAGTGGATGAACAGGATTTTAATGCATATATTATGTTTTCTAGTGACGGATGTCGCCAATAATCGCATTGATACTTCTTATTAATTCTATGTGTGATTAATTCTTGTATATATATATATATATATATATATATATATACATGAATTATTCACACAAAACTAATGCAAAGGTTAATGATTTAAATGGCGAGACATCCATCTCGCAAACAATTCAAATAGTACACAAAAACCTCCAGATCCGTTATGAATGAATTGATCCTTGTTCATATAAATTTCTGCCGTATTAGTTGTTATTTTTACACAAGCTTTCGTCTGTTCCTACAGACATCTTCAGGTATATAATAGATGTTGTTCTTGTTTTTTCTCTTAGTAATAAGAGGACATCGAAAATATATGTGTATTGTATCCGAAATGCTATTGAAAATGAGATATTGGTTTTTGAACGCGCCAAAGCAATGCTGAGTTTGATTTTAAATTTCTTTTTTTAAAATGTTTGCGTTTATACCAAATATGGTAATGAACAAATTATTTTACTGGTAAATTTTACTGTCAAAGTGGCATGAACTATATTGTTCAATAATTACAGTAATGTCGCACTTATTAACCAAAAGACGCACATGGATCAGATATTTAAATTACAATAAACGTGCAAACAATTTACAAATACATGAATTATTCACACAAAACTAAATCATTAACCTTGCATTAGTTTTGTGTGAATAATTCATGTATTTGTAAATTGATTGCACGTTTATTGTAATATATATATATATATATATATATATATATATATGATCAATTTAGTTTTACAGTATGTTATATTTATGGGTTAAAGTGCTCAGTATCAGGGATAGAGAGTATGTAAATATGAAGGTGGACATTGAAGTCAACACCTAGAAGGGACATTCTGTTTCATGACTAAATGCAGTCAACTGGCCTGATGATTGCATTCAGCATGAAACAGACTGTTCGGAATCTTTTACATCTGTACCAACACACATTTACGACAGTCAATTTTTTTTTATCATTAATATTCTACAAAAAATGTCCTTTTTTTTTTTTTTTAACCCTTTTTATTTGTTATTTATTGCTAATTTTACCAGTTTTAAATCTGTCAGCTTTTGACAAAAGATATAACATTTCCATAACATATATAATTTGTTAAGATTATACTCAGATTGTTGGTGTGGTCATTTCTAGGGAAAAAATTTCTAACTTTTTTTTTTTTTTTTTTATATTCCTCCTGAGTTCCATATTTTTCAACAGTGCCAGTAATCTGAATTTAAATCTGATGTGATTGAATTCCAACTTGAAAGATTGGTACAGTACAATCTTCCAGACAATTCTTATTTTTATTTATTTGATTATTATGAAAATGTAATCTTTAATTATGATTGTTACGGAAATGTAATTTTCAAAAACTTCACAATAGATTAACATTTTGATAAGACTTCGAGCGCTTTAAAATTAATAAGACATTATTACAGCATATAGTTTTGATTAGAGCATTTTGCATTAGTTTAAAAATAAAATTTGTTGCAACCATTACTTAAGCTTTGTTAACCAAATCAAATATTTAATTAAAAATTGATATAAAAAGAAATAATTCATTCAAAATTTAGTTAGTAATTAAAGGCAAAACATGTAATTGACTACACACCAGTTTCTAAACAAACAGATTTGTTTGAAGAATTCATTGGATTGTTAGTTTCTTGAGCTTTGTTAGCCATGCCATATATATAATCAAAAATCAATGAAGATATATTAGCTTTTATGTCAACAATATTCTGCCAAAAAATTAAGTACAACTACATTTTATTTAATTATATATTCACGATTATTTTAAATTATATTTTACCACTTATCATGCCACTCTTGATCTCATTTAAATAAAATTCTGTAGGTTTTTATGTGAAAAAATGATTATTAAACCCTTGAATTTGGTTCTTGAACATATTCATTAAATCATTTTGCAGTGATTGAATGATTTTCCTTTGTTCCACTGTGTACACTGCCAAAAGTTAAGGTATGTTAGTGGACTCCAAATTTATTCTTGTGTTATACTTGCTGTAGGCAGCATTGTGCTGTCATGGAGGAGAAAAACATTTTTCTTTTAATCTGCTGTGTATGCTGTCATACAAAAGCTAAGGTATGTTAGTGGACTCCAAATTTATTCTTAACTCCAATGCAGGATTAGTAATTAGATGATCCATTTGTCATGACAATTGGTTCCAAAAAAGAAAAATTAATCAAAGAATTCAATGAAAATTTTACTTAAAAAGTTAATGAACAGACAATTGATTACACTCTAGTGATACACTGTACCCGTTTGAAAATTTTGTGCCTTAATGAATAAAAAACATTTTTGAACAAATAACCAAACTGCTAGTTTTATTCTTGAATATACAAATGATTTAAAGGTTGATAAACCATGAAAAACAATCAGTCAATATACAATTAATTGACAGATAGGTTTTTATTATTGTCATAACTGTTTAATAATGATGCATTTATTAAAAATAATTTTTGTGACACTTTAGTGAAGCAAAATATATAATTCAAAATGAATATAAAAAGTAATTTAATGAAATATTTATCTCACTTAAATGGTAATCGTAACTTTTTCCTTACAAGGAAACATTTGGCATTCATTGACCAGGCAGCCAGTGCTTCTTCAATTAGGCTTTTCTTCACTCTCTGGCTGCTGGAATAGGATCAAAGTATAGCATCTGCTCTCCTTATCTCTGATGGTAATATTAGCCTTTTCCTTATAAGGAAATATTCAGCATTCATTGACCAAGCAGCCAGTGCTACTCAAGTAAGGCTTTTCTTTACTTCCTGACCATTGGGCTGGGATCAAAGTGTAGTATCTGCTCTCCTCCTCTCTAATGATAATGGTAATATTAGCCTTTTCCTTATAAGGAAACATTCAGCATTCATTGACCAAGCAGCCAGTGCTACTCAAGTAAGGCTTTTCTTTACTTCCTGGCCATTGGGTTGGGATCAAAGTGTAATATCTGTTCTCCTCCTTTCCAATGATAATGGTAATATTAGTCTTTTCCATATAAGGAAACATTCAGTATTCATTGACCAAGCAGCCAGTGCTACTCAAATAAGGCTTTCCTTCACTTCCTGGCCATTGGGCTGGGATCAAAGTGTAGCATCTGTTTCTCTAATTTCTAATGGTAATATTAGCCATTTCCCTACAAGGAAACATTTGGCATTCATTCACCAAGTTGCCAGTACTGTTTTCCGTTGAAATTTTAAAAAAATTTCTATTCAAACAATTTTTCTGAAAAATAGGTTTTTCAATATCTGTCTATATTTCTGAGATGAGGTATTATGTACACTATTTACATTATTCAGACTATTGTCCTCATCTTTGTCGCCATATTTATCACAACATGGCACAGTGAATAAAGGCGTTAATTAGATCCAGTGACAGGAACCAAAGAGTGTGAGTTCAATACCTGGTTAAGGCAGTGGAGAACTTTCAGAGGGGAATTAACAGGAGATAACTGACATCCATTAGACATGGCATGTGGAACTAGAACAGTCTATCTCAGTGAGCGAAATAAAGGGTTCAATTTGACATTTTAACCACCTGAAGAAGGCCACAGCGTACAACAGCTGAAATGTTGTGATAAATATGGCGACAAATATGGCGACAAAGATGAGGACAATAGTCAGATTAATATAACTAGTGTAGTTTTTTCAAGTCTTCAGTATTTACTAATTCCATATCTGGAATTTTGATAATGGATTCTGGTTTTGTGCTATCACTGTTTTTATTCCACTTCCAGGTGATTGTTTCTGTTTTAGAAATGTCTAAAGTGTTATGACATCTTTTTCTATGTGTGATGTTCCTTAAGGACATTGGTGTTCATGGCTCTAAACAACTTCTGTTCTTCATATTTCCTAATAAATTTTGTTTTTTTGTTACCTCTCCTAAACCCTGTCCCACCATCACTAGGTAGGTTAGGCATTGTTTTCCTCTCTCCCTCTTGCTGTCATTATGTCCTGTGGGTATCAAATTTTCCAAGCCTTCTTTCCTCATATGCCCTAGAAATTTCAGCTCTGTCTTTCTGATGTTAAATATAAGTGTCCTTTTCGTTTCCATTTTCTCTAAAATTTTACCATTTGGTATTCTCAGCATCCTTCTCAAGAATCGCAATTTCCGTTGCTTCAAGTCTCTTTTTCATCTTCAAGAAGATTGTCTGGCATTCATTGCCAGGAGGACTGATATTAGTTTAGTACTGTTTTCTTTGTTTTGAGTGAAACTTTTCTGTTTCTTAATACTTAATTAGTTTTGATTATTCATTTATTTTTTTAATTAACAAATGACAATTAACCTTTTAGCATTCTACCTATCCAGACCCACCCCATAAATATCAGCTCTCAATGCTGAGCCCACCATTAAAGAGCCGATATTTTGAGCGTGTTGAATGCTAAAGCGTTAAAGTAAATATCAGCTCTCAATTGTTGACCCATCATAACCTGCTCCATATATACTCTGCCATAATGTATGATGACATCGTTACAAGTAATGTAGGAAATCACGCAAACAGCGAGATTTTGAATATAGTGAGATTTTGAGAGCTGATATTTATGGGGTGGGTTTGATAGTGTTGAATGCTGAAGTTTTAAAGTAAATATCAGCTCTCAATGTTTAAGCCACCCATGTTTACTCTGCCATAATATATGGTGACATCATCCCAAATAACACAGGAAGTCATGCGAAGAATGAGACTTTGATCACAAACAGTGACTTTGAAAGTCAATATTTACAAGGCGGATTTGAGTTTGTTGAATGTTAAAGGGTTAAAGTAAATACCAGCTTTCAGTGTTTAACGCGCCCATATTGACTCTGTCGTAATATATGACAATATCAAATAGGGTAGGAAGTCATGAAAACAGTGAGACTTTGACCACAAACAGATATTTATGTGGCTAGTTTTAGACTGTTGTATGCTAAAGACTTAAAAGAGCAAAGGTAAGGTGGGGTACTAATTTTTGTTTAACCGAAAGGGCATTTTTTTCATGTAAGTCTGGCACAAAGTTTCATAAATGAGGTATCCAGTAATGATTGAGATCCTTTGGGAATGAACTGTAACACTTACTTTCTAACAATTACAGGTTAGTTCTGTCTGGTATAAAACTAACAATGTGGACTACCCTATGAGGATCAACTTATGCTTTATTGGACCATCTAACCCTTAAGATATTTTTTCTTCAAAATTGATTCAAATTTATTTTATTTCAAGTATACAATATATCCATATTGAAAATTTGGTTTGGTTGGTTTTGTTTTATGGCATATAGACCTCAATGGGTTATTTAATGCCAACAAAATTTTTATTGCTTGTAATGTTTTTCTTCAAAAATCTATTTCTGGGAATATTTTTCCTTGAAGAAATCTATAGCTGGTCATATTTTTTTCAAAGAATGTATAACTGTTTGTATTGCTGGTATTTTTTTTAAAGTATTGCTGATAATAATTTTTCAAAAATTATTGCTGGTAATAATTTTTTTTTATTACTAATATTTCTGGTATTAAAACCTATTTTTAGACAAGTTTGGGTGTCAGCTATTTGCCCATAGCTGGGACCCTAACAGGTGCTACCACCCTGGGTCAGGGTGGACCTGGGAACATCAGCAATTAAGAGGTGGTTCCACGCTCCTCAAAATCTCCTGATCAAAGGCCTTGCTGTTGGACGTAGTTTATCGTCTTACCCAGGGTGCAGATGTAGTTTATCGTAATAAAAAAAAAAAAAATTTTCTTTCCATCCTGGATAGAAAATTTAGTTGTTTTTTTTTTTATCTTTTCATGAATTTAATGACAAAAAAGTAATGAGGAAAATTACGCTTCAGGGGGATTATCCCATGATATCTCATCCATGATTCCTTGAATTTCCAATGCAAGAAAAATAAAACGAATAATTCAGGACATGCTGTCTGCCAGTTCATTACACTCATTTCTGTGACAAATTTGTTGGTTTCTTGAATTTAAATTTAACTCTTCTTCATCAAAATAGTGATTGGAAAAAAAAATTGTAAAGATTCAAAATCTCTGAAAATTTCTGATATTGATTTTCATATCTGGAATACTGCTAGAAGGAAACGATGGAAAAATTATTTGTAATTAGCAGATCTGTGGTAATTTCCAAAATTTAATAATTAAGATATCTCACATTATGTCACATCAATCTACAACCACTATTGGTACCGTGTAACTGAGCTACATCTGCTGCTGGGTTGGGTTATCGGCAGATAAACTGCTTCCACTACCAGGCTTTTCTGGTGAGGAGAATGGTTAGCACGATTAAAAACAAGACCTGTCAAAGGGCAGATGAACCTTCTTGTAGGGTCGACAAGCCAATTAGCATAATGGGATAGCTATATATGTGGAACCCCATTCCACATATATATCTATCCCATTATTATATCTATAGCATTCTCCTACAATTCTGTAACCCTGTACTGTCACTGAAAACTCTTTTTTATTTTTAAAAAAAAAAAGAAAAGAAAACCGAATGACAGAGAAATTAACTCAGTTTTGTACATGTGCAAAATCTGAATTTTTACATTCCTATATAATCGACCAATCAGAAATCTAATTTTTGTTTTTTTATGGAGTTACATTATATAAGTGCTTGTATTATTTACATTATTTGGGCTGTTATCCTCATTGCCATATTCACACTGTACACTCTGGCCTTCTTCAGGTGATTGGAATTTCAAACTGAAACGTAGATTGTTCTAGTTCCACAAGTCATGCCTCTTCCAGATGTCTCAGTTATTTCCCTTTAATTCAACTCTCCAAGGTTCACTACTACTGTGGCCTGGTATTGAACTGGTCTAGCCACTGGATCTAACCAATGTCTTTATCCACTGGGTCATGTGTCATTGAGGACATCAGTATACAAATTTCTAGGACTTACAAACCTAATGTCTCAGAAACTATTTCTTTACCAGAGCTTATATTGCAAGTTTTTCTTGTTATTATTGCATTTTTTTTTACCAGAGCTTATATTGCAAATTTTTCTTGTTATTATTGCATTTTTTTTACCAGAGCTTATATTGCAAGTTTTGTTGTTGTTCATTTCTTTTCTCTTGGATCCCTTATTACTGTTTCCCATATTGTGTTCATTTCTAAGCTTGGTTGGCTCAGGAGATTTTTGTGGCCTAGTATATGTGCTGATTCTTTAAGTTTTCATATTTTCCAGTGATGCTCCCTGTCTATTATTTCAACCTCATCCCACATGGGAATGGTGGTCTTCCTTTTCCCTCCATATTTTTGACAACAGTAATCATAAGATCTCATCTCAGAGATATAGACAGATATCATATAAGTGATCAATTTTTAATTCGCTAGTTAGTGTTTTCAGTTAACCTTTGACCAGGATGGTTGTTCATTTGTTTCACGAAACTGAAATTCTCACATTTAATTAATTATTCACAATTTCTCATATTTATTCAATTCTATAATATTACAAAAAATGCTTAGTAATATTAACACATCAAAAAACATGCAGGCTAAGTTTGTTTACAAGTGTCAAATAATACAAATACTGAAATAATTAAAAATTATTTAAATTTGTACAGCTGGTCTCCAATATATTTTGAATCATTGAGGAGCATTCAGGGTGCATTTTCATAGTAAAAATCATTGGCCAATGAATTTTCATAGTAAAAATCATTGGCCAATGAATTTTCATAGTAAAAATCATTGGCCAATGAATTTTAGTAAAAATCATTGACCAATGCAAAAAAAATCATTGACCAATGAATTTTCATAGTAAAATCATTGGCCAATGCATTTTCATAGTAAAAATCATTGGCCAATGAAATTTTTGGCCAATGCATTTTCATAGTAAAAATCATTGGCCAATGAATTTTCATAGTAAAAATCATTGGCCAATGCATTTTCATAGTAAAAATCATTGGCTAATGCATTTTCATAATAAAAATCATTGGCCAATGCATTTTTACAATAAAAACCATTGGCCAGTGCATTTTTCATATAAAAATCATTGGCCAATGCATTTTCATAGTAAAAAATAATTTCCCAATGCATTTTCATAGTAAAATCTCCATTGTTCATTTTGTTATTTTTGTTCTGGAATCTTTACTCCAAAGATTTATGTGAATTCAGCCATTTCCCTTTAGAAAACTATTTGTATATTGTTAGAATTCTCGTATAAGCTCATAATTCTGGTTATTAAGATTCTAAAGAAAACATTGGAAGAAATGATTAGTGAAGAAGCTATTTAAACACATGGATTAATAATACAGTAATAGCAAGTAATGTAGTTTTTGACCCCCTTTCAACTACTTTGCAACTCCATTCCTATGAGCAGAAGCCCTACTTATAGTTCACTGGTAATATTTATAGTGAGTGGAAGCGTCTGTGTTCAACAACTTAGTGTAGAACAGGTCATTTGTCTTTCTATACAATACCTCTCTTTGTAATATACACATTCACTTTTGAAAATATATTTTCTTCTTTGGTTTTCTTTTATTAAAACCCTGTGTTTGAGTAATTATAATTGAAATTGGCAAATCAAAATTATTGTACATCTCTAGGTAAATCTCTTTGTTAGGTTTTAATTCATTAGCCTTTTATGTTGCCAAGTTTGACTTTATAGCATATACATCATCCTGCAATGTGATTTTGTTATATAGGAATAAAGTGTTGCTGTTGACACTTGAGTTTGAATATGGATCACCAGTGAGCAAACACAGGCGATTCCATTATTGAATTAAGTACACCATGTGACCATAGAGGAAATGCATATATAGGAAGTCATGTCACATCTAGATCAATTGTCATTCTAGTCTATCCTCTATTACTATTAGAGTCCTCATTTCTAGTCTATCCTCTATTACTATACGGACCACTATTCTCTACTCTATTCACTATACTATTTCTCTACACAGATTACTATAGGAGTGAGTATTATGGAGCAAGTACTATTACTACGAGTGACATTCGAAGGTGTCTGACACCAGCATTGTTCAATGGTATAATGTACATTGTATTTGTGATTACAAAGTCTCTACTATGATGAACATTACAAAAGTGACAATGAGTATTTGTTGACATCACAAAAGTGTCAAACAAGTGTTTGTTGAGTCACAAAATATTTATTATTTCAATTTCAAGTAAAAAGATGAAGTTTAATTTTCACTGTGACATCTTTATGTGATATTTAACAAGTCTGAAAAGGTCATTACAAAAGACAATATTTAGTCATTTTAAAATCTTAGTTTCCAATAAGTGTTCAAAATTTTTATTACAGTGTATTTTTAATTATTTTTAAATGCAGTTTTTTAAAAAGTACACAAAAAAGATGCAGAGTATTAAGCATCTTATCTTACTTATTATAAAACGCAGGTTGTGTGTGTGTGTGTCTGTAACGTTTATATGTTGGATCGAATTTCCTACATTTTTTAGCCGATTGCAACAGAACTTCACAGGACTACATAAAATTACCTTGTGGTGGTTCTAACGGGGCCGAAAATGGGAAAAACACAGTTTTTAAGAAAATCATTTTGAAAACACGATTAAGACACATCGTGAGAATGAAAGGGGGAGAACTCACCCACGAAAATGTAAACAAAAGAGCATAGCATGATGAAAAAGATGCCGAACTTGACGAAAACAAAATTTTATCATCTAATGTTCATATTATTATTAAAGAGGAAAGTTCAAAGTATTTTGGGGGTATTTTTTTTACATTTTTTAATTGTTCTTAGCACGTCTGAAATTTTCGTTAAAAATATTGTTTTTTTTTTCAAAAAAGGACAGATAATCAATCATTTTTTGATTTGATAAAATAGGGAAAGATAATTCCACGTACTTTAGGGCCGTTTTACAATTCCCTTTGCAATTTGTTACAAAGGCAGATCAATAAGGTATTGGTTCTATTTGAAATTAATTCAATATTTAAAAGAAAGTATTAAGAAATAATTTAAAAATGCCGACGTAAGAAATCTGATAGACAAAAAACAACAATATTTCGAAGATGATAATTATTAAGGAAAGAACACAGTACTTGTAATAAATTAATAAACCCAAATAAAGTTAATATTTTTGTATTAGAAACAACGAGTGGAAAATATATTCAAATCAGAATTCTAATTATGAATCACCACAAGCAAAATATGCAATTTTTTTACTGTATTCAATAAGTAAAAATCATAAATTGTAAAAGGTTACAAAGAAAGGCTATCTACATTTTTCAACTGATTTCAACAAAACTTCACTTTTTTTTTTGTAGGATAGCAAGGTGAACAAGGCGGGAAAAGTTTTTTTTTTTTCAAAACAAGTTCTTTTATTAAATGGAAAACAACTTATTAACACAGATCAGGTGTAGATGGATACAGATAAAAAAAGTTTTTTTAAGTTCTGTGGATTTGGGTGTATTGTACAGATAAAAAAAGTACTTACTGTGGATTTGGTGTGTAGTGTTTTGTGTTTGTTTTTTTTTATATACCCTTTTTGTTCAGGTTCACGGTAGTGAGAAAGTTCAGTCATCTCAGATTTTGGGATCAGGCATTGAATTTGCTGCTAAAAATTATTTTACGACGAGCCAAAAGGGGACGAAGACTTATTTGTTGTTGGTTGCATCGTCTTGAAGAAAATTTTTTGCGACGAGCCAAAAGGGATGAAGAATTATTTGTTGTCAGTAAGATATCCCTGTCTGTATTTAAGGTTGACTGATGAGGGATAAATGAGTCAACTTCATGGATCGAAATTTTTAGCCCGACTGAACTCAAACGATTAGTTTGTCCGTGACGTCAGAGAAAAACGTGGGAAAAACGGTAATTTAAATTTGTTAGATATCAACAGGAGGTGATAAAACTACAATAACTTACTTATTTAAAACTAAAGAAAAGGTTTACTACTATATTTAGCTTAACGAGAAAAGAAGGGGTGTAATCAGTGGACGCGCTGTACACACGTGGAAGGAAGGGAGGAAAACTTCGGCAGGCGTAAAAAACGTAGATGGAATTACTGTATTATTTCCATAACTCATAACGATTGTAAACAATGTTTTTGTTTGAATTTGGGTTTGACTAATTCGTAAAAAAATAAAAAAACTAATTAAGACATGCGTGTCTGTCAACCTTAAACAATAATCTTTGTCAATTTTATTTTTCAGTCTTTATGATCGTCCATACTTGATCTATCTTTTACTTTTACATCCCCGGGCAACGCCGGGGTCTACTGCTAGTATTGTCTAAAAATAAGAACATATATAAAACCTGATGACTTTTTAATGATGAATGTAGAGCTACATTGGTTGGAAATTATGGCTGTGTACCTTATGGTCTTCATGCAAATTCTGAGCCAACATGATTTAGAAGACAACAGGGATGACTTGTTGGTGACTAATATTACAGAAAGTGTATCACTTACTCTCTCAAGGAGTTTGTAACACCTTATTTATTTCATCCTGTGTATGACGATAAACTACGTCCATATCCTGGGTAAGATGATAAACTATGGCCAACATCAAGGCCTCTGATCAGAAGGTTTTGATGAGTGTGTAAGCAGCTCTTAATTGCTGGTGTTCCCAGGTCCACCCTGACCTGGGGTGGTAGCACCTGTTAGGGTCCCAGCTATGGGCAAATAGTTAACCCCCAAACTAGGGTCAAAACATTACGAAAGTGTAAAAATAGATTTTATTACCAGAAATAGATTTTTGAAGGAAAAAATATTACCAGAAATAGATTTTTAAAAAAAAAATATTACCAACAATGAAAATTTTGTCAGCATTAGATAACCCTTTGAGGTTGATATGCCATAAAACAAACCGAACCAAACCCTATTTATCATCTATTGGAATAAAGTGTCACTGCCAACACATGAGTTTGAACATAGATCGCTAGTGAGCAAAGACAGGCGATCCCATTATTGAATTAAGTAGACCACGTGACCATAGAGGAAACGCGTATATGTAGGAAGTAACTGACGACTAAAGATCGTTATTTCTATTCTATCCTCTGTTTCTATTCGGATTACTTTTCTACTCTATCCTCTATTATTATTATTATACAAACCACTATTCACTATACTATTTCTCTATTCGGATCACTATATGGTTTACTATTCGAGTGAGTATTATCAAGCAAGTACTATTAGTGTGAGATTATTCAAAGGCCTCTGACACCAGTATTGTTTGATGGCATACTATAGTCGTATCTGCAATTATAAAATCTCTACTACATGAGAGTGACAACAAATATTCATTGGCATCACAAAAAGAACAAAAGAGGAAATTCTCCGACGTGTTAATGAATTTTGTAGGTACAGAATTGAAATGTGTTCTGAAAAAGAAAAGACATTTTTAACAGGACATAAAACAATCAAATATATAGTAAATAAAATTTTCATGTGAAATTATAGTTTTAACAAATTATACCTACATTGTACAACTTTTGCCTCACCCTGTAAATAAGAAGGGAAAACAATGTTCAAAGAGATATTTGAGAAGCAATAAAAATTGCCGTAAGTAGTGTTAAATTTAAAAAAAGTAAAAAAGACTTCAAATCAATGAAGTTTGCTCCCCATAGCAGGAAGCACATTACAGTTGTCCCAACTGCCAACCAAATTATCTGTAGTACCAAACCCTATATATACTAGAGATTAACAATAATAACTAATAATAAAAGAGACCAATTCTAACAATATGTCCCAAGACCCCCAGCAGATGCCTGAAACTGTGGATAGTACCAAACCCTATATATACTATGTTTTTTTCCTATCCATCCAGACCCATGATAAAGTTTCATTTATAAATTAGGCCCAATAAGAGATTAACAATAATAACTAATAATAAAAGAAACCAATTCTAACAATATGTCCCAAGACCCCAGCAGATGCCTGAAAACTGTGGATAGTACCAAACCCTATATATACTATGTTTTTTCCTATCCATCCAGACCCATGATAAAGTTTCATTTATAAATTAGGCCCAATAAGAGATTAACAATAATAACTAATAATAAAAGAAACCAATTCTAACAATATGTCCCAAGACCCCCAGCAGATGCCTGAAACTGTGGATAGTACCAAACCCTATATATACTATGTTTTTTTCCTATCCATCCAGACCCATGATAAAGTTTCATTTATAAATTAGGCCCAATAAGAGATTAACAATAATAACTAATAATAAAAGAGACCAATTCTAACAATATGTCCCAAGACCCCCAGCAGATGCCTGAAACTGTGGATAGTACCAAAACCTATATATACTATGTTTTTTTCCTATCCATCCAGACCCATGATAAAGTTTCATTTATAAATTAGGCCCAATAAGAGATTAACAATAATAACTAATAATAAAAGAGACCAATTCTAACAATATGTCCCAAGACCCCCAGCAGATGCCTGAAAACTGTGGATAGTACCAAAACCTATATATACTATGTTTTTTTTCCTATCCATCCAGACCCATGATAAAGTTTCATTTATAAATTAGGCCCAATAAGAGATTAACAATAATAACTAATAATAAAAGAAACCAATTCTAAATAATATGTCCCAAGACCCCCCAGCAGATGCCTGAAACTGTGGATAGTACCAAACCCTATATATACTATGTTTTTTTCCTATCCATCCAGACCCATGATAAAGTTTCATTTATAAATTAGGCCCAATAAGAGATTAACAATAATAACTAATAATAAAAGAAACCAATTCTAACAATATGTCCCAAGACCCCCAGCAGATGCCTGAAACTGTGGATAAAAACCCTATATATACTATGTTTTTTTTTTTCCTATCCATCCAGAAATAAAGTTTCATTTATAAATTAGGCCCATTTAAGAGATTAACAATAATAACTAATAATAAAAGAAACCAATTCTAACAATATGTCCCAAGACCCCCAGCAGATGCCTGAAACTGTGGATAGTACCAAACCCTATATATACTATGTTTTTTTCCTATCCATCCAGACCCATGATAAAGTTTCATTTATAAATTAGGCCCAATAAGAGATTAACAATAATAACTAATAATAAAAGAGACCAATTCTAACAATATGTTCCAAGACCCCCAGCATATTCCTGAAACTGTTGATACTGCCAAAACCTTGCAATATGGGAGTTAGTGAAGAAAATATATATATAGCTACACAGCAAAGCAGAGTATTAGGAGAAGCAAAACGAATGTATAATATGGAGATTTTTCTGTGTTTCTGGAGAAGCCATGTTCAGGCCTCAAGATTCAAATGTGCCAGATTTATCTACTATGTCCTAGGTGAGGACATGTTCCAAGAAGGTGAAATGGTGAGTCTTGGGTTTTCCCAGATTGAGGACTGTGAGCCAGAAGATAAATTTGTAAAGGGAAATGGCACCATGGACTTGTAAACTGCTGGGGTGGTGGGCAGATTTAGCCTCAACCTGGGCTGTAGAGTGCCTGCTCTAAAAAAGCAACCTCTTGCTTTGGCTGCTGTAAACCAACTGACAAGCTACTTTTGTCACTGTATGAAGTGATGTCATTAAATTGCCATCATGTGACCCACGTAACTTATCTCCACCAAAGGGAGATAATTACCTTCTGTATCCCTACAGAAGGATATTTGCTTGTTTGTACATTGCTTTCTCCATGGTCCTTAATTCAGATTTCTACTTCTCTTAGACTAATTACCATACAAAACTCAAGAGCTCAGTCTTCCTTGATATTTAACCCATAACTGGAGGGAAATGAGATGCATTCATTCCTTTATGTGCCCTTAAAATTTCAACTATCTCTTTGTGATTCTACATATGAGTGTCCTTTTTGTTTCCATCTTCTCTAAAACTTCATCATTGCTCACATCTTTGCTCCATGGTATTCTCAGCATCCTTCTATAGAACCACATTTCTGTTGCATCAAGTCTTTTCTTCATCTCTGAGGACATTGTCCAACTTTCACTGCTATATAAAAGATTGATATTATATAACAGTTCAGCACTCTTTGTAACCAAATTTTTCTGCTTCTTAATACTTTGCTTAGCTTTTGAAAGGCATGTTTTGCTTTTACATTTTTGTGTTTGCTTGATTTTGGCATCTCCAGTTTGTAATTTGCATATTGGCCTATTTCCTTTTTTAACAACCATGCATTCTATCTTCTTACAATTGATTTGGTTTGGTTTGTTTTACGGTATATCGACACCTCAATGGGTTATTTAATGCCGACAAAATTTTTATTGCTGGTAATGTTTTTCTTCAAAAATCTATATCTTGGAATATCTTTCCTTGAAGAAATCTATAGCTGGCCATATTTTTTTCAAAGAATGTATAGCTGTTTATATTGCTGGTACTTTTTTTCTTTTTAAAGTATTGCTGATAATTTTTTTTTTATTGCAAAGTATTTCTGGTATTAAAACCTATTTTTAGACAAGTTTGGGTGTTAAGTATTTGCCCATAGCTGGGACCCTAACAGGTGCTACTACCCTGGGTCAGAGTGGACCTGGGAACACCAGCAATTAAGAGGTGGTTCCATGCTCCTCAAAACCTCCTGATCAAAGTCCTTGCTGTTGGACGTAGTTTATTGTCTTACCCAGGACATGGATGTAGTTTATCGTCATACCCAGGACGCTTACAGTTGATGTTTAGTTTTTTTCTTGGCTTCTGTTGAGGAAGTTGAAATTAATATTAACTCTAACCACAAAAGTCATACCTCTCCTTCGAGAGAGGGCTGAGGTCATTACCCAAAGGAGAAGTGTTCAGGAGGCTTGAGCAATTTTTCTTCAGTATTGCTGACAAACCCACATTGAACCTCAACTTTGTATAACATTCAATAACAATGTGAGTGCACAGATAAATTACTTTCTTCTCATTTTCTTTTATTACTTTTAAATGACCCATAAGGAGTTGATATGCCATTAAATAAACAAACAATCAATCCCACAGTTCTTTGTGATGTTGTTTACCAAACATGTTTGCCTAATCTATAAAACATAGGCATACATCCTTATTTATAAATAAGGAGGAGATATATTTTAGAATGTCACATTTGTTTGCAATGTCGGCACACTGAAAGATACTCCTTTCTTCTCACTTTCACTATCTTCTCTAGGAGTTTTTGTAGTTTCTTTTCTATGTCTGCTATCAACACTGGGTCACTTGCATATCTTATATTAAGATTGTGCCTGCCAATGATAAATCCTGGCAGGACTTTTAATTCTTTTAGGTATTACCTCTCTGCAAAGGTAAGAATACACATCCTTATCTTATGCCCCTTTCTATTTTTGTATATTTACTGAATTCATTTTCTATCCATATACTGGGGCTTTCTTCCCAGTATAAGTTCTGGAATATTCTAATATTTTTCCCCAATAAATCTTTCTTACTTAGCAGTATCAAAAGCTTTTGCATAATTTATAAAACACAGGTTTACATCCTTCTGCATTAGTATTGCTCTTTATGATAGCATAAATATTGCATTTCTTGTTCCAGTGTCTTTTATAAAATTGCACTATTCTTGTCCTATTCTTGGTTGGTTGTTATACTCCATAGCAATTAGATCTCTTTCTAATACATTCTGCATGCTGGCTGAATGTGTACACCATGACAGCAGAGAACAATAGGAAAAAGTCATTCTCTACACATAGGCTCCATGTATCATGTCCGGTTACTGAAGCAAGTCCCCACAATGAAAGCGACACTGGCCAATTATGAACATCCTTGCCAGAAAAGGAGATGTCCCTGGAGACTACCAGACCTGCTTAAAAGCAAGACTTTGACAACAATCAGCAGTTTCAGGCTGGTGAGCCACCGGTTGATACACAGGGTGCTGTTTCTGCTGCTGTCACCACCACCTCTCAACATGACCACTCGTCTCAGTGATTGTTACCATGTTCAGATTTGACTGACCACCTCGGCTATCCAGCTTCATCATGATAACATCTCAACTTTGACACCACCCAGCTAGAAGACTTCATCGCAAATGCTGTCACCTCAGCAAATACCAAACAATGAAATTCACCCAGCACTGTGACCTCGATCAACCAACATGTGCAAGGCATTCATTTTGCAGTTGTCACCACAGTCCATTCCATAGAACAGGCCTACCAAGCATGACAATTCAAGACCAACTCTGTTAACTTGGCAACCCACTGCCATCATCTCGGCATACCCAATTTGATACAAGGCAATTCCTTCACAGTTGACACTTCAGCCCTGTTCCATAGAACAGGACTACCAACCACAACAATCCAATTCACTTCAGCAACCTACCACTTTCACCTCAGCATACCTGACTCATTACAAGGCATACCCTTTGCAGTCATCACCACAGTCCATTCCATAGAACAGGCCTACCAACCATTCCAATTTGACACCAACCTTGTCACCTTGGCAACCCATGCGGCACTTCTTTAGGGTTTTTTTTTTCTTTTTTAGATATTCAAACATTTAATATTTTTCAAAGATTTATTACAAATTGACAATAATAGTTGCATTGCAAAAGAAAAATACTTTAGGAAGGCATGAAATCAATTCTCCCTAACTATAGATAAACTGTAATAATATAGCATCATTGTAAAAGAAAAATACATTAGGAAGGTATGAAATCAATTTTCCCTAACTATAAATAAAATGTAATAATAGAGCAGTATTGCAAAAGAAAAATACTTTAAGAAGGCATGAAATCAATTCTCCCTAACTAGAGATAAAATGTAATAATAGAACAGCATTGCAAAAATATAAATACTTTTACAGTATCACCATATCCCACTTCCCACCCCTGGAACAATTAACCTCAATATTTTTTTTATTATTATGTTTTTCAGGCATTTTCTTCTTTTTCATTTGGTTGTTTGTATGGCTTCAGTGTCTTTTAATGTTTTCCAAAAGAGAAATGGCCAACAGAATAAAAGACGCTGTTTCTTTTTTTTTTTGTTTTTCTCTCCTGATCAAAACTCATTTGTTCCATTTACTTTTCTCATCATGCAAACTACTCTCCTTAAGTCTTTTCAAACTGTAGCCATTTTCTCAAAGAACATAGATTAAGATGGAGTCTAATTAGACAAGCATTACTTCCCCACCCTTTAACAATCTCTTAATGACATAAAGATTTCAATTAGTTTTACTAATGATTCTTATACTAATGGCCATAGAATAGCAGTCTGAGTAATTATGATGAAAAGCAACTGAAATTACAAATAAAAGAAAACTAAATAAGAACTGACAATGACTTACAATAAAACTAAAGATTATAAAGAATACAAGTGTATGTGAACAAAATAAGCTCGAGAGTCACTCAAGGTAGAGGGTTACTGAATGATGTATATAAGCAAGGTATAGGGGGAGTAGAAAGCCATGATTTTCTACACCCTGAAAGGACATGGAACATAAAAGTGTTTGTACACTCATTGATTGTTTTTTACTTGTTTTTCTCTTACTGACATTTTATGATTTTTATTGATCTTTTATTTGTTTTTCTTTTACTGACCCTTTATCACACGTTTCTTTAATGACAATGAGTTTTTTTTTCTTCTTTTATAGGTAAGAAGAACTCTATACCCAGTTTAACTTTTGAAATGTCAGATCAAGGTAAGACATGTCACTTAAGCATCTCGCCATTGAAGTTCTGGTAAGAGAATTTCATTATTTCTGTTTATAAAGAATTTATTTCCTCTCAGTTTCTTTAAATTGTAAAGATTTTTGTTCTAATCACCACAGTGTATTGTCTTATAATGGTTAATTTTGATTTTAATTAATGATTTTGGCAACAGAATTCAATATCGAATATAAATTGCCTTGGCCAAAAATCACAAGGAATCAATTGATAGAATGATAGATGTGGGTGGCTTTATAAACAGGCTTGCAATTATCCACCCAGAAAGTGGACTCATTTAGAGAAATACTAATTTGTAGGGGATGCAGTTATAAGAGTAATGAATCTTTATGAATTGTTTGGAATTAGGTGATAGTATTGTTTTAAATTTAAAAGTATTTCAAAGCAGCCGAAGATGAGACAACAATCACCTTAAGAAAGGCTGTAGTCAGCAAAAGATACTATGCAAAACAACACTATTGATGTCGTTCCATATAATACCCCTCCCCAAAATACAGCAGAATTTATAAAAGAAAATGTATGTTCCTCTGCATATAATAAATTTACAAACAAAAACATCAAAGAAGGGTTAATTTCATAACAATTATATTGAATGAAATAAGAGGCTATGGTGGTTCCATTTATCAGTAGAGGGAGAGTATGCTTCAATGCAGACTGGAATATACATATCCATGGCAAGGAGGTTAAAAATTAACTTCTCTTTATAAATTGTTTGAAATTAGGTGATAGTACATTGAATGAAATAAGGAGCTATAGTGGTTCCATATATCAGGAGAGGAAGGGACTGCTTCAATGCAGAATGGGATGCATATCTATGGCCAGGAGATTAAAGACTAATTTATCTTTATACATTGTTTGGAATCGGGTGATAGTACATTGAATGAAATAAGGAACTATGGTGGTTCCATCTATCAGTAGAGGGTGGGACTGCTTCAATGCCGACTGGAATAGCCATAGAATGATGGCTTTATAATAATATAAGTAGTAGTTTTCTTCTTTCAAAAATGTAAACTCGGACACTGCTGTTAAGAAAGTTATATCTTTTACACAGTCAAACTTTTACTATATTATTCCTATGTCATAAATAATTCTTGTACTTTGCTTTTCTGTATTGTTTTGCTGAAAACATATCGGATAGTATAGACCTGTTATAGGGTAGTATATATTATGGCAATGTTTAACCTTTGTGACTGCAAAAAAACGATGTGTCAAAAGGAAAATTATTCCCTGGACACTGGTATTAGCGTATCCACTTTTGACTTCCTCAGCATGTCCTAGTTATGACAATGAACTACATCCAACAGAAAGGCCTTTGATCAGGAGATTTTGAGGAGAATGGAACCACCTCTTAATTACTGGTGTTCCCACGTCCACCCTGATTCGGGGTGTTAGCACCTGTTAAGGTGCCAGCTATGGGCAAATACTCAAGCCCCCCCCCAATTGGAGTCAAAACATGTAAAATTAGATCATAATATCAGCAATACATTTGTGTAAAAAAATAATACCAGAAATAAATTTTCAAAGAAGAAATTATTACATTATTACCAGCAGTACTGTTTTGGAAGAAGAAATGTAACCAGCAATACATTTTTGAAAAAAGAAATGTAACAAGCTTATTTCCCATATGCAGTGATTTGGGATTTTATTGTGTATTAATTTTTGCTCTGTAATAATAAATACATTGAGCTCTTCTTGTGGATCAGTTTCAATATTTTATATTACTAGGATCTACTTGGATTACATAACAATGGATTTATTACATTTACTATATATATATATATATATATATATATATATATATAGTCATCCACAGACAGACTGTTTCATTGTATCACAGCTCATCAGTGTGGTTAGACGTCTGGTTGCCTCTAGCTAGGACTGAAACTCAACTGAATTGATGTATTGACCAAAAGTATAGCCGAAAGAAAAAAAATTAATAAAAAACTTAACTACAGTAACTTGTCGGTCATTTGTAATGAAACTTGTATAAAAGAGGGATTGCTGCCCAAATACACAATTATTAAATTACATGACCTGGCAGCCAACAAGGAAAGCAACACTACAACATTCAGAAAAGGAAACTTGTTTTATGACAAATAACAACAGCTAAAAATGAAATCCAACATTTAAATAATAATAATTCAATTCAAAGAATAATTCAAAAATATGCTTTTAAGTAGGCACCTGAGGGGGCCGTCTGTGATGTAATTTGACTTGGTTCATCGGGGAATTTCGGGTCTTTCAACATCATACCCCCCATCACTAAATCGACCCAAACAGGGGAGATTAATCCCAGATCCCCCCTTTCAATCAAACGCTAACAGCTACTCTGGCCTTTTAATGAATTAGATGAAGAAAGACCACATTTTCCGCACACCTGATTGGATGTTTGTAACAACCAATCCACAGCACAAACTATCTTTTAAATTGTCCGTGGTGGGGATTGCCTTTTCTTTTTTTTTGATGGATAGCAGTTTCAATGGATAACCGAGGAGGTAATCTTAATGTTCCTAAATTTAACCCTTTTTCCTAAGTATTGTATAGTGTCTAAGGCTAAATATTTGCCGTTTTATTTTATTTGTGCATTTTTTTTTTTATCGTTTAGCCTGATTCTTAACATTATTACAGGTCAGTTAACTTTAAATGGATGTATTTGAAAAGTGAAAATAATTGTCCATAAACATGCTGTATATTTTGTCTATACACACAATGAAGAAAATAGAATAATAAAATAAAATAAAAATTA
The DNA here is from genome assembly GCA_903632075.3 of Acanthosepion pharaonis. Classification (NCBI taxonomy): domain Eukaryota; kingdom Metazoa; phylum Mollusca; class Cephalopoda; order Sepiida; family Sepiidae; genus Acanthosepion; species Acanthosepion pharaonis. Next base: position 41,686 of record CAHIKZ030005207.1, on the reverse strand, counting down.
ATAGAAAAGAAAAAAAATGCATAAAACACCATAATCTTCTTTAAAATTGATTTGAAACTATTTACAAATTTGAAGTCAGTTAAGTACAATAAACTACAAAATACTTTTGAAATTAAATTAAACTACAAAAGAAGTACAATCTGCCTTACAAAACATTCTTATATCCTTTAAAATAAAATGATATTAAGTAATAACAAAGCTTCACATTATATATATATATATATATATATATATATATATATATATATATATTAAAATTAATTGATTTAAAATATGTTTTTTTTTTTTCCTACACAGTTCTAACCATGTTTCAAAATGAAGCTAAAAGCAACAAATTTAATTTTGCAATTAAATTAAGACATTAGTTCCATTTCATTCTCAAGCAAATTTTGCACTTTGAGGATGAAATGGAACTAATGTCCTTAATTTAATTGCAAAATTCAATTATATTTTAGCTTCCATTTTTGAAACATGGTTAGAACTGTGTAGCGGAAAAAAAACCATATTTTAAATCAATTAATTTATAATATTAATGCTCTGTAAATTTACATTGAGCACTATTTTGTAAAAATAAAAATATCTATAAGAACACCAGATTATATATCTTACTGTTCTTTCTTTTTATTTAAATACACACATATATATATATATATATATATATGGCTTAAAACTGATGACAATTAAACTGATAAAATAAAGTAAAGATAATATACAAACAATATATAGCGATGATCAAGAGAAAAAACTCTATAAATACACTATGTACGTGTTATGATTCCAATTAAATTATACAAAATGCGAAATATTCATGTAAAAAAAAAAAAATTATGAGAATAGAAGACAAAAAGTCTTATGAGATGTGTCGCACCGAAACCACTACAAGGTAAATAGTAACATGAAATTACCGCGTATAAATTGGGTTTAACATAAAAATATATATTTACAAATAACACAATTCACAAATTGACATGATATTATTGTTGACTGTACCTGTACAATTCAAGTCATGTATTTAGACATAAAAAGGTAATGTTTATATTATTGCAATGTTACAATTATATTAATAACTAGCAGTAGAGCCCGGCGTTATCGGCTGAAAAATATAGGAAATCCGCTCCCATATTTAAAGGAACCCACAAACACAAACAACCCGATGTGAGTTGTCCCCCTTTCATTTTCACGATGTCTCTTAATCGTGTTTTCAATTCAAATTGATTTTGTGCAAAAACCTTCATATTTTTCCCATTTTTGGCGCTGTTAGAACCACCACAAGGTAATTTTATGTAGTCCTGTGAAGTTTTGTTGAAATCGGTTGAAAAATGTAGGAAATCCGATCCAATATATAAACGTTACAGACAAACACACACACAATCTGCGTTTTATAATAAGTAAGATTATTATTTACAGATTTTTCCGACTTGATAATTTTAACTATTTTGTTACATTCAAGTGCAAGAGCTATCATGCTTAATCCATAACCATTTTGCTGTCCTTTCTGCTGTATTAGTTATGGTCTGAATCGCCTTTCTTTTGTTAGCAACTACTAAGCCAATATCAGTTAGGGTTTTGCATAGGGACCTTACAGCAAAACCCCTTAAACCACCTCGATTGGCGAACAGCTTGATTTTCATTCATTGTTTTTACAACTCACTAATAGTTCGTCATATTTTAACATCTTCCATTCGTGGGCTTCTCTTACATGCTCTTCCCAAGGCAACTGTCAGTTCCCACATTATTACTTTCTTAATATTGTTAGAGAAGAATACTAAATCTGGACATAATGATATTGGCACGATGTGGTCAGGGAATTTTAGTCTTTTTCCTATGTTGACCCTTAATTTCCAGTCTGTTGTCAATAACAGAGTATTTACTATGTTCTTGTCCCTTTTTGGGGGTTTCTCACCAGCTCTATGAAACTCTATGGCTCTTTTATCTAGGTTTAAAGTATTAGTGCTGATGGCCATACTAACTATCTTTGCTATATCCTTTAAGATTTCATCATGCCTCCATCTATACCGGCCTTTCATTAGTGATGTCTTACAGCTACTTAGAATATGATTTAGAGTTCCTTGACATGAACATAATGGCGATTCTGTTTTATACCATAGGTGGAGGTTGGTAGGACTAGTAAGGATATTGTATACAGACTGAATCAGGAACTTTATATTGATATCATTACTCCATATATTTGATTTTCCTATAAATCATGGATTCCCAATTGGTCCACACACCTTGTTACCTTAGTCCTACCATCTTTGCCACCTTTTTCTCTTCCTCACCCTTACGTACTTCTTCTTGTATTAAAAGGTTCTTTTCTTTACCTTTAGCTCTGTCCACCCGAATCGTAGGAAAAAACCCTAAACCAGCTCGTTCAGTAGCCATGGTGCCTAATATGGCCTTTTCACAGAGCCTTTCTTTAGCGACATTTAATTCGTTCTCTGCTCTCCATTTCCTCCTTGAGTAGATTTCAATGCCTGCTCCAGCCACCTTTGGATCTTTGGATAACTCATACTGCATTATTGTTCTAATTTTGGTGACTTTGAATTCCTCTACTAGACTTCTGAATGGAAGTTGCAGAACATTGGTATTGCTGTATAGAGCAGCACTGGTCAAACTCTTCGGTAGACCCAACCATCTTCGTAGTCACATGTTAATTCTTTTTTCTAATTGTTCTATATAAGATGTTGTAAATTCGTAAATAGACAATGGCCATAAAATTTTAGGAAGAATGGCATGCTGATAAATCCAAGCTTTAAATCGGCCTGGCAAGCCGGATTTGTCAACTCTCTTTAACCAAGTTTCTAGTTTGTCTTTTGTTTCTTGGATTGCTGTTGCGTCTTTTAGAGAGTGATCTATACGTTTTCCAAGGCTTTTTATGTGCTTTTCCTTTATTGCTGGTATGTTCCCCCAGGAAAGTCTAAATCGCTCCTTATCTAATATTTTACCTTTCATTAAAACGAGTGACCTTGATTTTGCAAGGTTGAAGCTCATTCGGGCCCATGTGATATCCTTTTCAGTCCCCTTTAGCAGCCATCTTGCGCCAATAACAGATGTAGTAGTTATCATCATATCATCCATATAGGCTGTTATCAGAGGTTGCCTTATTCCTGATCTAGTGACCGGCCCTTTACATTCTGTTTCTGCAGCTTTGATGAACATGTTCATGGCTAAACAGAAAAAGGTCGCTGAGATCGTACATCCCATTATGATGCCCTTCTCCAATTTATGCCATGCCGATGCATTATTTTCTGATACTTTTCTCATTTGGAAATTATTATAGTAATCAGAAATTAGTTCAGTTATTTTACTAGGTACATAATGGTGATGGAGAGCTTCTTCCACTAGTTTATATGGTATTGATTCATAGGCATATTTAAGATCTGGCCACACGATTGCTATATTGCCCCTATTTTCCTTCGCTTCTTTTAACAGCTGCGACATGACCCCTATATTCTCCATACATCCCGGTATTCCTGGTACTCCACCTTTTTGTACAGAGGTATCTATGTACTTATTTTTAAGAAGGAAGTCTGCCAACCATCAGTTTATAGATGCTGAAAAATATTTTGCCCTCCGTGTTCAACAGGGAGATGCATCTGAATTGGTCTATCCTTCTGGCTCCCTCCTCTTTAGGGATCCAAATACCTTCAGAGTGCCTCTATTGTCCTGTTATTTTTCCTCTCCTCCAAATAACTTTCAATAACTTCCATAACATCTGACAAAGTTTTGGACAGTGTTTATAAACTATGTAAGGCACTCCATTTGGACCTGATGTGGAGGCCGTTCTGGCTGCTTTAATGACTGTATTAATTTCCATCCAAGTTGGTTCTTTCAAGTCAAAAGGCATTGAAGGTACATTAGGTTTTATTAGGGATGTATTTTCTACAAGTTCAGTTGTCTATTTGGATCATTCAGAGTTTCTTGTTGAAATGCATTAATTTCACTAGGGGTACTCTCCAAATGACCACTTTGATTTTCCCCTAACAGCTTCTTTGTGAAATTGAATGGATTTGAGAGAAATGCCATCCGTTTTTTCACCCTTTCTTTCCTCCTTCGTCTTTTTAAATGAATTAGGTCTCTGAGCTCCCGTAAGGGTTGTCTCTTTTCGGGTTTCGCGATTTTATATTGTTTCCAAAGAGATTTTAGCTCCAACCTAAATTGTCTAATCTTTATTTCTTTGCTAATACTCTTCTTTTCCTTCCGCTCCTCATACCCAAATTTTCCTGCTGCATAACTTGTGACAATTTTGGACATTGTCGTTAGTCATTTATCCACCGAACCTCTTGATGTTGTTTCAAGGATCTCGCCAATGTCCACATCAAATTCGTGCCAGGCGTGTTTGTCACTGGCTGGGGGCCATTTTATCTTTCTTTGAAATGGAGTATCAGGCTCCACTTGAAATTCTGCTTCTCACCAGGAGAAAATCCTGCGTGCTGCTATTAATAATAATAATAAATATATATATATATATATATATATATATATATATATAAAGATAATCCTTTATGAAGTCGTCAAAAAACAAGTATTAGCGAATTATGACAGTTTTTTTTTATACACACAAAACCCTTTCAGAAAAAAATAAAAAATAAAATAAAAAATAAATAAATCTCCATAGACACTTAACCAGACTAGACGATGTCATCTTCTGCTTTAAATTTAGACACCCCAACCTTACCCTGACTTGACGTCTGTGAATGTAACTGAGATATTGATACAAATTATTAACCCTTACGCCTCCTTTCTTTAAATAATTGCTCTAGCCATTACCATAGTAATTTTAATTTTAATAATGAATATGCTTATAAAATGCATAAATTTCAGGAATTAGTTATTCAAAAAAAATTTCACTTGAAGATGGAACAGAGCTTGGTACTTTAATTCAATTTAATTCAAATAATTATATTGAAGTTTTCGGCTCTTGTTTTGAAACATGGGACTTCTTATGTCGCGATTTGGAATCATATTTTTAAATAAATAATTATATTTATGCTCTACTTTTGTATCGAGCACTATTTTTAAAAAATAATAACTAAAATACTAAGGGACTTTGGATTATTTACCTAACAAGTTCTTTCCTATTTTTTATATATTTTTACACACACACACACACACACATATATATATTATAAAAAGTTTTAAGTCCGACAGTTATTTAATATATTTCTGTTTATACATTTTTTTTTATACATTATAATTTATTTAAGTAAATGTTTACTTAAACAGTATTAATTACATTTACTGGAATGTTCGAGAAATGATCGATCGAGAAAAATCGTGAAAGGTTTGTGCATATAAACAATAATTTGAACTTTACTAACAAACCACTTCCCTGTCTGTGGCTGAATGGTTAACAGCACGTTAGATCAAATAACAGTTACCATAATCATTACAGGTTTGATTCCTGTCAGAGAGTGAATATTTTCTATGAAATTTCTCTAATATTCAGGTTGGTAAATGTAATTAATACTGTTTAATTAATAAACAGAGCATTTACTTAAATAAATTACATCTATAAAAATAATGTGTAAACAGAATATATATATATATATACACACACATATATATATATATGAAAGTTTAAATTTTGTTAAAGTTGAAAAGGAAATATTTTTTAAAATTCAAAGTAACTTCTGAATTTTACTTGGTTGACTTAATCACAAAAGAAGAAAAAGAAAAAAAATTGTCAATCTTCAACATTTGTGCCAGCAATAAAAATGGTGTATCAAAAGGATTGTTTTTCCCTTGACACCATTATTGTTTTAAAAATCAATGAAAATTTATAAAACCTTATAAATTCATTTTTGTATGCTTTAGGTTTTATTCAAATTCTAATCATCACTTTTTAAAACAATGAATATTGTTGAAGAGTGAAGGTAGTTAAAATAATAGTAGTGTCAAGGGAAAAAAAAAAAAAACGTTCATTTGACACACTATTTTTCAAAGGTAAAATATTGGCAAAATTTCGCTATTCAATTTCAAAGAGCCAGAAAGTTAGATGACCAATAACAGAAACTTGAATTTAAAAATAAGTTTATTCAATTTTTTTAATAGAAGGCATGTGGGTGAAGTTGTCAAATGTATATGAAGAACAAATATGACAGTACAAAGTCACTTTCAAAGAAAATTAAAGAAAATTCTGAAAACATACTTTTGATTCATCATAATATATTGCTGTAACCTAGGGAAGGTTACTGAATAGAATAATCAAATGAAGGTTGGTAATGAACGATAATACTTAGGACAAGAACAATATATATAAGATTTGCCAGTGGTGCATAGAAGTAGTCAACTGCTAGAAGTGAGTCAAGTGAATTCTACAAAGAATTTCCAACTGCAGATAAACATACAATATTTACTACCGTATTTATATAAATGAAGACATACCTAATATTGTCCATAGGTATGCTACAACAGTATGACCATTTTTCAACAACTGTTAACCTGGGCTGAGAAATAAAATCATCAAATTGGAGGCAAAAAATATTTAAGCCAGGATCATCAAAAATTCTGTCTAGAGAGTTTTCCATCAGCTTCAAAATTTGGTAATGGGAAAATACTTTTAATTTACCCCAGTCCTCCTGGGAATGGTATGAATTCATCTTTTATCTTCTCCCAGCTATGGGTTGAACAGCAAACAGACTTGGTCCTATAGTCTTGATGGGCAATCAGTCTACTGAAGAAAGAAATGGAAACCTACTGTGGGAAAATCTCTGCCAAGTCCATCACGAATCTAAAGAGTCACAATCATCCAAGCGTGTATCATGTATGGCACTTAACTGACTGACTGACTGACTGACTGAATGGCAAATACAAATATTGAAATTCTGGCAGTTTTGAGGCATTGTTTTTAAGCTGGGCCTCAAAGCCACTAACCCTACTCTCAAAAAGAACTTTAATTATATTATAACCTAGGGAAGGTTACTGAATAGAATAATCACATAAAGGTTGGTAATGAATGGTAATACTTAGGACATGAACAACACATATAAGATTCACCAGTGGCGCGTAGAAGAAGTAGTCAACTGCTAGAAGTGAGTCAAGTGAATTCCACAATGAATCTCCAACTGCAGACCAACATACAGTATTTACTATTGTATTTATGAGAATGGGGACATAGCTAATATTGTCCATAGGTATGCTACAACAGTATGTCCATTTTACAAGAGCATAGCCATCAATCATCCCCCTCCCTGTACAAACACATCAATCTCCTCAGTATCATCAGAAAGCTTTTTATATAATTTATATAATATATATATATATATATATATATATATATATATATATAGAAAAAGTTTCAAATTAAAAAATAATAATGTTTTATTTTATGAAAGTATTTATTTATTTATATATATATATTTGATATTTCAAATTGTCCTCAATTTTTCATCAGGAATAACTGTTTGTTACAAATAAATTAAAATTACTGTTTGTTAGCAAGTGGCATCCTTCACGAGATGCGGACGTCATGTGATATGGAATGTCACTGTTCGGATATTCCTAACTTAAATCTAACTGTCATAAATATTTTAAATGTTGTTTAAAAAATTTTTTACTATATCTCAAAAAAATTGCTTAACTATTGAAATATTTATAAAGATTTAAAACACCTAAGTCCCTATTCAACCCTAGTTTATGTGTATTTAATTTTAAAATCCAATATGTTTCTTTTTTTCTGCATGTGAATGTGGAAGTAAAATCAGAATCTATCAATAAACATTTGCAGTTTTCTAATGTGTGTTTTGATTGATTGTAGTGTTTAGCTATAGGGGAATAAGGGTTGTTTTGACGTATTGTTTGTTTATGGTTATTGAAACGAAATCTAAAATTATTTCCAGACTCACCAATATATCCACTATTAGGACATAAGTTGCAGAATAAATAATAGATTACGTTATGGCTATCGCAGGTGAGGTTAGGTGGCTGTATCCTGATATTGGTGTTGGGTACGGAAAATGTATTAGCTATTATTAAATGTTTGCAAACTAAGCAACGAGGTTTGTTACATTTGTAATTTCCTGATTGGTTTCTATTGTTTAGATATTTGGTAGAGGTGAGGATAGCTGATAGGTTAGGTGATTGTTTTTTTTGCATTTATGGGTGGTTTATCGAAAATCTTTGATCTTGTTGTCTAATTGGAGGTTCTTGTAATTGGTTTTAAATTGTGAATAAGTGTGGGAATATTGATTGTGGTTAAAACCATGGGAATCCGATTGTTGTTTTTATTTTTCTTGTATGTGAGAAGTAATGTTACAGTTTATCGGGATAGTTTTATTTAGTGTTTCTTTTATTATTTTTATTGGGTATTTGCATTTTAGGAATTGTTTTGTTAAGTTATTAATGTTGTATAGAAAATCTAAATGGTCTGAGCATATGCATTTGATTCTTAGAAATGAGCTGTATACAATAGATTTTTTTAATTTAAAGGGATGACAGCTGTTCAAGTGCAGGAATTTATGATGGTTTGTGGGTTTGTTGTATAGACTGGTAGATATATATATATATATTTATAATCAATAAGAAGGTTGTTGAGCACCTAGAAAAGAACTCTTCAGTGACAAGCAGTATGGGTTTTGGTTGGCCCAATCCACTACCAATGTCCTAACTACTACCACTCACAGAATCAGCGAGTCTCTTGTTGACATTCACACCTCAAGGACCATAGCTCTAGATATCTCATAACCCTTTGACAAGGTGTGGCACAAAGGCTTACTAAACAAGCTCTCCAGTTATAGAATCACTAGAAAGGTTTTCTTGATCATAAAATCCTTCCTAACAGGTAGATCCTTCAATGGCCAGTTCTCTGGAGCCCTAGAGGTCAATGCATCTCCTATTGGACCAACCCTCTTTTTGATCTATATGAAAGATCTGCCTAAGAATATACTCAGATCATTTGTAAACATCTATGCTGATGATACAACTATCATTAATATGTCTAATAGTCATGTCATTTCAGACAGCAAAAAAAATCATCACTGCATTATGATCACCACCATTTCAATAATAATAATATCTGACATCAATAAAATAAAGTAAATTAAATAAAATAAAAAATTTAAATAATATAAAAATAAATTAAATAAATCAAGAGATAAATAAAGAACAGATATAAAGAACAACTTTAAAAAATATAGATAAGGGCAAAAATAATAAAGATAATATTATCAAAAATAATAACATTAAAATAATTAATAATTCAAAACTATAAATGATATATGCAAGACAATCACATAAATGACCATATACAAAAATCTGAATACACGTACGCATACATGTTAGTACCCACATAAAACAGAATCAACACTTTGTGTATATTACCCAAAATCAATGTTTTTAGGAAATTTTAAATCTGTTCTTTGTCTAAACTTGAAGATATGTTTGTTCCTTTAATACAATAATTGGTCAGCATTTTGTAATTTTGACTATCATCCTCATCTTTGACGCCATATTTATTACAACGTTTCGGCCGTTATACACTCCGGCCTTCTTCAGGTGGTTGGAATATCGAATTGTACCTTTTATTTCGCTCACTGGGGTAGACTGTTCTAGTTCCATGTGCCATGTTTAATGGATGTCAGTTATCAGTTATCTCCTGTTAATTCCCCTCTCCAAGTTCTCTACTGCCTTAACTGGGTATTGAACTCACACACTTTGGGTCCTGCCAGGGTTCAGTTCAACATTCCAACCAACTGAAGAAGGCTGGAGCGGACAATAGCTGAATAGTTGTAATAAATATGGTGACAAAGATGAGAACAATAGTCCGAATAATGTAAATAGTGTACATAATACCTCATCTCAGAAACATAGACAGATAGTAAAATTATGGATTATGAATCTCTAGGGATTCACAATTGCCTATGCTACAGCCATTCTCAAGGCAGCCATATCGAATTACCTACACTACAGCCATTCTCAAGGCAGCCGTATCGAATTACCTACACTACAGCTATTCTCAAGGCAGCCGTATCTAATTACCTACACTACAGCCATTCTCAAGGCAGCCGTATCTAATTACCTACACTACAACCATTCTCAAGGCAGCCATATCTAATTATCTACACTACTGATACTGAAAGGCTGAAACATTGTAATAAATATGGCAACAAAGATGAGGACAATAGATACTTACCATTAAGCATTATGAAATTCATGTTCTCATGGTGTTGATTTAAAATTGTATCTTAAGACTTGTTCATTTTATTATTGTTGCCTATAATATTTAAATTAATTATTTATAATTTATATTGATTAAAGTCTTAAGTTCAAAAGGTGAAAATTAAATAATTTTTTAAAAATTTGAATTTACATAAACACGCTATATGTCAAGGGGGATCACTCTCTTATTTGTGATAGTGCTTTAGTATATTTAGTTTTATTATCATCAAATATTTTCTTTGTTACTGGAGTTGACCAATAACCTATTCTGTACTGATTTTTGTAAATTGTCAAGCATCTTTTTATGGTGGTTGGGTTTTCTGTCAATGTACCTGTGGTTGTATGAATCCTTACTGTATAGTTTATACAGGCCCTTACTCAGGTCGAATGTAACATCTAAGAAAATGATCACTTTAACATCGGTATTGATGATAGTATTCAGTTTAAGATCTTTAAAGAATTTAACTAGGGCCTTTCTCATCCACTTTGCTTGTCTTGGGCTCAATTTACAAAGGAGAATTATCCGGTTGTCTCTGTATATTCCATTGTTTTTTATGTCAGAGATAAATCTGAGTCTCCATAGAAGCAGTATCTCTACAAGTTCACATGTTTCTGCAGAAAGATGAGCTCACATGGATACACAAAAGTCAGGGTTATTTCTCTTAGTCCATAGACTTCCATTGTGGAATAGTATTGGTTTCTGTGCATGTCTTATTTTTAATTCTTGGTGAGAAATATGGCAGTAGCTCATTGCTAAATTAATCGTAGCCATCAATAGATGGGTACCAGATATCAACTGCATTCCAATTTCTTTTTTATATTAATGAACCATTCAATGCCTTTGACTGTATTTAGCCATTGGTTGATACCTAAAGCCTTTTTAGTATACTTACATACTCTTTCCATGATGGTTTTACTGATAATACCAAGGTTATTTTTGGATAGATTGAGAAGTCAATATTAGGGTTTATTTAGGAAATTCTCCTTGTGGTCTTTAATCGTGATGAATGCCTGCTTGTGTAATTTTGGTATTCTATCATCAGCTCGGTTGCTATTACCTTGGCATCATGGTTGATAGTTTTTTCTGAGTTGTCATTCATTTTTTTATAAAATTTATTGACTTTTGTATTGATGACGTTGTAGTATAATTCTGCATTGATATAATAATGATCACTAGTCTTAGATGATTTGATAATTATCTTATCAGATTTTTTGGTTTTATCAATGCCTTATTAATGCATTATTAAATTTAATCTTATTTATCATTGAGAATAACTCATAAAAGGGTTATGAGAATAACTGCATTATTAAATTTAATCTTATTTATCATTGAGAATAACTCTTTTTCAAATTCTGATATTAGTTTTCTGCATGGTGCAAATTTGGGGATTTGAAACCATAGAAAAAAGATCTACTTAGCTTTTCCCAAAAACTGTCACTTTGTGGAACAGTATTACAGAATGCTGAGGCTGGGCCAGGATGGTTAGTAATTAGTCAAAATAGATCTTTTGTGATGGATGTGTATAAGTCACAGATATCAAACTGCAAAAATGTGCATTCCTTTCTTTTATATATTAATGAACCATTCAATACCTTTTACTGTATTTAGCCACTGGTTGATACCTAAAGCCCTTTTTAGTATACTTACATATTCTTTTAATGATGGTTTTGCTGATAATACCAAGGTTATTTTCGGATAGATTGAGAAGTCAATATGAGGGGTTATTTAGGAAATTCTCCTTGTGGTCTTTAATTGTGACCAATGCTAGTTGCTTGTGTAATTTTGGTATTCCATCATCTATTTTCAGCTCGGTCGCTATTGCCTTGGCATCATGGTTGATAGTTTTTCCCAGTTGTCAGCTACTTTTTTATAAAATTTATTGACTTTTGTATTGATGGTTTTGTAGTATAATTCTGCATTGACGTAATAGTAGTCACTAGTCTTATATGATTTGATAATTATCTTATCAGATTTCTTGATCAATGTCTTTTCACATTTTATGTTGTTGGGCATTAATGTGGTTATTAAATTTAATATTATTTATTATTGAGAATAACTCTTTTTCAAATTCTAATATTAGTTTTCTGCATGGTGGAAATTCGTGGACTTGCAACCATAATTTTTTTTCATAGTCTTAAAAGTTTTCTTGCATCTGTTTAGAGAAGTATAGCTTCCATCTCCTCCTTTTTATAATTCTCTCAATCCTATTTAATAGAGTCAGTTTGTATTGTCTATTACCAGGAACCATGATGTTTTTAGCGGAATAGTCCAAGTTAATTATCTTCATGTTCTGCTGATGATTACGGTGTTAGATATAAATTTTAAAATCTACCTATAAATTTTAAAATGTACATATAATAATGATTAGCTAAAAAGGAGGGAAATGTAGATATGGGTATGATGAAAAAACATACATATATACACAAATACTTGCACACACACACACACACACACACACACACACACATATATATATATATATATATCACACATTATGAAATGGACAGAGTCTGACAATTATTTTAAGACATTTTTATGTTTATACATTCTTTTTATAGATACAAATATTTAAGTAAATGCTTTGTTTATAATAACTAAATGCGCCTCTCTGGCCAAATCAGTAAAGGCACATCAAGCTAAACGATGGTTCCGTATAGGATACAGGTTCAAATTCTGTCGGAGGATGAATATTTTCTGTGAAAATTTTTTGGACACTCAGGCCGGTAAATGTTGTTTAATACTGTTTATTATAAACAGAGCATTTACGTAAATATTTGTATCTATAAAAAAGAATGTATAAACATAAAAATGTCTTAAAATATATATATCATTTTTCTCGGGTGTTATAAAAGCCAAGTTGAATGTTATATAACAGTTATTGAGTACATATTAGTGAGATATTATGTATATTCACTGATATATACATAATAGATCTGTTATATTGAGCACTGTTTTTATAACACTTGAGAAAAATATATATATGTATGTGCAAGTATATGTGCATATACATTTGTTCTTTTATCATTCCCAATATATATATATATATATATATATATATGCCTGTGTGAATTACAATTAAGGAAGTAATTCGTTTGGATCTCAATAATTTTAATTCACTTATATGCTCTGTAATAAAAATTACATTGATCTCTCCTTTGTGGATCAGTTTTAATATTTTATATTAATAAGATCTACTTGGATTACTTACCCATGGATTATTTTATCTTGTGTGTGTGTGTGTGTGTGTGTGTATATATATATGATGGCTGGCTAGTCTTGTCTTCCAAGCATACCCATCTACTAGGGCATCTGGCCAATCCCTATTGCAGACACCTGCTCAGACACATCTGTGCTTGTTCAACACCCAGAGAGACCACCGGCGGTTCATACTGTATCTATGCTAAGTTACAGTTTCTGGGAGAGAGCACATAATCAGTAGTTTGAACAAGGCCAATATACTCAAAGCCTTAGTCATAATGACTTGTAACTTTGTGCTAGCAAATACAGCAACACAATTTCATTCACAAGGCTTGGGTCAACTTGTGGTTTTGTTTCAGGCACTTTCCAAAGGTGCCACATGCTGGGATCATCACCCCAGACAAATAACATCAAGAAGTCACTCTCTTTCAAACCTGGGCCTCATGGTCAGAAAGTGAACATTCTAGCCACATGCCCATTATATATATATATATATATATATATATATATATATAGATAGATAGATATTAATAAAAATAGTTTTATTTTCATTAACTTTGATACCTGGTAGAATTAAACTCATAACATTTGAAATATTAATGGTGTTGCAACCAAATACTAATATAATATTAGTTCAATTTAAAAATACATTTGTCTTTTAACAAAATAAAAACTGGGGCTATATTGAGTAGATCTGTTCAAATATATTTGAGGTGGTTTCCTTAGCAACCAACGTTATTTGTAAAATGAGGAAAATTCTCTAACAGTCAGTTTATGTGTGCTTCAAATCATGTACGTTACTTTCTCTCAGACTATGATTCTTTAAAATGGTTGGCACCATTAAATGGAAAGAAGCAAATGGATGTGTGGCATTTTAGAATCCTGGTTCATGGTGCTGATGTGGAGAAAGATTGTGAATATTCCAATTTGCCTTCAGGTAGATAAAAACATTTGCCAAATACTCCAGGGTGTGACACAAAATTATGGCAATACAGAAATTTAATTAATCAAGAAAGTTATTAAATTTCTTTTCAAGCTGTTAAAAATCCTTAAATGCAATTATGTTGTTTAAAATGAATGAAATGTCAACGTCTGACGTTTCGGTTTAATAAACCTTCTTCAGGACAATATTCATTAAAATACAATTCAGTTCAATTTGACAAAGACGATGGACATAAAAAACAAGACCTATCCATAACAGATAACTGAAAATTTTAAAATGATCAGCTTTCCGTTAAGCATGGTCACGTTGTCGTCACATGGGCGACGCTTTCAAAACGTATTCCTAACAAGCCAGAAGATGGAGGTCACATCAGCAAGATGATTGAGTAATATTTAAAAGCATCATTTTTCTCCACGAATTATAATAATGATTTAAAATCAATCAACATTTTCTTACAAAAATGTGTGTGACAGGCAGCAAAGCACAAGTAATTCAGCTACAACTAATTACAATTACTACTAGTTACAACTAGTAATTACAATATATCAGTAAAAGGGCAAAATAAATAAAGTCAAAAGGTAGATATTTCCATTAACCTGATGAATATTTATTAGCATCTCTTAAATTCTGAATAACTGACAATATTTTTACTTTTAATTATAAATACTTCTTGCAAAATAAAATCCTCGTATTTGTCTTGATAAAGTCTAAGAGGACAAAACACATCAGCTAAGTTTTCTTTTTGTGTTTATTCACACACACACACACACATATATATTTATTTTTAAAAAGGAAAAAGGATGAAAGCTGACCAGAGCACACTACCGCAGTTTTGACCTCTATGGTCTCCTCAGGTGGTTTGTTCAGCAAATCAACTACACAGAGCTCAACAACTTAAGCACATTCAAAACCGGAAGTAGGCAGGAGGAGAATTTCTAGCTTTAACTAGGTTCAAATAACCCCAAGCTGAACTTCTTAAAATGTCTGCATTTGGTCATGATCTCTGACCTCCCGTTCAGGAATTCATTGCTGTTTTTTATATGTTGCTATAGCAAGTTTCTCTTCTTGGTATAGCCTACACATATTCTCGACTATTATGTTAGTCTTCAAATTTTTAAAAATGTTTCATTCAATGCTCGGACTTTTGCTATGTTTCTCCCTAAACTTCCAATAGTAGCTTGCTAGCTTCTATGCTCCGGAATTCTAAAATATGAGGCCTGATTGTACCACCTCCTCTTGAACTGACCCTCAGTACACCCGATGTATTTTTTTTTTTGTGCAACTATTTTCATATTAAATAAATAAGATCATACATGTTGATGATCACAGATTATACAGAGATGATGGACTGATGGTGGTAATGGAAAATAAAAGAAATGATGATTCAATCAGGATTTTGAGTGGTGTTTTGTTATATAATTAATAATTTCATTTTAAAACTTTTTTTTCCAGAATTCTAAAAGATGAGGCCTGATTGTACCTCCTCCACTTGAACTGGCCCTCAGTACACCCGTTGTATTTTTTTTGTGCTACTATTTTCATATTAAATAAAAAAGATCGTCTATATTGATAATCACGGATTATACAGAGATGATGGACTGATGGTGGTAATGGAAAATAAAAGAAATGATGATTCAATCAGAATTTTGAGTGGTGTTTTGTTATGTAATTAATAATTTCATTTCAAAATTTCTTTTTTTTTTGGCCTTCCTTGAATTTCACTTCATTTTTCTTATACCCTAACTTGGGGTGGTAAGGTTAACATCTGAGTTGAATTTGTGTAACTTTTCCATTTAAGCCAAACAACATTCACCCTCCCCTTACCACCACTTGGGCTGTTTTGTGTTGTCTATTTGGTTAGGTCTGTATCAATTTTTCAACTGCTGTCTCTTTTTCAAATATTTAATTTTAAATTTTCTAATTCCGAAAGTGAATACAACATCATTTGAGTTGAATAAAGCATTGACATTAGTTGAAATAATCTATACTCATGACGTAATTTTGGATTTCTCTATTATGTAATTTATATGCTCTATAATAATAAATACATTGAGCTCCTTTTGTGGATAAGTTTTAATATTTTATACTATTATATTATACCAACAGATTTATTACTTGTATTATATATATATATATATATATATATATAAATAATGGATTAAGTTATTTAATATATTTTCTATTTATGCATTATTTTTATAGATACAATTTATTTAAGTAAATGCTCTGTTTTTAATTAAACAGTAGTAATTACATTTACCAGCCTGAATGTTCAAGAAATTTCAGAGAAAATGTGTTCTCCAACAGCAATTGAACCTGTATTCCTATACAGAAACTGTCATTTGATCTGACATGCTATACCATTCAACTACAGATATAGATTTAT
>CAHIKZ030005207.1:0-17500 GCA_903632075.3 Acanthosepion pharaonis | reverse complement strand
ATATATATATATATATATGTACTCACATTTTCCACTGACAGTGTCTAATTTTCTAAATCAGATCAATAGCTGTAGTTGTAGACAAATTGTCCTAATTTGTTGAATTCTTAGATGAAATCCATTTTGCGCGATTAGGTCACCGATTAAATTCCGTATATATATATATATTAACGTTTCAAATGGTCTGGTACATATATAGGTATATATATATATATATATAAATATATATATATATTAAATGTTATTTTTAGTTCAATCAGTCTTTGAGTAGATATATATCGTTTAATTTTTAAATAGAGCGTCTGCTTTTCTATGAGTTTCCAATAAAAATAATGTTTCAAATTATAAATGCTTGGATTGATAACCGTATCCACTACCTTAGGACATATACAGGGCTCATCAGACAAATATTTTTATTTTTTTGAATAATACCAAATTTTATATGTGTTTCTAAACGTTTTCTTTTATTTTAAAACACGGTCAGGGCAGAGCATAGTTGATGTTCCAGTGTTGACCATTGCCACTAATTCCTTAAAGGCTATTCATAAATCATATTGTTTCTCTGTAACTTGGTTTGAAGGTATATATATATATTGACTATATGGTTAGATGTTTATATTTTTTATAGGAATATTTCATTTTTTATTATTCTATATATATATAGGGTTATGTATTTCTTCATAATGTTTCTAATATAAAATTCAGCCCATATATATAGTTAATGTGTGTTGATTTTTATATATAAATAATGCTATTGTTTTTATCAGTAAATTTGGGGTTGCTGATGGTTATATTAGAAAAAAAGTGTAATTTGGTATATGTGATATAGTTGGAAAAACCGTTATATATATATATATCTATTTCATAAATATGAGTTCTTTAAATAAAAGCGATATATATATATATATAAATTTGAGTGTTCCCCCTGAGGATATTTTTATTTCTATATATTTCTAACTATATATCTCTTATATATAAAATATATATTTTTATATATATATTTATATATATATATATTAAAATGTATATATATGCTTGGTTTTTTTATAACGATATACTCATGTGCTATATATATATTCTACGAACGTCTCAGAATATGAGTTTTATTTTTATTTATTTCTTTTAATAATTTCATGATAAAGTTATATATAATTTATAAATATATCTTGAGATTTTCAATTTCTTTTTTTTACCTTCAGCTAAAATAAAAATACCATCTAGAAGCGGGCATATATATATGAATTAGTAACATTTTATTAAAGACCTTTGATTTGAATAAATATGAATATACTAAATATTTTTATTTGATATGTAATTATGAATATATTATTAATAAAAGGAAAAATTTATATATTAATATATGAATATCAACCCTGAACATGAGCAAAATGCTGATATATTTGAAAAATAGGAATTCTTATAACTCTCGATACTCATAAAAAAATATATATTCAGTTAAAATGTATATAATTCATCCTTGATATATATATAAAAGTATGAGTATGTATATATATATAAAACATTTAACTATTTCTGCATAATTTACGTCCATAATGAAGAAATATATTTATACATGACGTAAACAAAAATATAAAAACATATATATAATTACCTTGATATGAGTTTTAATGAAAATATTATATAAATTGATTTATTTAAAATATGTTTTTTTCGGTACACAGTTCTAAATAAATCAATTTATAATATTAATGTTCTGTAAATTTACATTGAGCACTATTTTGTAAAATAAAAGCACAATTTGAATTATATCTTATATATATGTATATATATATATATATATATATATATATTCTGTGTGTATATATATACATATATATATGTATATATATATTCATGTGTATATATATATATGAATATACACATATATGTATATATATATTCATGTGTGTATATATATATATATATATATATATATATATGAATATATACATATATATATGTATATATTCATGTATATATATATATATATGAATATATATATATAATATATTCATGTGTGTATATATATATATATATTATAATATATATATGTATATATGTATATATATTCATGTATATATATATATATATATGAATATATATATATATATATATATATATATATTCATGTGTGTATATATATGAATATATATATATATGTATATATATTCATGTATATATATATATATATGAATATATATATATATATGTATACATATATTCATGTGTGTATATATATATATGAATATATACATATATCATATGTGTATATATATATATATGAATATATATATATATATATATTCATGTGTGTATATATATATGAATATATATATATATATATTCATGTGTGTATATATATATGAATATATATTTATATATGTATATTCATGTGTGTATATATATATATGAATATATACATTTAATGTTGGTTATTAAAAAGTAAAGAAACATAGCTTGTAAATTATTTGGCACAGTTTTAATAATGAGTAATAGATATAGGTTGTTGGATTTTTGCATATATATATATATATATATATAAAATTTAGACCATTTATCTATGGGGACGTTTTTATAAAGAGAGATTGTACATTCTATATATCTATATATTTGTTATATACATATATATATATATATATATATCGGTTATAGAGGTCGCCTGAATTGAATATTTGATGGACTAATAACTTTTGGAACATACTATAAAAATGTAACCAGTTTTTCGTAATAGTATTTTAACTATATAGATCCTATAAATAATGTATATAAATATTCATATATGTATATGTGAGTATATATATATATATTAATATGTGTATAGACATATGTATATATATATATATGTATATATATTTAAAACATGTGTATATATGTATATAGAGATATATATATGTATATATATATAGAACATATGTATATATATGCATAACATGTATATATATTATATATGTATATGTGTGTATATATATATGTATATATATATATGTGTGTATATATATATGTATATATGTATATATATATATATATATATATGTATATATGTATACTGTATATATTGTATATTAGTGTATATATATATATATTTGTAATATGTAACTGTGTATATTAATATGTATATATGTATATGTGTGTGTTATATAATGTTTTTCTGAACTTTATATAAAAATATATATATACATTATCTGTGTGTATATATATATGTGTATATTCCATCTGTATGTTGAACACACAGTCACAAAACACTGTGGAGTATGTGGAACTGCACTTGTTTATTTGTTCTTCTAGAAGGGCTTGAGCGCACACAGACACAATGAGACACCTGCAAACACAAACACTTAAATATATATATATATATATATATATATATATATATATATATATAGATAGATACATATATATATATATGTATATATATATATATATATATATGTACATGTGTATGTATATATATATATATATGTACATGTATATGTGTGTATGTGTGTATATATATGTACATGTATATGTGTGTATACATATGTACATGTGTGTATATATATATGTACATGTATATGTGTGTATATATATGTACATGTATATGTGTGTATATATATATATGTACATGTATATGTGTGTATATATATATATATATATGTACATATATATGTGTTTGTGTATATATATGTACATGTATAGTGTGTATATATATATATATGTACATGTATATGTGTGTATATATATATACATGTATATATTTGTATATATGCACATGTATATGTGTGTTTATATATATATATGCATATGTATATATATATATATATATACATGTATATGTGTGTATATATATATATATATATATGTGTGTTTATATGTATATGTATATGTGTGTATATATATATAATATATATATATGTGTGTATATATATAAATGTGTATATATATATGTGTATATATATATGTACATGTATATGTGTATACATATGTACACATATGTGCATATATATATGTACATGTATATGTGTGTATATATATATGTACATGTATATGTGTGTGTATATATATATATGTACATGTATATGTGTGTATATATATATGTACATGTATATGTGTGTGTATATATATATATATGTACATGTATATGTATATATATGTACATGTATGTGTGTATATATATGTATGTATATGTGTGTGTATATATATATGTACATGTATATGTGTGTATATATATGTATATGTATATATATATATGTACATGTATATGTGTGTATATATATATATACATGTGTGTGTATATATATATATGCACATGTATATGTGTGTGTGTATATATATATATATGTATATGTATATGTATATATATACATACATGTATATGTGTATATATATATATGTATACCTGCATCCCCTGCTATGGAACCGTATATGTGCTGTATATATATATACCATCCAGCCATGTACCTTATGGTAGAAAAGGTCAATTTACTTTTAAAAACCTCCCAATCTTCCGAATCTCGTACATTCAAAACCCTTTGGCGTGTCGAATGTAAAAAAAATGGCGTCATATTTTAAAAAGGAAATGGGGGGGGTGGGGCCAATTTATTTATTAAAGACTTTTTTTATTTATTTTTTAACTTGTTTTTTTTTATAGATAAAAATTTTAACCCAAATGCTCTTTTATGAAAAACAGTTTTAAATAACATTTACCGGCCTGAATTCGAAAAATTTTTTCATAGAAAATATTGGTTCATAACGGGTTTGAACCTGCACCCTTCGGGGAACCCCTTTGGGTTTGGCTCCTTGAACTCGGCCCCCAAATAAACCTTTAAATGGTAGAAAAGGTCTTTTTTTCAATTATAAACTACAATTTTCCCCCAAAATCTGGACATTCATAACTGCTCGGGCGTTTCGAATGTAAACAAAGGCGTATATGTTGAAATGGGCCGGGGGCCCGGAAAATTTTTATTTATTAAAAAACTTTTTTTTATTTATTTTTAAAGTTTTTTTTTTTTGGATAAAGTTTTTTAAGCAAATGTCTTTTATAAAAAAACGTATTAAATAACTTTTACGCCCTGAATGTCAAAAAATTTTTTTCATAAAAATATTCGTTCTTGGGATTAACCTCCATCCGGAACACCCATATCCTCGGCCACCATAACCTTTAAGGGTAAAACAGGTCAATTTCCCTTTATAAACTACAATTTTCCCAAATGAATCTTGTCTACCATAAGGTTCATGGGGGCCCAAAATGGTGGTGTGTGTATATGTATATAAAGTGAGGCCAGTTTCAGGTTTATCACGACCGACTATATATGTATATATATAATAAAAGCTATTGTTAGGTTTCTTTCAGTATTGATGTTTATCTTCTTCAGTTTAACGCTATAATATATGTTTCTATGTGGTCTATATGTGTATATACGGTATATATATATCTTTTATACATATATATATATATATAATACCAATATAAACAGATAACTGAAATCTTTTTATAAATCAGTATAAGATCAGCCGCTTAAATATGATCAATGCTTCGTCCACATGGGCGATGTTGGGATTGGTTTTTCTTTTATGTCCATCAATTTTTTCTATGTAGAATTGTATATGGTCTATGTTAATTATGTTTTATGAATATGTTCCTGAAGATGGTATTAATGGGCCAAACATCCGATGTTGACATTAAACAAACAAAAATTGCATAATTTTGCACTATTTTCATTTTGTTGTTTTTCAGTATATTTTTCTTTATATGTATGTGTATATATATATATATATATATATATATATATATATATATATATATATATGTATATGTGTGTATATATATATATATACATATATGTATATGTGTGTGTATATATATATATGTATATATATATGTATATATATATATATATATATATATATATATATATATATATGTATATATATATATATATATGTGTATGTATATATATATATATATATATATATATATATATATATATATATATATATATATATATATGTATATATATATATATATATATATATATATATATATATATATATATATATATATATATATATATATATATATATATATATATATATATATATATATATATATATATATATGTGTGTGTTTGTGTATGTATATATATATATATATACATATATAATAATAATATCTGTAATAATTATGGCTCTCCCATTGGTTCCATCATATGAGGATCTGACAGCTTATTGATTCAGTTATGAAATTTTGTGCGATAATCTTAAGTGGCATTTTAGACCTGCTTAGTGATTTCAGAGAGGCCACATATAGAGTAAGTCACAAAACTCACATCAATCCAACTAAATATCTATATATGTATGTATATATATATATATATATATATATATATATATATATATATAAAAACTGAGTATTACTTGCTGAAGTAAAATCATCGAAATGTAATATTTCACCACTTTATGTCTCAAAAATATTTACTTTAAAATTTTCCTATTTTGCAATTTTTTTTTTGTCTTTTCTGGTTTTATTTCCTGATTATTTCTATTTCCTCATTTTGTATTTCATCAGTCTTATTCATTGAAACAAGAATATCAATTTTATCTTCTTTCTTGCTTATTCAGTGACACTTACATAAAAATTCATGAACAATGCCTTCAGCAGTAACAACCGTATAACATTTTCGTTGTTAAACGTTCAATAATATTGTCAGAAAGAATTTTTTTTTATTAGCCACATTCACGATTTGTTCACTTCAACTCTGGAAACAAATAGAAAATGCCTTTAAAAAAGAAGGTGAAAAAAATTTTGTTTAATTTTCTTTCTTTTTTTAAAGTTTTATTGAAAAGAATGAATTATTTTTCATTCCTCTTTTCATTTGTCCTCGATAATGATTAAAATTGTTACGGCCTGAGGAGAACAGTGTAGGCCCGATTATGGTGATTGAAAAGTTTCCAACATTTCGATAAAATCTTTTGCTGTTGGTTATTGGCAACAGGCATGGTTGAACATGCGAAGCTCCAAATTAGAGATGTCAAAATCAAGGAATTACATGAATTTAACTATTTGAAAAATGTTATACAGAATTCGGAAGGCACATTGGAGCTCTAAAAGATGCCTTCTAAAAGCTAAACAAAGTTCAATTAATGCATGCATAATTCTTGATTCAGTCAGTTATGTGCCATTCGTGATACATGCTTAGGTGATCATGTATCTTTTGATACATGACTGATGAGGCAGATTTTTCTCCTGCAGTAGGTTGCCATTTCTTTCTTTGGTAGACCAGTTGCCATTCAAGGCTATAGAACCCGGTCTGTCCTGCTATTTACCCATAGCTGGGAGGAGAAGAAGAGGATTCATACTTTTCCCAAGGGTATTAGCACATAAGTGAATGTAATGGATTTGATTAGAAGTCGATCTCCTCAATCTGAGCTGCTATTGATTACTCCACCATGCCTCCCTTGATTCTTGATTAGTGCAGTAAAACATTCTTCAATTTAACCATAGTAATTGAAAATTGATTTTTTATAGTTACCGATTAATTAAAAATTTTCTAAAATTTAAAAATGGAAAATGGGTAACGATTTTGTTTGTCAAGTATTATGTTATCTATGTACTTACAATAGTTTTCAGAAAAATGGTCAGTTATAAAAAGATCAGTTTTATAATAAAGGGTGTTTCATTAAGACGGATTATATATAAGGGTGTTTCATTAAGATGGATTATATATAAGGGTGTTTCATTAAGACGGATTATATATAAGGGTGTTTCATTAAGACGGATTATATATAAGGGTGTTTCATTAAGACGGATTATATATAAGGGTGTTTCATTAAGACGGATTATATATAAGGGTGTTTCATTAAGACGGATAAAACTCAGCAGTAAATAAATGAGTGTTATTGGTGAAAATTTCTTTATTTCTCTATTGGATCATGTTGTTTAAGTCATGAAAATTATGTGTGAAAAATAATATTGCCCAAATGTCCACCAAATCTGAAAGTAGAAAAAAAAAATCATTAGACGCTTAAACTTAATTCACATTTATAATAAAAATACATATTTGAATATTTTGATTTTTTTTCATGATTATTTTGAAAGTCTTAAAAGAAAATTTCTGATTTTTTGTTAAAAAAAGAATAGCTGATTCAATTAGATACAGAAATTTACATTTATTAAAAAACATCAAAATATAAAAGATGTATGCATTTACTATGGAAAGATTATAAATAAAATTTTCAGAATATACTAATAATTATATGTTTGAAAAATTTGAAGGGACAATTTCTCATTACTGTCAATTATATGAAGAACAGAAGAATGCCATGCAGTAAACAACTCTAAATAAGTTTTTCATAAAATATCTGATTAATAAACATAAAAAATAAAAGATGTAAGCATTTAAGATTATAAATAAAATTTTCAGGTTAAAATAATAATGATTAGATGTTTGGAAAATTTCCAAAAATAGAAAATATGTACCTATATTTTAATTAAAAATTATGCAAATTAGAAATGTGATTGAGACTAAAATTTGAGGTACAAATTACATCATTTCCTGTAAGTTTCTATATCTGATTAATGCGTTTTCAATTAGAACGTATCTTTTAATGGACATATAAGCTGCACTAATCATGGGATTCCTGTATTAAGAAGCTGAAAAATTGTTAAACAAAAAAAAAAACTCAGTTGCTATGTAATATCAATCCTCTGACATTTTTTTCAATTATTTCACTCCAAGCAAGGCAATAAAGCCACTAAGAGACAAGGGAGTACTAATTGAGATAATATGAGAAAGAAAACAAAACACTATTAACCCTGCATTAGTCATAATGTGTTTTGTTACCCCAAAACTTTTAAAGTACTTGTAATTCCGAGTTGGCAACTTGTTTCTTTTGCTCCTTCCAACTAATCTCCTGACTCAGTGAAAGTGTAAAGAACGCAATATGGTGCACTTGTAGCTCAGTTGTCATTTAAATGAGGAAAGAGGGCTTGGAAAATCTGACACTCACAGGACATACTGAGGGCAAGAGGGAGAGAGCAAAATAGTGCATAACCCCTGAGCTTGCGTAAATGGATGGCAAGATGAGAGATAACAAAAAGACAAACTTTACTAAGAGCTATAAAGGGCAGGAAATTGTGGAGAGCCATGATCAGCAACATCCTGAAGTATGCAGTGCATAGAAGCAAAAGAAGAAAAATTTGACTGTGAATGCTGTACAGTTTCCTTGCAGATGAAAAGGAGACTTCAGATGACAGAAATATAGCTCTACAGAAGCATATTGAGAATACCAGTTGACAGAACATCTGATCAGCGAAGAAGTTTCAACGAAAATGAAGACAAAGAGACATTTTTTTTTCTTTCCTAGTGTGCTATGAGTGTCAAATTTTCCAAGCCTTCTTTCCTCATTATGTGACCTAAAAATTTCAATTCTCTCTTTTCAATGCTAAGTATAAGTGTCGTTTTTGTTTCAGTATCTGTCTATATTTCTGAGATGCGGTATTATGTACACTATTTACATTATTTGGACTATTGTCCTCATCTTTGTCGCCATATGTATTACAACGTTTCGGCCTTTCAGTATCTGTCTATATTTCTGAGGTGAGGTATTATGTACACTATTTACATTATTCGGACTATTGTCCTCATCTTTGTCGCCATATTTATTACATTACAACATTTTGGCCGTTGTACACGCCAGCCTTCTTCAGGTGGTTGGAATGTCGAACTGAACTTTTTTTCTAACCATTTGTACTTTCTGTTGTGCCATTTTGCTTGATTTTCACTGTATCACAATAGTCTGTATTGTTAATTTTGAATCCTGTTCAAGTTTTGTTAGTATTCAAGTGTGTATTTCCACATCATTGCTTGATGTTAGACCTTTAATGAAAATTAGACATTTAAATCTGTCTAGGGATAATTCATTCAGTTTAAATTTCTCACACTTAGGCTGACTTTACTGGCATTTGTGACAAAATATTAACTTTCGTCCTTAGTAAGGTTCTTGCACTGCCAACGTATATAAAACAGTGAATTCTCTTCACCAAAGATTTTTGATAATATTGACACTGTTTCATTAAATGACACTTTTTCTGGAGTATTTGATAAAATGAAATTCAGATATATTTCATGTTCAGTGGGTCACAATTTTTATAACAGAAGATGTACTTTTAATCCAACCATCTGTGATTTTTTTTTCTGAAAATAGTGTTGTACCCTCTGACGTAGGATAAGAATGTAATGTTTTCATCTGGTATGTAATGTAATTCACTTATTGAGTTATTAACTGAGCCCAGCGAAAACAAAATTGGCACATTGTCTGTTGCTCGCTTTTCCAGGATTGCTTTTATCTGTTCTTGATATTTGATCTATCCCTGCTCCATTTGTTGTAATAGTTGCTGAATAAATATCTTCAATTCTTCTATAGTGTATTTCATTTCCTTAACTAGAAAGAAGAAAGTTTTTAATTTTTTTTCCTAATAGCCATATATCATACAGCTTTGTTTATCTCTTTCTGCATTGTGCTATGAATACGCATGAACGCCATACAAATTTTTCTGTGAATTTTGAATTTTGCCAGTTATTTATGCTAAGTGAGAGGAAACAAACAATTTTTCCACGTGAATTAAAATTCATGTCGCCACTGTTATGTCTTCATTGCCTTGAATGAAGATAGCATGTTGCTTGGAGCCGATGTGGTCTTGCTGAAACAAGTAGTAAGTAGATAAGCTAGATCTTTAATTCTTTACTTGTTTACTTCTTCTACTGATGATTTTTGGTGTCCATATTTATGTATTTGGATGAATTCAAATCCTTTTCTGGAGAGATCTGTTCATCTCCATAACAGAAATTACATGCATGCATAAAACAGCAAAAATATTTGACACACATATTCTCTATTTTCTATCATAATAATGCAAATATTCTGTGATATATTAAAAAAAAGAAATCAAAAATATTTTTGTGTTATGTTTTCTTGCAAAGAATCTTTGTAATTCATTTCTTTTAATTTGAAAGAAAACTAATACTCAATAATAAAAATGTATTTAAATTTGTAGAGCTATGTTGAAAATTGTTTTATTGCTTTGTTTTCATATACCTAAACCATTACATGTTTCTGCCTCAGATCAATGATTTTCTACTCTGCCTCAGTACAAAGTGTCACTCCTGACATTTCTGCCCTAGATCAGAGTGCAGTATCTGCATCCTGATTTTGCATATCTCTACCTACTTCAGATCAAGCCAAAGTAAAGGTTTCACTGCAAAAATAAATATAAAGATATATTGTAGTGGCCATTGCTTGTGTCCTGTAACCCATTCTGGTCGTAGACTCACCATATGTACTGCATCCATAGCAGCAGTGGTGTGACTAGGACAGGGTAGCCTGACAGAGTACAACCCTCTTTAGGCTGGTTTTAAATTCAGAGTTTTACTTCTCCTAGATAATTAAAAACTGTAGAGTGAGTGGCCATTGTTAAATTCAAAATAAATAACAAAACTGTTCAACAGAATTGACAAAGCTTGCAATAAGCAAAAAAAGGTAAGAAAAAAAAGAGCAAAAAAACAATATATGCAAGGCAAATTAACAGTGATAAGGCAAAGCAACAGCAACAAAAAGTTCACAAACTAAGAATTGGGGTTGACACACTAAAGCAACTTTGGATGAGCAAACATAGTGTTCTGACCTCAAGACTAGACAGATCAGGACTAAGTCATATTAAACTGAGAATCGGTCGGTTTTATTGGCTAGGAAAAAATCTTAGTATGCACTTGTGTGCTTCTGCTTATAAATTGGGGAGGGGAAAATTGTTTTGCAGTCATTCTAATTGAAGAACTTAAAATATTTTGGTTTTAAAAAATTCTAATCTTTTACATTAAAATAAAATTTAAATGTGAAAAAATTTTAAGCATATAGACTGAGTGGTTATTGTTAGATAAAAAATAAATGAATGGCAAAACTGCCCAGTAAACAGAATCGTCAAAGTTTGCAATAAACAGTAACAATAAAAAGAAAAGAACCGGGCAAAAAATAATCTAAAGCAAGCAAACAATATATGCAAGGCAAATTAACAGTT
Organism: Acanthosepion pharaonis; assembly: GCA_903632075.3. NCBI lineage: Eukaryota > Metazoa > Mollusca > Cephalopoda > Sepiida > Sepiidae > Acanthosepion > Acanthosepion pharaonis. The sequence continues at coordinate 5,451 of CAHIKZ030005207.1, read as the reverse complement.
ATAGGGAAAAAATCCACAAAATAAGAATTGGGGTTGACACACAAGAGTAAATTCAGGTAAGGGAACATAGCATTTAGACTTCAAGAAAAGACTGACTGGGACTGAGTCAGATGAAACCAAGAACTGGACTGTTTGATTAGCTCAAAAGAAATCCCAGCATTTGTGTGTGTGTATCTGCCTATAAAATGTGGAGGGGAAAGTACTTTGCAGGCATTCGCCATAGGGATTGAACCAACACATGACTGCTAAGGGCTGTTTGGAGGCCTTGTAGCATACTGTGCAACATTTTTTTCCTGTCATTGGCTCGCCCAAAAAGTTTGGCTGGTTCTGCATAAGCCATTACTACTATAATCAAATGATATGTGCAGGTAGTCTGGCTGTTGATTATAAGGACTGAGCTGCTCAACACTCATACATCAAAAACAACAGGAAAGTCTAGTATATATATATTTTTTATCAGAACTTCTTGTAAAACTTGTCTGTAAGTAAAACATGAAATTTAATTTTCTATCTGTGAAAAAAATATTAACTTTCAAAAGAAGATACTTTTTGGCAATAAGTTCATATAAATGAAAAAAATATTCTTATTTTTTATATCAGAAAACATTTTTCTTTCACATCCATTAATGTAATAGTTTGGTTTAGGAGGATTTGGGGATATATTTTTTTATTTTTTTTGGCTTAATAATTCTACACTTTGGATTTGTATTAGATTGAGTTGTAAATAGTTTGCTTTTTACTTTATTGACTTTAGAAGAAGACTTTTAGCATTTTTCTTAGACATTCAAATTTTGCTTTTTTTTATAAGCCAAAATGGAATGAGGAAGTAGAGATCAATTAAAAACAAACTTCAAAATTTGAAATGAAAAAATATATTTTTCCATAAAAGAAGATTTTTGTAGCATTTAAAATTTGCCAGTCTGAAAAGTGATGTTTTTTACTCTTTAAATAATATGGTCATCCAAACAAGTTTCTATTTACAAGACTTGTTCATCGTGTTCGCTTGGACATTTATCATGGCTCTGCATCAAGATTGGGTGGTCATTTGGGTGACATACTGTATCTCTACATAATTGGTGAATGTTGCTGGGGGAGTTTTAAAGAAAAAAAAAAAAGACAGATGATGGGTAAAAGTACCAAAACCAAAATGACATTTAACTTTGAAAAATAAAATAATGAAAGTTTTTAATTTATTTTGCATTTTAGCTTTCACATAGAAAGAATTTGTCATGTCACAAATGAAACATTTTTTTTCTTTATATAATCGAAGGGATCAGACTTGATTCAAAATCCAAATAATATTTAAAAAAATGTAACAATGCATGGTTTTAATGGCATGTCCCTTCTGGATCTAGGTGATCATAGCCCTCCACACATTCTCTTTTCTTTATCATCTGCAAATTGCCATGGATTATTGGGAAAGATAGTGTAGTGGTTTCATGTTGCTTTTCCAAGGTTTTCAATTCAGAGTAGTCCTTCTCTTAGACTTTTCTCATTTTCTTTTTAATGCCATTTCCCTTCAGTATCAAGGTGATCATGGCTCTCCACACATTCCATTTCTTTTATCATCCGTGAATTGCTATGTACTCTTGGGAAAGATGGTGAAGTGATTTTCCGTTGCCTTCTCCAAAGTTTTGAGTGCATATTAGTTCTCTTAGAATTTCCTCATTTTTTTTATAATACCATGTCCATTGAAGATCTAGGCGATCATGGCTCTCCACACATTCCTTTTTCTTTATTATCTCTGAATTGCTATGACTTCTTGGGAAAGTTACTGAAGTAATTTCCTGTTACCTTCTCCAAGGTTTTGAATTCAGAGTAGTCCTTCTCTTAGACTTTTCTCATTTTCTTTTTAATGTCATGTCCCTTCAGTATCAATGTGATCATGGCTCTCCCATATTCCTTTTCTTTTATTATCTGTGGCAGGTGCCATGTATTCTTGGGAAAGATAGTGAAGTGGTTTCCCATTGCCTTCTCCAAGGTTTTGATTTCAGAGTAGTCCTTTCCTTATTCTCTAATTTTCACATTACCTTCTCGAGGTTTTGAATTTTAGCATAGCTGCCAACCCTAACCCTGCTGTCGACCCTAACCTAATCCTGCTGTCAACCCTGACTCTGCTGTCAACTCTAACCTGATCCTGCTGTCAATCCTGACATTAACCCTGCTGTCAACCCTAACCTGAACCCTGCTGTCGAACATGACACTAACCGTGCTGTCAACCCTAAAAATAACCCTGGTGTCAACTCTAACGCTCGCCCTGCTGTCAACCCTGACCCTAGCCCTGCTGTCAACCCTGACCCTAGCCCTGCTGTCAACCCTAACCCTAGCCCTGCTGTCAACCCTAACCCTAGCCCTGCTGTCAACTCTAACCCTAGCCCTGCTGTCAACTCTGACTCTAACTCTGCTGTCGACCCTAACCCTAGCCCTGCTGTCCCCTGACCCTAGCCCCCTGTCAACTCCCTATCCCTAGCCCTGCTGTCAACTCTGACTCTAACTTCAAGGTCGACCCAACCTTAACCCTGCTGTCAACCCTAACCTAACCCTGTTGTCAACCCCTGACCTAGCCCTGCTGTCAACTCTGACCCTAGCCTTGCTGTCAACCCTAACCCTAGAACTGCTGTCAACCCTAGCCCTGCTGTCAACCCTAACCCTAGCCCTGCTGTCAATTCTGACTCTAACTCTTCTGTCGACCCTAACCTTAACCCTGCTGTCAACTCTAACCTTAACCCTGCTGTCGACCATAACCTTAACCCTGCTGTCAACCCTAGCTAGACTATCTAGTTTCCTTTTATTTTATTTAGAGCATACCTGATGAAGATGGATTTATGCTTTTTCTAAAAGCATTTGTTTAAATAATGAACAGAATGTACTAGGCTAGAATTTGAACTCAGCTCACCAATTATGTTTTTCATTACGCTAACCACACCTTCATCATTAGTTTTCTGATTACTAGAATGTGTGTATTGACAACAAAATATAATATTTTCCCTTGTATGTTTAACAGCAATTCATCTCATAATTACATTCCCTACTAATTGTTTATTTGTTCATTTTTCAGTAAAAAGATCACACATTTTTAGTAAGAAACAGCATTAAAGTATTAAAATAATATAATTTCATATTATACTTTGCTGTACTTGCTTCATGTGGTTTTATCGTAAAGTATGCTTGGCTTGAAAATGGTTTTCCAAATTATTACAGGGAATACAGTTTCAATCCTGCACAGTTTCTTTTGTAAGTCTTTTGATTTCTAAACTGGTAGACATTAATTTTCATGTTTAATAAACAGGAGTATTTATCCACAAAATATAACAATTACATTAATAATAATGTGAGATTGCTTAAAAATAAGTGTGTGTGTGTGTATATATATATATATATAAAACTTTGTCATAGTAATGACATTTGTAATGGCTTCCTTTCTGTTTTGGATTGGGTTTCCAGTTCCTTCTAAAGTCGTTACATTTTATTTCCATCTCAGTAGCCCTTGTGTCTTAGTGGCATTATTGTCTTCCTTGGCATGAATTGATTAAAAAAATTTCATATTATACTTTGCTGTCATGGCTTCTTGTAGTTTAATGGTAAAGTATGCTGGACTTCAAAATAGTTTTCCATGTTATAAAAAGGAATACAAATTTGATTCCTGATATGAGGCACATTTTCTTTAATAGGACTTTTGATTTCTAAACCAGTAGGCATCAATTTTCATGTTTAAAAAACAGGGATGTTGACCCAAACACGTGCCCACTAAATATGAGCAACAGTAATGTCAGACTGTCAGATTAAAATAAAGTTTCATTAATTGCTTAAAAATAATTTCTACCTCTCTCTCTTTCTATATATATATATATATATATAATTATTTATTTGAAAATTATAACATAAATATGTTATAAAATCACTACAAAACTAGCCATTTCATTTCAACACTTCTGGTGTCTTATCAAGTGATAGTTTTGAATGTAGTATAAAGGGTTTGAATAGATCAAACACCAAAAGTGTTGAAACAAAATGGTTATTTTTGTAGTGATTTTATAACATTTTTATGTTATAATTTTCGAATAAATAAATATATTTACTCTACTCTGTATTGAGCACTATTTAAGAATAGTTTTTGTTGGTTATTGGAATTCATTCTGTATACACCAATCCTATACTTGTGTGTGTGTATATATATATATATATATATATATATATATATATATATATATAACATTGCAAACCTTAAACTTTGCCATAGAAACGACACTTTTAACAGCTTGAAAAGAAATTTAATCAGTTTTTGATTAATTAAATTTCCGTATTGCCATAATTTTGTGTCACACTCTGGAGTATTTGGCAAGTGCTTTTATCTACCTGGAGGCAAATTGGAATCTTCACAATCTTTCTCCACATCAGCACCGTGCACCAGGATTCTAAAATCCCACACATCCATTTGCTTCTTTCCATTTAATGGTGCCAATCACTTTAAAGAATCATAGTCTGAGAGAAAGTAACGTACATGTTTCAAAGCACACATAAACTAGCTGTTGGAGAATTTTCCTCGTTTTACAAATAATGTTGGTTGCTAAGGAAACCACCTCAAATATATTTGAAGAGATCTACTCAATATAGCCACAGTTTTTGTTTCTTAAAAGACAAATGTATTTTTAAATTGAACAAATATTATTTTAGTATTTGGTTGCAACACCATAGAAAAATGGTTAACTCAAACCATTTCAGATGTAACGATTTTAACCCTCACCATGTGTCAACGTTAACAATGATGAGAATGTATTTTTGAATGAACTATGAAAGAAGAAATTAATTCTTATTGTTTTGTATTGTGTGTAGTTATGGTCATATCAAGTTAAGATACTGGTTCTCATTCGATCACTGAAGTTAAGCAACACTGAGCCTGGTTAGATGGGTAATCACTGGGAAATATTACATGCTGTAAGCTACATGGCAGAGCCCACAAGTCGATGATGGATACACTAGCTAAAAATCTTGATATATGTTGGTGCTTCTAAACTGACTGGTTGCATGACGTACATGGGGTTAGGTGAAAAGAAACTGAGAAGTGTATCACATGTTTACAAATAAATGTTACGACAACATCAATTTGAAACACTGGTTTCTGTACAATCGCTGAATTAAGCAACATCAAGCCTGGTCAGTACCTGGATGGGTGACAGCTTGGAAATACCAGGTGCTATAAGCTTGGATGCGTGGGTGGTGTAATGGATAATGACTTGGAATTGTTAACTGGAGAGCAAAGTTCCAATTTCAGTTGGGTTCGTTATATTTACTTACCTTTCCCATTTGTATTTATATGTATGAAACCACCTCTTCTCCCCACAGCTATGGATTAAATGGTAAGACTTGTATCACTGAATCATTATTATCTTCTCCAAAAATTTCTTACAATCTAAAAATATTTTCTGGCTCTAAATATTGAATAAGTTTACT
>CAHIKZ030005206.1:0-12316 GCA_903632075.3 Acanthosepion pharaonis | reverse complement strand
GATAAAATTAATGTGACAAATACTATCAATGTTAATTTTAATATCTCCAAAACAAAACTACTTTCTTTTAATCATCTGAGAGAATCCTTTTTAGCTTCCATCATTATCAAGTTAACTGGAAAGCATGAACCTGGAAAAGAACTCCACAAGCAAGAAATGAGCAAGAAAACTGTTAGCATAGAACTTATGGTTACATCTAGCCATTTTAACTGTAAAATGGTAAGACTTTACTGACAATCTAGTACTGTGCTTAAATTCATAAAGTCTAGGTACCATAGAAGAAGTTCATCAGAACAATTACCATGAAAATATTTATAGAAAAGGAAAAGGGAAGCTATGTCAGAGTGGTGTGAAAGTGACTCAAGATGCCAGGTCAGGACCAAAAACATTTCATTTTATCAAGAATCCTTAAATACATAGCAAAAGCACCAATAGGTCTGTAACATTTTTACACAGATGGGACACGTCTTCCCCCTGGATTACGGAGATGTACAGAAAAGATAATGGTTGATATCTTTCAATTATTTTCACACAATTCTGAAGACAAGGCTTGAGCGAAATATGAAAATATCTCTGACCTCGCTGGTTATTTATATTCTTTTAGAGAGAAAAAGTAATCATTACGTCTAGAAAATCCAGTTAATTAATCCTTAAATTTATTTAGAAACTTATGTTGAGCACAAATATTGTATTTTTAAAGGATTCTAAAATTTTCTGTTTACATTTTTACAGATACCATCAAAATGGATATTTTTTCTACAAAAAAAGTAAAGAAATCAATACAGTTGTAAAATATTTGTCAAAAATCAGGTAATTATCTGGTTCAAATGAAATTTTCATGAAGTATTCAGTAATGAATGAATATATTAGTGAATGGGTTATTTTATTAAAATTTCCATCTGGCCTATTATGTCTGACTTCACAAAAGTTTAGCAGATGTTACATGAATATTGCCAATCTTTCCTTCATTGATAACACTAAATGTATTTTTGTAGAATATTAGACCACACATTTCAAAGTGCTTTATTTCTTTCCAGGCAATTTTATTGTCATCCTTTTGACATTGTAGATCCTTGACTTTTGGTAAAGTTCACTGTCATGCTTTTGACAATGTACATGTTTGACTTTCACATGAAGCATATATTTGTGTTTTCATGGAAAGTGAAGTGTCTTTTTCTTCAATGGATCTGTGTAATGTATTGGTTTTCAGGAAACATGTAATTACATCTCTTTGATGCACAGATGGTTTAGATAATGTATTAGATTTTTATGCAACTGTGATGCAGGATGTGCACATACCAGAATTGCAGAAAGCTTATTGCATCTTGCATTACAATTTTTTCAATAAAATTATACATATTTCACACAAAATACTTCTCAGAAAATGTATATCCACAATTTCTCATTTCTACATGTTTTTACATGATGCATTACAGAAGAATTTTCTGCTGATTCAAAAACTAAATATGGACTATGATAGGGTTTCTATCTATTGTGTATACACATGATGCAACAAAATTTTTCTGGAAATACAAATCAGCAAACATCATAATATTTTTTCTTTCTAGTGTGTATACAAAAATGGCTCAACATCATTTCCATGAAAATGGAGATCCACAAATTTCAAGAAACTATAGCTTATCTATAGTGTGTGTATACATATGATTGACCATATTTGACTTCCGTGAAAATGAAGAACCACAAACTTTACAACAATATACATAATCTCCAGTGTGTGTACGCATATGTTGGACCAAATTTGACTTCTGCAAAAATGCAGATCCACAAATTTCACAAGAATAGGGTTTGTCTCCAGTGTGTGTACACATATGCCGCACTAACAGTGACTTTATTGAAAATGCAGATCCACAAACTTCACAAGTATATGGTTTCTCTCCAGTGTGTGTACGCATATGTTGCTTTATATATGATCTATGTGAATATGCAGATCCACAAACTTCACAAGAATACGGTTTCTCTCCAGTGTGTGTACGCATATGTGACACTAAATGTGACTTCTGTGAAAATGTAGATCCACAAACTTCACATGAAAATGGTTTCTCTCCAGTGTGTGTAGGCATATGTTGCACTAAATGTGACTTCCGTGAAAATTCAGATCCACAAACTTCACAAGAATAAGGTTTCTCTCCAACGTGTGTACGTATATGCTGCAATAAATGTGACTTCCGTGAAAATGCAGATCCACAAATTTCACAAGAAAATGGTTTCTCTCCAGTGTGTGTACGTACATGTCTCTCTAAATATGACTTCCGTGAAAATGCTGATCCACAATCTTCACAAGAAAATGGTTTCTCTCCAGTGTGGGTAGGCATATGTAGCACTAAATGTGACTTCCGTGAAAATGCAGATCCACAAACTTCACAAGAATATGGTTTCTCTCCAGTGTGTGTACGCATATGCCGCACTAAACGTGACTTTATTGAAAATGCAAATCCACAAACTTCACAAGTATATGGTTTCTCTCCAGTGTGTGTACGTATATGCCGCACTAAATGTGACTTTATTGAAAATGCAGATCCACAAATTTCACAAGAATATGGTTTCTCTCCAGTGTGTGTACGCATATGTGTTACTAAAGGTGATTTCTGGGAAAATGCAAATCCACAAATTTCACAAGAATATGGTTTCTCTCCAGTGTGTGTACGCATATGTCTTACCAAAGGTGATTTTTTTGAAAATGCAAATCCACAAATTTCACAAGAATATGGTTTCTTTGTAATATGTGTTTCCATTTTGCTTGTTATGTCCAACTTCACAATAGTTTAGCAGATGTCACATGAATATGTCCTATATTTCCGGTTTTTTGTACATAACATTAAATGTGTTTTTGCAAAAAAATAGACAGTACATTTCAAAGTATATTATTTCTTGTCAGGTAAAGTTCATTGTCATGCTTTTGTCAATGTAAATCCATGATGTTCACATGAGCCATGCTGCATATGTTTGTCTATGTTTTCATGGAATGTGAAATGCCTTTTCCTTCAATGAAATTCTCAATAGTAACCAATGTGGATTTGTATAGCCGTAACATCTGCAAAGAAAGAAGGCATAAACGATATATATCAATGGCAGCAGTGAATCATATATGAAGGTCATCTATATTATGAGAAATACATGCAATTATTATTTCAATAATGCAGCAGCAGCAGCCACGAGTGAAGATCAAACATTTGCAGTGTGTGAACCAGTGAAATAAAATTGCTTCACTATAACATCATATGTTATAAAATGTATGCGATTAAAATAAATATCAGTTGATTTTAAAATTTATTTTGACATTGTCTTGGAATAATGACACCAGCAATATGATCATGTCCATACCTGGTGCAAGATTATCTGCTGCAGGCATTTCTTCCCAATAAAAACAAATCATCACATTCATCAGAGCCTAGAAAAAGAGAAGATCCTTTGGTAAGTCTCCTTACATGGGACAGCAAGCACAGAGATAAAAGTCGATCTGGGAAAGAAATTGAAGTATTTATTAACCTAATAGTTAAAAATAAGAATATAAAATCCATAGTAAAAATGAAATAATTTTTATAATTGTCTCCTCAAATTAATTATATATTATGTGAGAAATGTTTTTATTTAAACTGAGGAAATTATAAAGAAGTGTATGAAAAAATTTGATGAGAAGATTTTTGTTTCAGCTTCAAAATGCTTAATAATGTTACATATATAGTTAGAAAAATACTAAAGTGTAAAATATCAAAACCCAACTTTAAAATTGAGTGCAATACCATGATTCCAAAATCTATCTGTCCTAGTGATAACGTTCATAACAGACTGCTGTGAGTTTATCTATTGCAGGCATTTCTACCCACTAAAAACAAACCATCAGTTTCAAACAGAAGAGATAATTTGTTCATTGTGCTACATCTTCACGAGAACCGATATATGATCAGCCCATTAAAAACCATGCAATATTTTCGTCAGTGTCAAGGAGAAGAGAAGCTATTTTGCTAGGACCCCATTCTTGCAGAAGTAGCCAGCCCAGATATTGCAGCATTATTTTAAATATTCACCATTACGGTGACAGGAATTTCACTGAAGCTGAGATGAAGCAGGGGCAACAAGCCCCTATGAGGCTGAAATATGAAAAATATCCTCCATTACTGTGGCAAAACATTAACTGAAGCTGACATGAAGCAGAATTAACCAGACAAAATGTGGCAGCAATATCATAAATGTTCACCATTACAATGGAAAGAAATTGCCTGAAGCTGAGATGAAGCAGAAGTAACCAGACCAGACGTGGCAGCAATCTCATAAATGTTCACCTTTGTGGTGGCAGATAATTAATTAAAGCTGAGATGAGGCAGAAAAAAACCAGCCGAGATGTGGCAGCAATATTTTAAATGTTCACAATTACGTTAATAGGAAATTGACTGAAGCTGACATGAAGCAGATGTAATCAGCCCAGATGTGGCAGCAATATTATAAATGTTCACTATTACAGTGACAGGAAATTGACTGAAGCTGAGATAAAGCAGAAGTAATCAGACCAGATGTGGAAGCAATATAATAAATGTCCACCATTATAATGGCAGGAAATTGACTGAAGATGAGATGAAGCTGAAGTAACCAGCAATGGCAGCAATATTATAAATGTTCACCATTACAATGAAAAAGGTAACTCAATTATGAAATAAGATTTGTTTCTTTTTTAATAATTGTTACAATATGATGGTCACACAAATATTAAATAAGATCAATACATCATTAGCACAATCTTTTTTAAATGTGTTAGTTTTAATCTTAAATGTTAAATATGACACTTATGAAAATTTTATACATTTTTTTATTTTTTAACAACAGAAGTAAAAAAGGAAATGCTATGCAATCAATTTCAAACTTTTGTGAAAATGTGGTGGCCCTCAAAAGAAAAAGAAAAATTTTGAAAATGTGACAATGATGTTCAGTCAGAAGACTTGAGATGTGATAAGAGAACAAAAACCAAGCAAGTTATGAGGCAGATCAAATATTGCTATCAGGGTAAACAACTCTAGCACACGTAACATTATTTCAGAATTGTGCATCCGTATTTTTGTTGGAGACGATTTTTAATACACTTTTGGAATATTAAAAAATATACACGCATAGCAGATTTTAATAAACTTTCAAATTTATGATCTGGAGAAAGTAGATAAAATAATAAGAGCATTTCCAATGACTCATGGTAACAAACTTAATTTTAAAATATTTAACAATTTTTTATCACATTATGTATTTAAAACTGAGAAAAGAAAACAATTCTTGTAAGAATTCATTTTTCATTAAAAATATTTTGGCTTCAGATCAAAAGTCCTTAATATTATTCAGAAAAGCCATTAAAAGCTTTTTTAATTATATAATATCTTAGTTTTATTGGGTTTTGTATTTTTACAATGGAGTTAAAAGTTTGGGTAATAGTGCACATCAATTTACAAATAAAAAAAACGATGATTTATATTCTTCAAACTCTTGAGCATTTAATTAACAAAAAATAGACTCACAGCTTCGAGTTTTCATAAAATTAAGAGTATAAAAAAAAAGTAAAAAAAATATTTTTATCATGACTTTCTAAAAAACAAATATTTCAGAAATAATTTCATTTTTTTTATATAAGTTCTTAAAATTTCAGTAAAATCCGACAATTATTTGATTTTTGCAAGAATTTCCAAATTAATGTTTTTCAACTGACAAAAGCGCTAAAAAGAAAACTAATGCAAAATATTACGCTGACCTAAAAAAATATTTTCAACCTAAATTTCAAACATCCTTGAAAGGAATAAAAAATTTAAAAAATAATTTAAAAAATACTTTACTCTTTCCTCTTATTAATAACAAAATTTTTCACGATAAAAATTTGTTTTTATTCATTTTTGGGGGTCATTTTTTTTTTTTTTGCGAAATGTTGGACAGGCCTACAAGTAAAATTAATCATTTATTTTTCAGTTAAAGCTAAAATGAAATCTTCAAGAATTTTAAATCGTAAGTATCGAAAATTCAGTGGAGTACCTAAAATAGTAACATGGAAGTTTTTTTAACTAAAAAAAATGAAATCACTTCTTTAGTATAAGTAACTATGTTACTATACTATATAGGCTTGTCCCAGGTAACGCTAAAAAAGTGGTATACCCTGGAGAAAAAAGGTCCCCAAATCGATAAAAAAAATTTTAACGTGTAAATGTTTATATTAAAATTAAAGAGGGAAGACCAAAGTATTTTTTAAATATTTTTTCAGATTTTTTAATCCTTCCTATAAATTTTTAAAATTTTTTTTAAAGAATTCGTTTTTCTTGAATAAAAAAAAAATAGTAAATTCGATTTATCGGCCATTTCTGGCCGAATTTGTAAACAAAAAATCAAAATTAGTTCAAAAATCGATTAAAATTCAATTACACCTTTTTTTTTTTGTTATCTTAGGAAATTTAGAATGATTAAAGTATACTTAATGTAATTTGAAAGAAACATTACTTACTTTTTTAGCAGAAAATTTTTTAATAGAGATATTTCCAACCATGGTACTCGCGCGGGTGCGTGATTGAAGGGTGTTAATTGATGGGTGTCAGTATATTGACAACTTACGTCAAGGGAATTTATCATACGGTAGCGCAGAAGTGATGTAATTCGTTCTAATTTTAAGTGAACCTATTTAGTAAATTAAAAAAAAAAATAACTTTCAATTTTTTTTTTTTTTTTTAACCTTTTACGTTTGAAGAAAAATTTCTGCACTGAAAATAACATTTAAATTGTGAAAAAAAATCAAATTTTACAAGTAAAAACGAAACAGTAACAACATTTTTTTTTTAAATTGAGTTATACATATTTTATTTATTAACAAAATTAATATTGAAATGCTATGCAATCGATTTCAAATTTTGCTTTGTTGTTAACTGAATGAATGCAAAGTAATTTCTGAAGTAAAAAAAAACTTGCTTCTATCTAGGGAAACAACTCTACCTCACGTGACGTTATTTCAAAGTTGTGCATCCATACTTTCGTTGGAGACGATTTTAAATACAATTTTGGAATATTAAAAAATTATTTTAAAAATATTCACGGTTGTCAGATTTTAATAAGCTTTCAAATTTATGATCTATAAGAAGTAGAGAACATAATATGTCATTTCCATAAGGCTTCATAAAGAAACTTAATTTTAAAATATATAACAACATTTTGTCATATTGTGTATTTAAAATAGAAAAAAAAGAAAAAATTATTGTAAAAATTCATTTTTCATCAAAATTTTTTTTTTTTTTCAGATAAGAATTACCTTAGTATATGTTATTCAGAAAAGTCATAAAAAGTTTTTAAATTAAATATTGTCTCTCAGTTTTATTGGGTTTTGTATTTTTACAATTGAGTTAAAAGTTTGGACAATTTGCATTTTTTTTTTTACCAAAAAAATCGATGATTTAGAATCTTCAGAGTCTTGTGCATTTAATTGAAAAAAAAAAACCATCAGGCTTTGAAAATTAATTTTTTGAAGTTTTTTCATAAAATTAAGTTCGGGGGTGTAACAGATATAAAAAAAAATTTATATCATGACTTTCAAAAAAAGACAAACATTTCTAAAATAATTTCATTCATTTGTGAATAAGTTCTGAAAGTTTCATTAAAATCCAACAAGTACTTGATTTTTGCAAGATTTTCCAAATCAATGTGGTTTTTGAAACTGAAAACAGTGAAAAACAAGTAATGTTAATATGACCTAATTTTTGACCTAAAAAAAAACAAGATTTTCAACCTAAATTTAAAAAATGCTGCAAATGAAAAAAAATTTTTTTAAAATAATTAAAAAATACCTTGGTCTTCCCTCTTTAATTTTAACATAAACATTTACACCTTACATTTTTTTCTTTCAATTTGGGGACCTTTTTTCTCCAGGGTATACCACTTTTTTAGCGTTACCTGGGACATAAAGAAGTTATTTCATTTTTTTTTTAGTTAAAGAAATGCGATCGCCTCAGAAACTATACTATACTGAGACGATCGCATTTCTTTAACTAAAAACATAAATGCCTGATGTTTGTTCCCCGTAAAACTTGAAAAAATATGACAAAATAAAACATGTCTTGGTTTTTAATGAACAATTCTGCTTTCAGAACTTAAATCTTGTTTATTGTTTAAAACATGTCTTTTAGTTTCATTATAACGGACATTATTTTTTAAATGACGAGTAAAGGTGTCAATTTTTTAAAAAAATTATTTATATAAGAAAGTTAATTTTCTTTTTTTAATTCACATTGCCTTCAGGCTTTTTAGGGGGATTTTTTTTAAACTTACCTTTTCTCAGGTCGAAATCTCTCTAAAACATTTTCATAAAAACAAACAGGATTAATTTGCTGTTGTTGGTGGACTTGATGTTTCTTTCTCCAGATCAACAATATTTGGGAATCGATAAAAATTCCTATTTTGAAAGAAATTGTAATTAAAAAAATTTTTTACTAATCTCCTACGACTTTGTAATGTGTGAAGGACTCACTGTACGAAGAACTTGGAATTAAGATTTACGCGATTATCTCCCTTGACGCACTCTTTTGTCTCCAATTTCGTTGTTATTAATCATTGAAACATATATTTTTATTTCTTCTCAGGCGAAAGATATTGTAACGGTAAGTTTAATATTTATTTTAATATGGCTATTTAGAAACAGTTAATTTATTTTTCTGAAAACAAAAATGTTTGCTTAAAAAAAATATCTGAATTATTTTTTTTTACACGATTTAAAAACTCCTTCACCAGTGCCCTTCATTGGTCAGCCTTAAAACTTAAATTTATATGAAATTTAGTGACAAAATGAATTTAGTTCTTTTTTTTTTTCTTTTTAAATCGACTAATTTTAGTAAATATGTTTTAAGTTGATTTGAGACAATCAACTGTTGGGGCTAAAAATTGGTTTAAATAAGCAAATTAAACGTGGGTAAGAAATTAGAATGCCCGCAGGGAATCGAGACTTGTATTGCAGTCAGATGGAAAGAAAGGAAACTTTTGAAAAAATCATAGAAAATGAAGAAAATTGATGAAGTAACTCGTAAAAGACGAAGTTAAGTCAACAACGGTGTCTTTTCTTTTCTTTTTTTTTTTGCGGAATTCAAGTTACTTTGCTGGCTTTGACGAAGACAGAACTGAAGAAAGTCAAAATATCAATGAATGAGATGTCAGTAGATGTGTGAAGATGAGGTTGATAAGCCACACTGATTCCCATATATACATTTCTTTTACCATCATATGATCTACTTATTCAAAATGGTATCGCTTATGTTTGCTCTTTGATGATCTGTGTTCAAACCCCAGTGTCAGCAGTGACTCTATAACAACTTTCTGATGAAATATTAGAAAATTTCGGTTAATTTACAGTACCAGCCCCAAAAGTCCCCAGTAATGAGAATGTGCCATTCTGGTGTGAAATTGCCTGATTATTTCGAAAATGACATCAAAACATTTTGCTTGGTTACTGTTTAGAAGTTATGGACAAAGTAATTTTGACTTCTTTCTTGTTGCATCAACAGAATGACTGCCATTATCAACTTTATGTTTGCCTCGAGCAGTCATGTGTGGAAACTTTACTTCTGTTGATTACTGTGCAATGTGCACAGTTTAAAATGAATGTGTGAAATTTTAAGTTACCCAACAGAAAAAAAAAAAAACATCACGATTCCCAAGTAAAAATGGAAAATAAAATAAAAGAAAAATCTGATGATTTCAAAGAAACACATGCTAGAAAGGATTACAAAATGTCAAAATATAATTAAAAATATTCTTTGGGAATTCTTCTTAATAATAACGGAAACATTTTGATGATACAAACTTTGTTTTTATTACATCTGGGACTTTTAAAAGACCATTTCAATAAAAAACATGAATTCATTATTTAATAAAGCTTCAGTTCCACAAAGAAACAATACATAAAAAGGAATTTATAGAACAAGAAAGAAATATTCAATTTCAACTGTTTCTATAACAAATTTAAACCACTTTAATAAAAAAGAAAAAAATTCATTTAAAACTTCATTTTTAAAAAAAAAAGTGCGCTTTAAAATAAAAAAAAAAGTTCATTTTAAAATAACATCCACGAAAATTGTGCAGTAATCAAAATGAGTAAGATATGAAAAGCTGTAAAAAGTCTGTTAAATAAGTAAGCTTCTGTTCATTACTACTTGAGGCAAACCAGACAACGCGAAAGAGATCGAACTTACAATGATGATAAATTGTAAACGGTAATCAAGAGCAATGTTTTCATGTCATTTTCAAAATAATCAGACAATTTCATGTTAGAATGTTGCATTCTCATTACCAGGGACTTTTTGTGCTTATACTGCAAATGAACCAAAATTACAATAAATTTTAAATAGTTATTGATCTCATTTTTGTATATACTGTACTGTACTGATGCGGCATTCACCCTGGGCGGATTGAGCCGGCTTCTTCCTGTTATGAGAAGAAGATTCTTGGGATAAATTACAGAAGTAGGGTACCCAGGCCTACTCGAATAACGTTCTTGCTTGCCGCGGGGATTCCCACAGACGCAGAGACAGGAACGACCAGAAGCCGCCGGTTACCGATGCAGACGCTCCTTGGATTTTCACCAGAGCCCTTGTTAGCCAGCGTGTGTGTCAGACCTGTCTGCCTTGGGTGGCCCTACCAGGAACGAAGTTCTGGGCGGCATAGCTCTGACACTACCGTTTACACCCCCCCCACCGACTGTGAGGTAAGGGTTGGACTTTTGGGGGCTTACAGTACCAGGTGTTCCCAAGCGGTCCCCCATCTAAGTACTGACCTGGCTCTACGATGCTTAACTTCGGTGATCGAACGAGAACCGGTGTTTCAGCGTGATTTGACCGTAAGCAAATCACGCTTTTGTATATTGTCATGTATGGATGCCAATATTAAAAAAATTGGCACATTTATACACACACAAAATAATTCAGAATTATTTTAAAATTCCTGTGCTCACTGAATTGTACTAAGCTTTTCAATTTATAAGTAAATAGAGTTTTTATTAAATAACAATATCACCTAGCCAATGCAGATTATATATATATATATATATATATATATATATATATAATCTCATGGTCGTGATTTGGTGAAGACTTGGAGTAAGAATGACTTGCAGACATGGTAAGTTTTAGGTATTTTGGCTTTTATAGACTTAGGTACAAAAACACTTGCTGATGAAATGTTAGAAAATTCCCAATAAATTTTGAATAATTATTGCTCTTATTTTCTGATAATATGATGTATGGATAACCATATTTACAAAATTTGGCAGGTTTATACATGCAGAAAAAAAATTCAAAATTCTTTTTAAAATACTATACTTCCTGAATTAAGCTTTTGGATTTATGATTAGTAAATACAATTTTTACTTAACTATATCTCCTAACTGATGCAAATTAATTTGGAATTTTAAAAGATTTAAAACTTTATAAAAAGTATTAAAATTAAAATTAGTATTAAAAGTATTAAAATTAAAATCTTTCAAAAATGAACACAAATGTAAAATTTCATTCTTCACCAAAAGAAAAATCACCAGGTAAAGACATTCAAACTTCCTATATTCTAATTTATAGTCTCTCTTTGATGCAAGTAAAGACACTCAGGCTTCCTATATTCTAATTTATAGTCTCTCTCTCTGATGCAAGTAAAGACACTCAGGCTTCCTATATTCTAATTTATAGTCTCTCTCTCTCTGATGCAAGTAAAAACACTCAGGCTTCCTATATTGTAATTTATAGACTCTTTTTGATGCAAGAAAAAAAAAGTTAAGCAAAAAGCATAATTTTACAATAATAGTTAAAAATTTCTTTAGTCTTTCATCATAATAATAAATTTTGTCATTAAAGCTTTCTTGTTGTCAAGTTTGGATTGTGTTTTCATCATCTGTACTCATTTTTTAGCATTCTACATGTCATGCCATTTCTTGATATCTCAATATTGGTTACTTTCCCTGTGGACAAAAGCGCTGGGTGCATAATCCAAAACGTGACTTGACCAAAAGAATTGTGAGTTCAATCCCTGGCCACAGCAGAGTGAACAATAAACTTAAAGAGTTAAGATACTGGAGTGAATTAACTGAGATATACAAAAAGTAACTCAAATATATGGCATGTTGAATTAGAACAATCTACCTCTGTGGCAAACGTAAAAGTTCCAATGTATATCACCCTAAGAAGGTCAATGTGTATAATGATAAAAACATTGTGAATGGCAATAATGATGACAACACTCTGAACAAATAGTGTAAATATCAACAATACTTCATGAAATATAGAGAGATAATATCTCCAGAAATAAAGTTAATTTC
>CAHIKZ030005202.1:2735000-2775841 GCA_903632075.3 Acanthosepion pharaonis | reverse complement strand
AGTTATTCCATAATATTATTCAGAGAGTTGCTGATACTTACAGGACCCAGTTTTTCTGATGCATTTGCTTTCCATACACGTATATTCATTTCATCAGACGCTGACAAAATGTATTTGTTGTCAAGAGACCATTGTACATGGTGTACTCGCTGCATTCGTTTTGTATGATATATTTCTCTAGGGAAAGAAAGAAAAAGGTAAATGAATTCAAGAGAGAGAGAGAGAAAAAGCAATAAAGAACAAATCTAAGTTTGCCACAAGGTCAAGTGTTGAGACACCTGTATTCACAATCTTCTATATTGGTAAAGTTACCAACACTACTTAAGCAGATTGGTTCATTAATAAAAAATAGCAGAAAATTGGGGGTGGGGGGCAATTCATTTTTGTAGATTAGCATTCATCAGATCTTCAGAGTTAAAATCGAAAAATATCAATTTTTTTTTTAATCATTTTAGAAGTGGGGTCCTGTTCCTAATAGCGATACAGTGTAAAATCGATCCCTGACTTTTTAAAGAGTTATCTGGATTTAGTTGTCTTGCCTACAGGAACAGTTTTTTTTTTGTTTATTTTTCTTTACAGAAATTTATTTCAACCTTTAGCACACTGCATTATTAATATTACTTCCCTTTTTTCACTGTTTCCTTTTTCAAGGCCTCTCAGTTGCAGTATCCTTATTGTTAATTTCACTCAAAATCATCTTTTGTTGCCATAGCAGGATATGACAACACAACCATGAAATTCAAACACACTATTCTTCAGGGATCAGAGTCACCTTCAGTGGCAGGATAAACTTTTTGTACAGCAAATGAAGTCACATACATGTTTTTGTTACTTCAAGTCTCTTTTCCAACTGTGAGATCATTATCTAGTATTCACTGCCATATAGGAGGACCATTTTTTTTTTGCTTTTTGCATATGCACTTTAAACTCTGCCAAATTCTTTTTCTCGACATGGTATTTTCAGCATTTTTCTGTAGAACCATATTTCTGTTGCTTCAAGTCTCTTTTCCAATTGTCAGGTGATTGTCCAACACTCAATGCCATATAGGAGGACCGATCCGTACTCCAAAAGAATGATCCCCAAGTGTTGCAGGTGGATAGCAGGTGAGGCAGAATGATTGAACGACAATCAAAGATTTAGAAACAGTTTCAATAAAATTCATATGCCAAAAATAAATATGATTTCAAAATTTTAAATATTATTATCGATTACTTGTAATTGCATGCATGAGACCCAGTATAAATAGCTATAAGTAATTATCGACTGATTTTATCATTAGGATATTTTTGCATTATATCAAGTATTAAGAATATAGTAGCTAGGGTCTGCAAATTGGAGGAGAGAGTTATCAATGATAATGTTCTGACTTCGAATCTGTAGTTATCTCCCTTTAATCCAATCTCTGTTTTTTTTTGTATTTTCTAATGTACCTTTTATCACATAAAATCTGGTGAGACGCGAGCAAATTTTTATTCTGAAAATGCAGCCTCGAGGAAAACAATGTTTGGGAACCACTGCACCAAAGTAACTATTATGAAACAATGGCAGTAGTTTCTCCCGAAAATTCGCTGGTATATTTCGCAAAACAGTAATCTTTTTTTTTTTTTTTCTTTTCCTAAAACTGAGCTGTGAAACTGAAAAGAGAGAAAAACTGTGTTCCAAAAACAACGACTGTGTTCCACCAATCTTCAAACAACGACTGACCAGTCTACCTCCTCCGTGTTCCACCAATCTTCAAACAACGACTGACCAGTCTACCTCCTCCGTGTTCCAAAAAACAACGTTCCACCAATCTTCCAAACAAACGACTGACCAGTCTACCTCCTCCGTGTTCCACCAATCTTCAAACAACGACTGACCAGTCTACCTCCTCCGTGTTCCACCAATCTTCAAAACAACGACCAGTCTACCAGTCTCTTCAAAACCTCCTCCTCCTCCGTGTTCCACCAATCTTCAAACAACGACTGACCAGTCTACCTCCTCCGTGTTCCACCAATCTTCAAACAACGACTGACCAGTCTACCTCCTCCGTGTTCCACCAATCTTCAAACAACGACTGACCAGTCTACCTCCTCCGTGTTCCACCAATCTTCAAACAACGACTGACCAGTCTACAGTCTACCTCCTCCGTGTTCCACCAATCTTCAAACAACGACTGACCAGTCTACCTCTCCGTGTTCCACCAATCTTCCACCCAATCTTCAAACAAACAACTTTGACCAGTCTACCTCCTCCGTGTTCCACCAATCTTCAAACAACGACTGACCAGTCTACCTCCTCCGTGTTCCACCAATCTTCAAACAACGACTGACCAGTCTACCTCCTCCGTGTTCCACCAATCTTCAAACAACGACTGACCAGTCTACCTCCTCTATATCCACCTGGAAATTCTGAATTTAACCTGGACTCGAACACTGATCTCTGGCACCAGAGAGAAGCAAGCAACTATCTCCACCCACACAAGCTGTTTGACAACCATTTCTTATTTGATTGATGTTTAGAGAGAAAATAAAATTGTTTAACATACATACCTGCCCACCATCGTCCGCAAAGGGTGTGTCAAAAGAACTTTTTTTTTCCCCTTGATTTGGCTATTACTGTATACTCTCTCAGTAATTTTTATTGTTTTAAAAGTAATTTCAAAGTTATTTTTAAAATGCCCAAACATATGAAACTGGATTTATTCATTCTGTTTTTCTCAAGAATTGACAACAACAATATTAAACACTCTTGTAAGTAAAATAAAAAGAAAATATGGCAAAAACAATTACCGGCTTCGTCCACTGTTTTGGGGGAAGATACGTACACACTTGTCCCAGCCAGCAGATGCAAATTCCCGACCAGTTGGTGAATAATCAACATCAATAACTAGAAAAAAAAATAAATTAAATTCAATTTATAGAGAAATCAAACTGTAGCAAAAGAAACTAAATAAACACAAACACATTCTTAAGATATTACAAGCTTTGGTTTGGTTTATTTAATGGAATATCAACACCTTATGGGTCATTTTATGCTGAAATTTAATTTTCTTTCTTGGGAGCATTCTTTTACAAAAATGTATTTCTAGTAATTTTTTTGCTTACAAAAATGTATTTCTAGTAATTTTTTTTGCTTATAAATATCTATTTCTAGTAATTTTTTTTTAATACAAATATCTATTTCTAGTATTTTTTTTTGCTTACAAATATCTATTTTTTTTTTTTGCTTACAAAATCTATTTCTAGTAATTTTTTTTGCTTACAAAAATCTATTTCTAGTAATTTTTTTTGCTTACAAAAATCTATTTCTAGTAATTTTTTTACTTACAAAAATCCATTTCTAGTAATTTTTTACTTAAAAAAATCCATTTCTAGTAATTTTTTCTTACTTACATGAATGTATTTGTAGTATTTTTTTTTTTTACTTATAAAAATGTATTTCTAGTAATTGTTTTTTTTTTCCTTACAAAAATGTAAATGTGTTTCTTGTAATTTTTTTTCCACTTTTGTTACAAATATGTATTGCTGGTAATATTTTTTTTCCTAAATGTTTTTTTTACTATAAAAATGCATTGCTGATATTTCTATTCTAAATTTTTTTATAATTTCATAATGTTTTGATCCCAGTTTGGGGGTTAACTATTTACCCATAGCTGGGACCCTAACAGGAGATCATACTGCCTACTGGAAATACAAACCTGAATTTACTTTATAACATGGAAGACTTCAAGCTTATACGAAAATATATTGATCTCTGCGTATTCCTATAAGAACAGAAAAGGATTTCTTAACAAACTGTTTATATGAGAAAATCGTTCAATCAAGCTTATCTAATATTTTGAAATCATCTCCGAATATGTTTTCACAACATCGGCCACATGACGACGACGTGATCATATTAAAATGGAACGCTGATCTTATAAAAAAATTTCAGTTATCTGTTTAGTCTTACTCTTATGTCCATCGTCTTTTTCATGTTGAATTGAATATAGTCTAATGTTAATTGTTTTATGAATATGTCCTGAAGATGGTCTACTAGACCGAAACATCCGACATTGACATTATATTAACATTAAAACGGCATAATTGCATATTAGAATTTTTATCTGTTTTTCCATATATTTTTCTTCAGAGATGTAAATGCGTGTGCGTACATATGTATAACTAGCTTAAAAGCCACCCTATTGGGTGGCATTTAAACTAGCCCCTATGAAGGGCTCTTGATTAGGTCTTTGGCTTGCTCAGAAGTTTAAAAATTCCTAAGTCTTTGCATATTCTTAGCACTGGAAGCTCTCCTGGCTGCCATTTCATCTGAGTTTTCATTTGAATGAGACTTCCTTTATCTTGGATATTTTGATTGCAATCTGGTCCTCTGTGGGCGGAGATTTCTTTTTTGCAAGGCATACTGCTGCTGTATGCGATAGGCAACAATAAACTACAGAAGAACTCAAAATTGATCGCTGCATTTAAGTATTGTCTTAATATTTAAGCTTACCTTTTAGAAGTTCAATGATAATTCTTTAGCTGCCATTTAATTTAAACTTTAGCATGCTAAATTCTTACTAGAATTGTTTCCCTGCCACTCCATTTTTTTTTTTTTTGAGGGCACAAAATCATGAACACCTATTGTATTAAAATTGTTATAACTTTCCTTGTATCAACACTTTAACATACTTTAACTTTTATTGCTTCTTGTGGAGTTATGGGGTGCAATAAGAAGCAAAATGGCTAAGATGGCTTTCATGTCATCAAAAAAGCAATGTACTTCTTCATGTTTATATATGAAAAGACACCAGCATTTGTTTGGTCTTTCTTTCACCTGACTAGTATATTTATTTGTCTCACTGACAAATAAAGTTATTATTTTGTTGTTTATAAATAGACAAAATAATTCACCTTCAGAAAGGCTATCAGGTACATCAATGGTCACCAGTAGCTTCCATAAGATTAGTCACCCATGGATGATAGTAGAAGCTAGTGGTCATCTAGTGATCATCATTGCTTTTTTTCTATGTCACTAGCGTGGATCTTCGACCAATTCACCGTCAATACCCACTTGAGTAAAGACTTCAAAATCATCACCAAAGTCAGAGTCAAAAAAAACTTCTGAATAAAGGCTTCATTGGATGTTGATGCGGCCATTTTTGTTTATGAAAATATCGCAAAAATATTTATATGAGTATAATCAATGTTACACTTTGTGTAGAGTGCAAAAGAATTTAAAATGGCATCAGGAAAAGGAAGTTTGACCTCGTTCAAAGCAGTAGTAGGCGATTTCCAGTTTAAAATACCAGAAATAACAGTTGACAAGTGTTTATTTATAGCAACCATCTCAAGGCAACATAATGTGCCTAGAGCAGCAAAGGGAGAGAATTCTACAGCGACTATTTTCGCCTCTAGCATGATAAAGGTTAAAGACAATTTGATGCATGTAGGTCCATACAAAAAATTATTTTTATTTCATGGCTGACTTTTACTGGATTTCACAATTAATTTAAATTATTCAGAAATTTATTTCCAACTTATAAAAATTGTTATTGTACAAAAAAAACTTGTCACCAAAAAATCATGTAAAATAAAAAAATAAAAAAAAAAAGAGTGCACTTAATTGGGTCTACATCACAATAGGTAGGGGGGAGTAGATGCGACAGACAACAATAAACTACAAAAGGACTTAAAACTGATCGCTGCATTTAAGTATTGCATTAATATTTAAGCTTACTTTTTAAAAGTTAAATGATAATTCTTCTGCTGCCACTTGAAGAAAATTTGATGTACATAGGTCCTTACTTTCCATAAAACAATTATTTTTATTTCATGGATGACTTTCACTGGATTTCGCAAATAATTTCAATTAGTCCCAAATTTATTTCTAAGTTAAAGAGATTGTTATTGTACAAAAAACTTTGTCGCAAAAAAAAAAAAAAATCGCCGAAAAAAATCGCAATAATGAAAACTTGGGAATCCAAAATCTCAGCATTACAGGTCTGGATCTGACCCAGAATATTTTTAATTTGCTCAGTCAGTTTGATCTCCAAAATGGTATAGGTTGGGCTACAGCCTCTAGTAGTAAAGTTGAAATCGCTGACATTCACTTTTATTTAAATAGATATAATGACCCTAAGAAAACTTCCTAAAATAGTGGGGGGTTATAGGCCAGGTTACATATATGGTATTAGGTTGGTGCAAAAATAATGACGTAATAATGTCGTTTTTGGACGTATTTTTTAACGTCAAAAAACGACATTCTTACGACATTATTTTTGCACCAACCTAATACTATAAAAAACACAAACAAAACTATCCTCTCTGTCCTGTTATATCTCAAATTTCCACTCCTTTGGGAATTTGCAATAAAACAAAAATCACAAAAACCAACTGATCACACCGTAGATTCTCTGTCAATACAGCATAAAAATCCAACTCTTGAAGTAATTCAAATTCTAAAAAAAGAAAAACCTAACAAGTAAACCATTGCCTCTGGAATTTCTTATGGAATCACTGGAATGAATTAGTATAATTTTTTGAGGTACTTTTCAAGCCATTATCTATGGTATATATCATAAAACAGGGCAAATAGAGCCCCAAAATCAGGCAGGTGTTCAACCTCCTATTCTCGCCTCACCTCCCCCACCGACAGATACCCCAATTCACTTACAGTGCGAGTCAGCCATCATCTTGGACGTTAAGGCCTGCACTATAGCGGTGGACTACTCTCTGTGTGTACTACTGTATATATATATATATATATGTGTGTGTGTGTGTGTGTATATATATATATATATATATATATATGTATGTGTGTGTGTGTGTTACTGTATATATACATATATATCAATATATATATATATATATATATATATATCAATATGGTGTTTTCCTTTCGCCTTTCAACAATAATGTGATTAAGCTTATCAGACAATATGAAAGGAACCTACTTAAAATAAATAGACAAAACTTGTCTATATTATTTAATGAAATATGCATCAATGAAAAACTGCTGTCTAAATATACACTATATATATATATATATATATATATATATATATATATATATATATGTATATGTATATGTATGTGTGTGTGTGGGTGTGTGTTTTGTGTAGTCAACATTGAAATTAAGTGAAAGTCTTAAGAACTTACCTGCATCCACATGATCCATGTGAATATTTATTGGCTGTCTTAAGTTACGCATATCAAATGTGTACAAGCTGTCAAAATAAGGGAAGAAAATTTGATTTTTAAGAAGGGAATAAAAAAAAATGGACAAAATAAAAAGAAGCACAACAAGAATTATTTGACAAGGTATTCCCTAGCAGGGACAATGGAATGGTAACAACTGATGCCTATGGAATGAATATAGGGTTCAGATTCAAATTTCCCAGCAGATACAGAAATAGAAGATTTATCAACCAAATTGCCAGGATTAAGTGACTTGTTCCAATAGAACAATTGGCTGACTAAGCCGCATGAGCGAAATTGGGGAGAAAAAAATACTCTTTGGAAGCTGTTATGTTTAATGCCAGTACAAAGTAAAAGTCCTCACCTAACGAGCAGAGAAGGCCAAAAAAAATTCTCCGCAAAGTTCAATTAACAAATATTGTGGATAATGCAACGCATAGGTTTAATCAAATCCACATTTAATTTTTTTTTTCTATTTACTGTTAGCTCACCCTATACAAGGCCCAAGGGCCACTCAAGGCAGAGGGTTGCCGAGTGAGATTGTTGGAGGAAGTAAGAAATGCATATTATGAGGATGTGTACAATAGATACTGGTTGACCCTAGACTTGAAGAGACCATGACTGTAGTTGTTAGGGAAGCATCCACTCGGGAGTCTGTTCTACAAAGTAACAATTCTAGGGAAGAAGCTGAGTGGAACTTGTTCCTTTATCAAAAGAACACAAAGGGAATGCCAATGGTTTGCCACTGTGGACACAATATGGCTGGTCCTAGCTGTGAAGGTCCAAGATGGTGGAACTAATGAATGCAGCTCATCTGAACATCTGCGATAGTAATTAGACTAGAGTAGTAAGAGGCTAGCAATATTTCATCGGTGAGATAAGGGTCACAGGGTGGAGAAGAATTCATCAGCCTGAACAAGCATTTTTGAACTGTGTTGAGGCTGGACACTGAGCAGCACCAGATATGGATGATTGATTTTGTTTAGCGGCACATCAATATCTTTATGTGTTATTTAATGCTGAAATCTAAATATTTTTGAACGCAATTGTATGCCTTCAACCACAGGTATAATAATGTATTGCTGGTAATTTTCCTCCAAATAGGTATTGTTGGTCATTTTACTATAAATAGGTATTATTGGTCATTTAATATAAATATGTATTGTTGGTCGTTTTCATTTAATATAAATAGGTACTGTTGGTCATTTTACAAGGTAACCAAAAAAGTTCTGTCTGTTTTTTGATTAGTCATTGAATGAAATTGAAATATATACAAAATGCGTGTAGCAATTGTTTTCAAATTTGTACAGCCGGAAGTAGGAACATCAAACGTTATAAAAGACACGTGCACCATGCCCGGCCATCAGTTATAAGCTGGACAGCTGTGAGAAGGATGGAAGTGTTTAGAGATTTCCTTCGGGATTGTTTGCTTTACGACTTCAAAGTGGGCTTATCAGCAGCTGCATCAAGTTGCCGCATATCTCAAGTGCTTGGGGATAGTGCTGTGGATGAATGTACTGTAAGGCGTTTGTTTTGAAAATTCAAGTCGGGAGATTTGTCTCTCCATGATGAGCCACGCAGTGGACAACCACAGGTCTTGAATGACGGAGTCCTGAAGGCGGCCATTGAAGAGGACAGTAGTCTAACGTGTGGTGAACTTGCAAGACAGTTCAACGTTTCCAATGAAACATTTAGACTAGATAAGACATACAAACTGAGCAAGTGGGTTCCGCAAACGCTGTTGGAGGTCCTCAAAGGGACAATGAGTGGCAGCCTGCGTATCGCTGCTTTCTCGCCACCGTACCGCATCCTTATTCAATCGAGTGCTTACCAGTGATGAAAAGTGGGTTCTGTATGAAACTCCCAAGCGTTCCAGACATTGGTTGTTTCCTCAGGATGCTGTCCCTCACACCGCAAGACCGCCTATGCACCCACGCAAGATTATCCTTTGTGTCTGGTGGACAGGTCATCAAGTGGTTCATTATGAACTGCTACCAACAGACCAAACAGTCACTGGAGACCTATACTGCAGCAATTGAAAACGTGTGCAACAGGCATTACGCCAGAAGGAGCCAGCACTGGTGAATCGCAAAGGTGTGCTTTTCCTCCATGACAACGCCAGGCCGCATGTCGTGCAAGTGGTCAGGGATACCATACAGCAACTTGGGTGGGAGACTTTGTGCCATCCACCTTATTCACCTGACCTTGCGCCATCCGATTACCACCTCTTCCACTCCCTGGATAATCATCTTCGTGGGAAATTCTTCACCAATGAAGCAGACTTGCGCAAAGCCCTCATGGACTCCTTTGCGTCAAATGTATTGTTCGTAATTTTACAATAAATATGCATTGTCAATAGTTTCCTTATACAAAAATGTATTGCTGGTATTTTTACCACAAAAATACACTTTCATAGTATTTTTTTGTTTGGAGGTTAACTATTTGCCCATAGCTGGGACCCTAATAGGTGCTGCCACCCCAGGTCAGGGTGGACCTGGGAACAACAGCAATTAAGAGGTGAATCCATGATCCTAAAAACCACGAATCTCCTGAGCAGAGGTTTTGCTGCCAGACAGCAATCTTACATTCTTTATTCGTTTGGTTTGTTTTAAGACAAATCAACCTCAATGGGTTATTTAATACAGACAAGATTTTTTATTGTCGGTTACATTTTTTTTTTTTTTTTTTCAAAAATGTATTGCTGGTATTTTTACTATAAAGCCCATTTTTACACTTTCATATTGTTTTCACCCCAGTTGGGGAGGGGGTAACTATTTTCCCATAGCTGGAACCCTAACAGGTGCTACCACCTCAGGTCAGAGTGGGTCTGAGAACGTCAGCAATTAAAAGGTGGTTTCATGCACCTCAAAACCTCCTGATCAGAGGCCTTGCTGCCGGATGTAGTTTATCGTCGTACCCAGGATCTCCATTCCTGATCTGATCTGGCTCTTATAATGTCGGCAGGAGTTAGGTATTTCCTGAATGGATATAATGAACCAACCATTCTTCAAGAATCTTTTATGATGGCACGAATACATGCATTCCATTTTGAGGTCAGGAGTGAGCTTTAGAACCAATAGGCATCCAAAGACAAGAAGCCTCTTTGGGGATTTGACCACTCATCAAGATTGGTGCAGGTTTAGGGTCTGTTCGGTGATGATTAAATGATACTAGTTTAGCTTGGGTTGTATTGAATGATACTGGCTAGTCTTTTACGCATTTAGACATGACAGGAGAGTTCAACTGTCAAGCACTTTTTATCAAGATATACAGAGTTGAACTGTGGTATCATCTGCATATATATTTACTAAGGATCGGAGAGTCAGATGATGGGGTGATATTGTGACAGGGTTAAGGGATCACCCACAAGACAAGGAACTGACCATTTTTACAGCATCTTACCTATTGAGGTGGCCAAGAGCTGTAGGTATTTGAGGCAAGAAGCCTCTTTGGGGGTTTGACTACTCATCAGGATTTGGTGCCAAAACATTGAACTCGTATACACCCGAATATCAGCTATGAACTGGTATGGTTTTACACTCTGCCAAAATCTAAAGCCATCACAAGAGGATGAGAGCATTTTGACGTACTTTATATCATACACACATTAGAAAATAAAACAAGACTCACTTATAATCTTCATTGGCTGCTGTGAATATGAAAGGTTCCATTGGATTCCAAGCCATGGCATTTGATTTGAGTTTTAGTAAAACCTAAAAAGACAAAAAAAATTTTTAACAAGCATATTTTTTTTTTTGTTAAAGCAAGAGCAAGAATAATCTATTTTTCACTTTTGAATATCATCCTGAAGTGATGCTAAGTTACCCTGATGAAGGCATACTATGATAGTCGAAGCTTCATTAGGTAACATCAAGAAATGCAGGAGGAGAGAGAGAGAGAAAGAGAGAGAGTAGTGTAGGTCTTGTGATATCTGTGGACATATTTATTCTTGTTTTTTTAGTCCATTTAAAAAGAAAGCAAATTTTTAATCCCCGCCTGTATTTAATCACTGAATGGTGGTAAAAAGGTTGCATGAATGTGGACAACAAACAGGTAACAAACCAAAAACAATTTTTTTTTTTTAACACATTAACTGCCAGAGGTCAATTACAAAATTTGACTTCAAATGCCAAAGTCAGAGTCAGAGTAGCCAACATAGCTAAGAAAAAAATTTTGTGTGCTGATTAACACCTTCAACTGAAGTCTTATTGTTTTCACACTAAAAACATCACTGCAAATAAAATTTTTGGTGTCTGGAAAAAATGCCAAGCACAAGATAATCCATAGTCGTTTTTAATTGTTTCATCCCCAAGCAAGGCAATTTTTTTACAGTTGAAACATTAGTTCTAATTCCAATCACCAAAGTTAAGCAACATCAAGCCTGTTCAGTACCTAAATGTATAGTTACAAGTTCTCCGTGATACAGAAAATGGGGAAAAAAGAAACACAGAAATAAAGTAGAAAACAGAAAATCACAGAAAACTAAAATATTCCAAAGGTAAAATGTAAAATTCCTGAGCTGGAACTTGACAGAATCATTATTTTGCATAAATTTGCAATACAAAACAAATCAGTCATTTATACACAAGTGCTACAACTTATATTACTGCAACATGTCATTCTGTCAATAGCATGGGGGATTTCCTAGTACTGCACAAATGCTATAACCTAATTTATGATATTAACCTGACCAAACCAATTGCTGCAGGGCAAATACCCATGAGCTATATTAACATATGAATAGCGTGGTATGCACCATCAAGGGTAGTAAAGATAAAAATTGCTGTTTATTTAGTAATTAAATTAGATTTGTAAAGGCTGGTTTGATTATCTTTCATGATGAGTAAATGAAAAGCTATCAAACTTGGTGGGTGCACACTTTCAGCAAAATACAGAGCCGAAGAGCCAGCTTTTCTGTGATGATTTTTATCATGATGGTGATACATTATTTTGCATTTTTTGTCAACGCACCATAAATTGGACTTGGAGGGAGACACTTGTGAATTATCAGAAACCATTGAAGTACAAAAAATAAAAGATGTATATGTAAGTAGGTTATATATTTGTATATTTTACTGTTCACACTTAAGTCTCTGTTTTTGACATGTTTTCACGATTTTGAAACAAAAACGGAAAATTGAAATTTACTGTCATGGAAGAACACAGAATTTGACGTTTTAAAACATGGAGAACTTGCAGCGTAGCTAAATGAATAGTGCTGCCCTGGGCCAAGAGGGTGGCTGCTGGAAGATCTTATGTCTGGCAACAGGACTCTGCACCATGCCACACAAGCAGGAGAACACAATCTTGGCTGTCAGACAATTTCTGCCACCACATCACCTTTTACATCTGGCCATCCAACTCCCTAGACAGCAACCCCCTTGATTATTATATGTGGGGACAGTTGTGCAAAAGAACAACAAAAATCCTTGTAACAGCAAAGATGAATTGAAGGCAAAGATTATGACAGAATTCACCAACTTAAACAAGGAAGAAGACTTGTTAGAAGGTGTGTTTGAAGCCAGTGATGATTTTATTGAATAAATTTACTTTTTAGTATTTCAAGAAATTCTTGTACAATTTTGGTAAATATATCTGTAAAAAAAAGATGGCAGTGTTATTTTCAAATAAAATTGCAAAAATGACTTACTTTTCGCAGTGGGGCTGTACCTCTCATGTCATAAAGCATTATGCTGCGGTCACAAGCAGTTGCCCCTAATAAATGGTGCTAAGATGGAAAAGAAAAAGTCAAATTGAGAAAAAAAGTTTTTGTTTTTAGAAAGCAGGAGATATTATTTTATATATATATATATATATATATATATATATATATATATAATAATGAGTACAGACGATCCTTAAAAATCTATTCGTTATAATTTATTTCATGAATATAGAAATATTCATCTTTTCAGACCAAAGTTTTAATAAATGGAGTCAATTCATTCAGATGTAAGGAAAAGGGAGAGAAAAAAAAAAAAAAACAAAATTTAATATCAAAAGAGGAAGAAAGAAAAATAAAAATTTCAATATAAGGTTTTAAAAAGAGAAAAGAGAGGAGAGTAGGAAGGAGAGAGGGAAGGAAAGAAGGAGGAATTAAACATGAGCTGATAGGGTGACCTAGAAATAATTCTTTCTTTAAGGACTGAACAAGATACAGAGCGAGGGAGGGAAGCGATCAGATTCAAAATAGATACTTTGAATTGTCTGATATTCATGTATTTTCAACAGTCAAACTATCATCATTATCGCATTATAATCATCACAATTTCAAATTGATAATAATAATATTTGACAACAAATGTGCTAACCATATTCAGAAATTAAAACATCCCTACTACACACTAAGACATACACATAATGCACACACTCAATTAAGCTGAAAAATCGAATCATCCTTGATAATGGCTAAAGGTATAGCCGAAATCACTGAGAAATATAAAACATTTGAACAGTTTTTATACACTCTTTGTCCAGAAAAGATAGCTCTCGTCCGAACACAAAAAAAATTAAACAAAAAGCTTAACCGTAGTACCTTGTCTGTCGTTTTTAATGAAACATGCATAAACGAAGGATTGCTGCCTAAATATATATATATATATATATATATATATATAAAAAGAAATACACATAACATATTACATTAACTGCACAACTCCGAGTTTCATACTGAAGCAATTTTCTATATTCCATTCCAATAATAACTTGTGTCGACCCAAAATATAAAAAATAAAAATAAATATAATTCCAGCACTTTGAAATTGCTTCTCCATGAAACTCTGAGTTGTGCAATTAATGTAAGATATTATGTGTATTTCTTATATATATATATATATATATATATATAAAAAATGAAAATAATATTAATATCAGTTGATGTTCATATATCATATAAATTGATATTTAAAGATAATCTTTTTTATATATATATATATATATATATATATATATATTGAGCACAAAATTATTAATGCTGATTTTTAATATTTTAGTATCAGCTGTTTATTAAATCTATATATATATATATATATATATATATATATATATATATATAGCATATATTTATTCAGTAATATAGATATATTATGTCTATTTATTTTTACAATAATCTTTTTTCTTTGTCTAATTATATTCTTGATGTTAAGTTGAAATTCATCAAGGCGAATTTTGTAAATATGCTTTGTTATAATTATTTTAAAATTAATTGTTGCGGTTACAATGTCTTGTGTTCCCGATGCAAGGGAGATAACTAGAGATGATAGCTTGCAACATGGCGTTAAATGTTAATCAACTCAAATGAATTTGAAAACATTGCTACAATACTCATAATAAATTTGTTTAGTGTTGGTTGGTTGCTATATATATATATAGTAATCCATTGGTATAATCCAGGCGATTATTATGCATATAAGTGCTAGTGTTGGTATGCGTGAGGAGACACACATACATATGTATATAGGTCAGCCTTATATATATATTATATATATATATATATATACACACTCATAGAAAATATTCGTCCTCCAACAGGAATTGAACCTGTATCCTATATGGAACTGTCATTTAGCCTGACGTGCCTTAACTGATCGATGCATTTTCTTTTTAAATGTCAGTACCTGTTTATTTAATCTGTTGATGTGATGACAGCTTGATAACAGATCAATATTTATCTAATTTTGTTCTACGGAGGTTTTATCCATCAAAAAATAATTGAAGAACATAACATGAGTGTCTTTTATATATAATTGTTAAGTACTGAGTAATCTGAAAAAATTTAAAAAAAATATTCCCTGTAATCTAATGTTTTATGTAAAATTAAATACTTCGGCTTTAAATTTACTACAGTTATTGCTCTCATTTTTGTTAATGTTATGTATGAACATCCATATCTACAAAAATTGCCATGTTTACACACATGCAAAAACAATTCAAAATTCTTTTTAAAATATTGATAGATGGGGTCTGTAAATTTTAATAGGTATTATGATTTATGATATGATCAGTAAATATAATTTTATTTAATAACAATATCTCCTAACCTGAATTTTAAAAGGTTTAAAAAAAACTTTATTATTCTAATTAAAATTTGATTATAGTAGTAAAGGCTTTGTGCAGAACCAAACTTTTTGAAGGGCTGAATATATAGACTTGGTGCACTATGTGCCACAAGGACCCAAACAACACTCTGCAGGATTTGAATTCAGAGTTGTTCTTCTCCTAGGCCAGTTGCCATCCAAGGCTATAGAACCCAGTCTGTTCTGCTATTTACCCTTGGCTGGAGGGAGAGGAAGAGGATTCATACCTTTCCCAAGGGTATTAGCATGTAAGTGAATGAAACAGATTCAGTGGAATTCTCCAGAATTTGGCTCTCCAATTCCTGAATCTGGCCCACTATCCACTACTACACTGTGCCTATATATATATATATATATCACAGCTGTTTGAGGTTTCCTACAGACCATTCACTGAACTTAAATAAAAAATAATTCAGGTTTCCTATGGTAAAATTTTTTTTTCCCAAGTGAAAATCATCACAAAAATAGCAAAAGTCATTTTGTCACAGCTTATATTTTCTCTCAAAATATGGGTTTTTTTATACTTTTTAGGGGTAAAATATTGAAAAATGACTGTTTTATCATCACCTAAACGAATATCAAGGAAACTTTTGATCTGAACCCCATGAAACTAGGTATTTTCTGAAAGCAAAAGATATATTCTTTCATTTAAAAAGTAAAAATAGCTGGTGTAAATGACTCAAAAAATTTTTTCAGTGGGTAAAATGTGAAAAATAGTGAAAATTTTGCATTTTTTTATATTGTTCTAAACAAATATTTCCCCCATTAATGGGAAATTAACCATTTTTTTTTTTTTTTTTTTTAAAATCAGAAAGCCTAGATCATAATCAAACTATTTCAGGCATAAAATTGAGAGTTTTGAAGGAAATCAACATTCCTAGGGGTTCAAAAAAAATACAAAATCCATTGTTAATTTTCAATTATGACTGCCAAGGGTTAAAAAAATTGACACCTGGCCACGGAAATCTTTAGTAAAAGGCAAGAGATTTATCTGCAATTCCTAACCACCAGAAACCAAAAAAACTTTTTTTTCTAAAAATCGTGATAAGGGAAAATAAACCTAATTGACTTTGACGTCTAGGTCAAAGGCCAGCCAGCCAGCCAGCCAGCCAGCCAGCCAGCTAGCAATAAAACGGACGGCAAACCTTAGAACAAGTTGTAATAAAACCCACCACTCCCAGATAAAAGCAAAGGGTGAATAAAAAGGGTTCACAATTACTAGGGCTTCATATAACCTATGTTTGAACAATGGCTTGATAAGTTTTGTTTTGTTTTAACACCCGGATGACCCGGTGATGACAACAACACTTAGCAGACAACATTGTTTTTTTTTAAAAAGAAAATTCACATATCTTTTGTATTTCCCATCGCATCACGGTCCATTTAGCCTTTCTTTTTATTCAATGATGTTCATGCCAAATGAAAGAGAAAGGAATGAATTTTGAATGATGTTATTTTGAAGCGAAAATGAATATTTTTCATTAAAAAAAAAATTTTTCTCAGAAAATTGCATAATTTCTTAATGCTAACCGCCGAGTGACATTTTCCACAGCCAAATCGAAGATTAATTACCAGTGAATAATTCCATGTGCAAAAAATAGCCGTCTGGATCCTATAAGGTCGCCTAAAAGGTCCAGAAGTTTACTAATTGATCGAAAACCTGTTTTCACATTTACCATAATTGTATTTTTCACGGTCAGTTTCCATTATTTCATCTTGATATTATCATTTTCGGACAGCCAAGTCATCAAGGATTCAGGAAAACACTTTGACATAGGTTTTCTTTTTAAGAACTTTACATTCTATGAGGTGTTTAAAAATGTTACTGACGAATGAGATTTTTTTTGCCGCATATTTAATTTCTTTATGCATGTTGTTGATTTTCCTATATGACAAAAAACAAGGGTTTTAAACAATAGCTGTATATATATATATATATATATATACCCACATACAATAATGCAGAGATAGTAACAATATTCCATTTTTCATCTAATCTGTCTCTTTTAAAAAGCAAACATATCAGGATGAGCCAGGTATTTTCTGTAGTGGCACAAGGTTATTTCAAGGTTTATATATTCCATATTGTTTTCAGGTCTAATTTAACTAAAATCTCTTTTGATTTATGAGTTTGCAGATAATCTAAACCTAATTTTATGTTGTCATATATAATTTCATTTTGGATTTTGTATACTTTTCTTTTAGCATTGTATATGAAAAAAAAAACTGGGATAGTAGAGGATTTTAAAAATATTTGCAGTGCATTTTTTTTTTTTTGCCAGGGGGTACAAATTTTAAGGGCTTTATAATTATTCCAGAACCTGAAAGACTTTCGGATCTTGGAGGTTTTCTGAAAAATGATGCTCAACCTGTACTTTGTCTTTTGGTTTGGTTTACGGCATATCAACACCTCAATGGGTTATCTAATGCCGACAAAATTTTTATTGCTGGTAATGTTTTTCTTCTAAAATCTATTTCTGGGAATATTTTTCCTTGAAAAAATCTATGGCTGGTAATATTTTCTTCAAAGAATGTATAGCTGTTTGTTTTGCTAGTACTTTTTTATGTATTCCTGATTATAATTTTTCCTTTAAAAATTATTGTTGGTAATATTTTTTTTTTATCACAAAGTATTTCTGGTATTAAAACCTATTTTTACACAAGTTTGGGTGTCAACTATTTGCCCATAGCTGGGACCCTAACAGGTGCTACCACCCTGGGTCAGGGTGGATCTGGGAATGCCAGCAATTAAGAGGTGGTTCAACGCTCCTCAAAACCTCCTGATCAGAGGCCTTGCTATTGGGCGTAGTTTATCGTCATACCCAGGATGTGGATGTAGTTTATCGTGTCTTATTTATTTTTGGGGGGTGATTACAAACTTTTCTACATCACCAAAAGACTAAATTTCCACCTTCCGTTGTTTCTGAAAGCCCCATGCTACTAAATTTTGAATTTTACTACTTTGACTTTTACAATAAGCTGGGCTAACTTGAGCTACTAATGAAAATAAAGTCACTTGAGTAGCATTAGGATTTCAAATGCAGGTCAATTTCACTACTTTTGTGAGAATTAATATTTAGTCATAATAAAATAATACTGCTAAAAGATCCACTGAAAAACTGATTAAATACGTAATTGTTTTTGAATTGTTTGCAATCTAAACTAAATTTCTTTTGATTTTTGTATTTTACAGAAAATATAATAAGCCTAACGTTATGATGCATCTATACTTTCCTTTTCTTTTAGAATTGTATATGAAAAAAAACCCAAAAAACTAAGATAGTGGAGGATTTTAAAAATATTTGCAGTGTATTCCTTTACATTCTATTTGATGGACTCCTGCTTCAGATGTAAAGTTTTAGATTACGTTACAAAGAGAAAGATTTAACAACTCAAAGGAATAAAGAGATATACAAGCGACGACTTACTTCTACAGGATTAAACTTGACAGACTGAATACTGTCAACCCCCCAGGTAAACGTCCGGATTGGCTCGGCCCTCATCTCATCCCAAATGTCTACCTGTTCACCACAGGTGGCCAGGATATTGTCTTTCCAATGATGATCCATTGAGTGGAACAATGTCTGAGATAAAAAAAACAAAAAACAATCAATGCAAAATGTCAGTGGATACAAACTGAAACAGAATTAAATTTTCTTGGGAGTAAAAAAAAAAAAAAAAATTTGTCTTCTTTTATTATAGTCCACAGGTGTAGACATTTATTATTATTATTATTATTATAATTATAGTCCACAGGTGTAGATATTTATTATTATTATTATTATTATAATTATAGTCCACAGGTGTAGACATTTATTATTATTATTATTATTATAATTATAGTCCACAGGTGTAGACATTTATTATTATTATTATTATTATAATTATAGTCCACAGGTGTAGATATTTATTATTATTATTATTTTTATAATTATAGTCCACAGGTGTAGACATTTATTATTATTATTATTATTATTATAGTCCACAGGTGTAGACATTTATTATTATTATTATTATAATTATAGTCCACAGGTGTAGACATTTATTATTATTATTATTATTATAATTATAGTCCACAGGTGTAGATATTTATTATTATTATTATTATTATAATTATAGTCCACAGGTGTAGATATTTATTATTATTATTATTATTATAATTATAGTCCACAGGTGTAGACATTTATTATTATTATTATTATTATAATTATAGTCCCCAGGTGTAGATATTTATTATTATTATTATTATTATAATTATAGTCCACAGGTGTAGATATTTATTATTATTATTATTATTAAATTATAGTCCACAGGTGTGAACATTTATTATTATTATAATTATAGTCCCACAAAAGGTGTAGACATTTTATTATTATTTTATAATTATACAGGTGTAGATATTTATTATTATTTTTATAAATTATAGTCCACAGGTTTAGACATTTTATTATTATTTATATTATAATTATAGTCCACAGGTGTAGACATTTATTATTATTATTATAATTATAGTCCACAGGTGTAGACATTTATTATTATTATTATAATTATAGTCCACAGGTGTAGACATTTATTATTATTATTATAATTATAGTCCACAGGTGTAGACATTTTATTATTATTTATTATTATTATTATAATCCCACAGGTGTAGACATTTATTATTATTATTATTATAGTCCACAGGTGTAGACATTTATTATTATTATTATTATTATTATAGTCCACAGGTGTAGACATTTATTATTATTATTATTATTATTATAGTCCACAGGTGTAGACATTTATTATTATTATTATAATTATAGTCCACAGGTGTAGACATTTATTATTATTATTATTATTATAGTCCACAGGTGTAGACATTTATTATTATTATTATTATAGTCCACAGGTGTAGACATTTATTATTATTATTATTATAGTCCACAGGTGTAGACATTTATTATTATTATTATTATTATTATTATAATTATAGTCCACAGGTGTAGACATTTATTATTATTATTTTTTATAATTATAGTCCACAG
This sequence comes from Acanthosepion pharaonis, assembly GCA_903632075.3. Classification (NCBI taxonomy): domain Eukaryota; kingdom Metazoa; phylum Mollusca; class Cephalopoda; order Sepiida; family Sepiidae; genus Acanthosepion; species Acanthosepion pharaonis. The sequence goes on along the minus strand of CAHIKZ030005202.1, from coordinate 2,755,572 downwards.
GTGTAGATATTTATTATTATTATTATTATATAATTATAGTCCACAGGTGTGAATATTTTTATTATTATTATTATTATAATTATAGTCCACAGGTGTAGATATTTATTATTATTATTATAATTATAGTCCACAGGTGTAGATATTTTTATTATTATTATTATAATTATAGTCCACAGGTGTAGATATTTATTATTATTATTATTAATTATAGTCCACAGTGTAGATATTTTTATTATTATTATAATTATAGTTGTAGATATTTTTAATTATTATTATAATTATAGTTCACAGGTGTAGATATTTTTTTATTATAATAATAAAAAATATCTACACCTGTCCACAGGTGTGGATATTTTTTATTATTATACTTATAGTACATAGGTATATATTGTTTTTATACTTTAGTCTACAAGTATCCAGCTGGTAAGTGCTTCCATTTTTCTTTGTATTTTTTCTTTATGATCAATTTGTTTTCTACGACTTATCAACACTTTTGCAAGCCAATTTAAAGCCAGAAAATATTTTTAGATATAAGAATTTTATTTTTGCGTGGGTGAGTGGGGAGAGATAATAATGATTTATGAATACATGTCTTACTAATTAACCCATAGCTAGGGGAGAAGTAGTGGATTCATACCTTTCCCTAGGGTATTTGTAAGTAATTGGATATAGCGAATCCAATGAGAATTGAAATTTGGCTCTCCAATTAACAATTCCAATCATTATCCACTACACCACCCACACATCCCCACTTACAGCACCTGGAATTCCCAAGTGGTCACCCATCTAGGTACTGACCAGGCTTGGTGTTGCTTAACTTCAATGATTGTATTTTCTTTTTTTTGCAGAAAATGGGGAGCCTTACTCCTATTCTAGAGCTGCAGTTGGTGATATCCAGACCCTGACAAAAGATGCACACAAGTGGAATGAATGTCAACTGTAACAAAAGTTGGCTCCCTGTGCCGCGCCAGTAAAAAATTTTCTCCCCGGAATCAATCCTCCAGATCTACAAATCAACAATTCGCCCTTGCATGGAGTATTGCTGCCATATATGGTCTGGAGCCCCTTCTGTTTGCCTCGGCGTTCTTGATAGGCTCCAGAGGCGGATATGCAATATAATTGGCCTTGTTCTGGCATCTCGTCTACAGTTACTCTCTCACAGACGCGTCGTCGCCTCTCTCTGTCTGTTTTACAAATACTTTCATGGTAATTGCTCCGAGAAGATGCATTCGCTGGTTCCCAGACTTCATGAATTCAAGCACCCTACAAGGCTGGCATCCCGCTCCCACCCTTTCACTGTCAAAACTCCTAAATGTAGCCGTCTCTTCTACTCTAATAGCTTCATGTCTCACACCTCTCGCCTGTGGAACTCCCTTCCCTATTCCAGTTTCCCTGAGAGCTATAATCTCCAGCTATTCAAATGTAATGTCAATCGACATCTCCAGTTGACTTGATCTATCCAGTATCCTTCTCCCCATCCTTTCCTCTATCACTCCTATCTGATCTTGCTCCAAATTTTCTGTAACCCCTTGCGTCCTAGTGGCTTCTCGCCTTGCTTGGGGTGAAACGCTTAAAAAAAAAAACAAAAAACACAACAACAAAAGCTGGTCTTTATTAAAAGGTGATATTTCAATTATTTCATCATTTACATGTGGACTATTATCCTCATCTGTTGTTGTTGTCACAACCTTTCAACTGTTTAAACCATATGCCCTCCCCACCCAACCTTTGTCAGGTGCTTTTCAAACCGGTTAAGCTTCAGGTAATTTTGAACTGAAAGGATAGATTGTTCTTGTTCTACTGATCACATTCAGGGATAGCTTATCTAGTTCTAATTTTAGTACTGCTCAGTTAATGCTTGCCCCACTGTCGGGATTCAAAGGTAGCCCTTTGAGTTTTTTTTTTCTGGAAGAACTAAACTATGGATCTGAATAAGTACTGCTTTAAAGTCAACCAATTATTGTCAGAATTAGTTAAGATAAAAAGTGTAATATTCTGCCACAATAATGCCAAGTTTCTTTGAAGACCAAAAAAGGAAAAAAGAAATATGATGTCTCAGCTGGAGAGGTTTCACTTTAACATTATCAATTATCAATTGCAATATGATATATATATATATATATATATATATATATATATATATATATATATAAATTAATTGATTTAAAATATGTTTTTTTTTTGCTACACAGTTTTAACCATGTTTCAAAAATGGAAGCTAAAAGCTCCAATTTAATTTTGTAATTAAATTAAAGACATTAGTTCCATTTCATCCTCAAGCAAATTTTGAAGTAACTTTTAAAATTACTGGGTTTTAAAGACACAGCAAAAATCATAATTCACGTTTCCAAGGATACAGAGAAATCTATTCATCCAGACAAGGGGTGTTTGCATGTTCATTATTTTGATGTAACAGTTATTAGTTACGTTTTGGTACGGGGTAGGGATGTATTTTTCAATGAAATCTGACATCCGTTAAATGCATGTCGTCTGGATTTTTTAAAAAAATTTTATTGTTAACGGCAAAAATTTTTTTTTTTCTATTTGTTTTTAAAGAATTTGGGCGTTTTTTATTTAACTACGTTTTTATTTGAAAAATATTTTAAGTTTTAATATACTATATTTCTTTTAAGAACAATTAAATGTATTAGAATCCCTTACAGTATGTAGAATTATTTTCACATCAAGTATAAGTATGTATATTATTAGGTAACAATTTTTTTTTTTTTATATTTAAATATTATTTAAGTAAAATTTATGACAATGATGGCAAAAATAGCTAATTAATTTCCACTGATTTAGTAATATTTTGATGATTACAGTTGTGTAGAAGACAACCAAACGAAAAAAAAATCCTTCACTCTGGGTGGCGGGTGTACGAAATCAGAAAATATTTAAAATAATAAACTCAAACTCAGATTTAAAAAAAGAAATTTTGATTTCGAAAGGAAAGAGAAAGAAAAGGAAATTCAATAAAAATTTTAAGATAATTATTAACTCACGGGAGGCAACTTAGAATAAATAAAAAGCCAAGAGTTGCTTCCCTTGACATAGCATTAAAACTTGACATGCATGGACAACATCCCTGATCATGTTCCTGACAAGCATGTTAATATAGATTTATAACAAGGGACCTCCTCTCAGTAACACTCACGAGGATTGGATAGAAAATAGGGAGAACGACAACAGACCTTTCCAAGAATGACATTCACTGCTTCATCATCAACTTGTCCATCAGGACCCAATTTCCACTGTTTTATTGATTTGTCTATTCCGCACTGTCAACAAAAAGGAAAGAAAATTTATATGTATAAGTATTTAAAATATGTAAAAATATTATTAGAGGTATGGAACTTTATTACAGCAACAAAAACAAACATAATAAAAAGCCAAGCACAGAAAAAACTACTGTCGTTGATAGGAAACTGGTTTGGTTTATTTTATTTTACGGCATATCAACATCTCAATGGGTTATTTAATGCCGACAAGATTTTTAGGATAGGTTCGTATGAATAGAATATGTATTCTTTGGTTTAGATTGATTTGGTTTATTTTGTTTTACGGCATATCAACCTCAATGGGTTATTTAATGCTGACAACATTTTTAGGATAGATTCGTATGAATAGAATATGTATTCTTTGTAAGAAATCAGTTTGGTTTGGTTTTTGTTTTACGGCATATCAACCTCAATGGGTTATTTAATACCATCAAGATTTTTAGGATATGTTCGTATGAATAGAATATGTACTTTTTGTAAGAAATCTGTTTGAATTGGTTTATTTTGTTTTACAGCATATCAACCTCAATGGGTTATTTAATGCCGACAAGATTATTATTTTTTTTCTTCAAAAATGTTTTACTGGTATTAAAACCGATTTTTACACTTTCATAGTGCTTTGACCTCAGCTTGGGGGTTAACTATTTGCCCATATTTGGGACCCTAACAGGTGCTACCACCACAGGTCAGAGTGGACCTTGGTATACCAGCAATTAAGAGGTTTTCCACATGCCTCAAAATCTCCTGATCAGGGGCCTTGCTGTTGGACATAGTTTATTGTCTTACTTTGGGAATGGATGTAGCTTATCGTTTTACCCAGGACAAGATAGGAAACTGAAAACAACCCCCCTCCGCAAAAAAAAAGAAAAAAAATATTGAATAAACTAACCAGTTTCATGCCTAAAAGGTCAAATGAGATAAATAACATAAATGTACACAGTAGGGCCAGTGAAAACGTCTCGTACTCCCGACTCTGCTAGATCTCAATTTAAATAAACTAGTATTCACATAAAATACAAATTTTATTGTAACTTAATTATGTGTAATAATATATCATATGCAATATTGTCATGATGATCCTTTGACGTCCCTATGGTTGGATGGAACTCCATTGACAATGCCTTTCCACACTGTTTGGTTCTGTATTGTTGTCCCCAGATCTCCAATGTCCAACTCTGAGTCCTGAGCTATGGTGTGAGGAAAAGTCAATTTTCATGAAAAGACACTTCCAGAAGGATGCCATAAGAGTAAGGATAAGACGATTTTCCCATCTGCTCAGTGGCAGTGGCTGGCAAAAAATTGTTCACCTATATATGCAATATAGGTCAACAATTCAACTAGAAAAATTAAAAAGAAATATAATATCTAAATACAAATTAGAGACCTGTCATAATAGATAATTCCATATTAAATAAACCAACAATGTTTTGCAGCTATTTTTAACATCAGCTTGAGATTTTTCTTGTTTAAAAAGTTCAATAATTTTAACATGTTCAACATTATCAGTAAAAAATAGTGAATTTTAAAAAGTGTTTTTCTTTTTAGACTTAGCATGAAACAAATTCACAGATTTGGATGAAAAAAAAACCAAAGACCCTAGAAAAAATGTCAAAATCTGGGAAAATTTTCCAACCTGTAACAGTCAGTTGTGCTTAGTTTAATTTTATATATAAATGTAGGTAGAAAAAAAGCAAATGGAGATGACATAGTGAGGGTCACAAAGCACTACTCAGGGTCTATAATCAGCTGATAATCAGTATTAGCCATACTTAGCACTGAGGATATGTCCAGGCCATGAAACAGGGCATACTGATAGCTGAACATTTGATTAAAGGCCAACAGTGTGCCTGGTTTTATAGCATGGACATGTTCTTAGTGCTGAGTAAGCCTAATACAGATTACCACTTGAAGGCTTTGGAATCAGCATATATTAAGTCCTACCAACCATCTCTCTGTAAGCAGGAGTGGTTGGAGGGTTTAAAGTTAATTAGCCTTTAAGGTTATATTTTTTGTTTGCATGTAATGTTAACCTGGAATTGTATATTTAAAGAATAGAAAGATTTTCTTTGAATGGTTTAAAAATTTAGAATATTGGCAGCCTGTCTAAGTAAAGCAATGTTTACCAAACTTTTTTTTTCTCTGAGTCACATTTTCAAAATGAAAATTTGCTCACACCTTACCAAATTTTATATGATAAAACATACATCTAACGATAAAAAACAGATAGGGTTAAAGGTAGGTAATCGAGAATTTGAAGTCCCCTCCAGTTTGTGGACCCTAGTTCCAGCTCCTTTCTCATGTCCGAACCGATTATAGAAGAGACATGAATGATGATGATGACGCAGCCAGCCACCGTCAACCAGATCTGTTTTCTGCTTCACGAAACAGGGACAGAATGTCCATCCTGGTCCATTCTTTGATGTCATCCATCCAGCTTTTGGACTGTCTCCTCCTACGTCTCCCCACTTCCAAGGTAACTTGAAGGGCTGTCTTGGGTAGAGTATTGTGGCGTATGACATGTCCAAATCACAACAGCTTTTTCTTCTAGTTCCTCCTCCTTTCTCATGACCGAACTGATCATAGAGCTTTACCATTTTACCTTTGAATTGTCCCAGTGACATGTTGAGAGATGGTGTGGAAGGCTACTACACAGATGAGGATCTATTCCCCCTATCTACCTGCCAGGCTTCATGCACTGGAGAGAGAGGGTCATGGGATTCGCGATCGATCAGCATAGTTATAATATAAACTACAGGTAGATTCAGTGGTTATTAAACAGGCAGTCATACTCGGAACCGAGAGGCCAGCCATATGAAATAAAACAAGGGGCTGATTTTGATAGTAAGTAACCCAACAAGAACTGTTATGTTCCAAAATCAATCAACCCAATTCTTTTCATATGGATTGTATAGGAGGATCATCCTAGCCCATTCTTTGATGTTGTCCATCCAGATTTTGGAATGCTTCCCCTACGTTTACTCCCTTGCAAGGTAACTTGAAGAAACGTCTTAGAGTATTGTGGCATATGACATGTCCAAGCCAAAACAGCTTTCTCCTCTTTACTGTTGCCAAGAGGGACTCCTGGTTACTATCTTAATATAACAAAAAAAAAATATGAGGATGATAAAATCAGTCAATAATTATTTATAACTATTTATACTTGGACTCACGCATGCAATTACAAGTGATCCATAATAATATTTTAAATTTTTGAAATCATATTTATTTTGGGCATAAGAATTTTTTGAAACTGTTTCTAAATCTTTGTCTTTCAATTATTCCACCTCACCCGCTACCCTCTTCCGCCGCACTGTTTGGGAAATTCTGAAGGAAAGGAAAACACAGATATAAAACTGCCAAACTTTGGGGCTAGACTAGGCTATGTTCACACATAAGAAAGGAATTAGAATTCCTCTTTGAGGAAAAATCCATAGTCAGAGCAACATTCTACCAATTCCTGCGATGACACTGGAACCACATGTACTTGTATTGATTTTACCTTTGAATCGTCCCAGTGGCATGTTGGGGGATGGTGGGGGTGGGGGGTTAGGTTCTACTGCACAGATGAGGATCTATTCCCCCTATCTACCTGCCAGGCTTCGTGCTCTGGGGAGACAGGAAGCAACAATAGTAAATAACCAATTCCCAAACCAAGTAGATGATTATAAAATAGTATGCACATAGTTGAGAGGCTAAAAGATCAGCGTTTCAACCAGGATACCTCAATTTGCATCTCATTATGGTCACTGTGTCAAGGTGACAAATTGTTGATAATATTAGCCTTGGGAGATGGTCCCAGTACGTGGCATCTTTTGAAAATTACCTGAAAACAATACTACAGTAAGACAAAACTGTTCAGAGGCTAATGATTTTTGTGCTAATCCTAAGTCATCGTGACTGAGGCCTTGAGTGTACTGGCCTTGTTCAAACTATTGATTGCGCTAGATCATGCGCTATTTCCCAAAAATATAATTAATTCATAGTTATGAAGGCATGGTGCAATAATGTATAATGGCTCGGATTGAGGAATCGTAGAGCAGAATTCAAATTCCAGTTGGATCCATTACATTCATATATGTGGTAATACCCTTGGGAAAGGTATGAATCCTCTCCCCCCCCTCCAGATATGGGTAAATAGCAGCACAGAATGGGTTCTATAACCACGGGTTACAACAGGTCTAAGAGACAGTAACTTTGCATTCAAAACCAGCCTGGAGACAGTTGTGCTCATTCAGGCTATCTTGCTGAAGCATATTTCTACTGCAGCTTATAAGATAAACCCATCAGGGTCATGGGATTTGCGATTGATCAGCATAGTTATAAGATAAACTACAGGTAGATTCAGTGGTTATTAAACACAGTCATACTCGGAACTGAGAGGCCAGCCATATGAAATAAAACAAGAGGCTGATTTTGATAGTAAGTAACCCAACAAGAACTGCCATGTTCCAAAATCAATCAACCCAATTCTTTTCATATGGTTTGTATACCCCAAGAAGGCTGTAAAATGAATCAGCTGAAACATTTTGGTAAAAAAAAAAAAAAAAGTATTTGATTAAGAAAATCGAGAAATGTTTTAAAGCTGAAGCCTACCGTGAAGAAGTGTTGTCCACTGGGATGAACACACAAACTGTTTACAACACCTGTATGAGCCTGAACATTTGTGATACAACGTCTGTTGATGAGGTTCCATATGCGAACCTGAAACGAAGATAGAAGCAATTTTTAAAAGAAATAAAAGAATTAACATATTGCTTGTCCTAATCTCAAAGCATTCAATGCACATCCAACCCTTGGATGATAACACTGGTCAACAAAAAATAATTTCTGACATGGTGTCAAGACACCAAACACTTTTTTTTTTACCTAAATTGAGGTCACTGAATCTAAAAATGACTTTACTTTTTCTTGGTTAGCTACCATTTTAGCTGTACAGAAATACCTAAGTTTTTGAAAAAAGTATTTTTTCATTTGTTTTCTGTATATATGATATTGACCGATGGCAATATTTCTCAAAATAAAATCATAGAAACCTCTCAATTCATATTTAAACCAACAAATATTGGTCTGCTTATTAAAAAATACTATTTTTGCGATAATAATCATCAGATCCTAAGTCTTTAAAAATAACATGATTGAATATACCAAGATGAACAAATATTTTCATCAAATCATTTAATAAACTAACAGCAGAAATAAAACCTTCGTAAACATAAGAACAATGGTAAACATTATGTCTTTCTTGATTGTCTGTCATGTTCACAGTTATTTAAGTCCCTTTTGATACTCCAGCAGTATCATGTGTACAATGGAATGGGTGCAGTCAATTGGGATGTCTTTAGTTGGAGTTTCTTTCCAACTGTAAAAACAAAATGCTCTCAATATGATTGGTTTCATTCCGTAGTGAAGGGATAAAAGTGATGGGATATATTTATGAATCTCAAACACAAGATTTTAGGGTTTCATTTTTTTGATTTTGCCTTAATTTTGGTGATAAATTGGAAAAATTTGGTAGTTCGATTTTAAAATTTTTGAATCAAAAACACATCATTCTCATAAAAATTGTTTATTTCAGATGGCTGACATAAAATGCACGGCCTATCTGAAAAATTGAAAGGTTTCTACGACCTTTATTAACTACATTTTGCGATCAGCCAAGATCGTAAATTGATCTTTTTTCCAAAAATAAGCCACTTCAGTACAGCAGAAACAGTAGCTAACCATGAAAAACTAAGGTCGTTTTCAGAATCAGCACCATCAAATAAATGGGTTTTGTTTCTGGTCACAAAAATTTGTTGGCCAGTGTAATTTGTCATCGTCTAAATCTGGCTCAGATAGATCGAAGACACTTTATGCGTTTGATAACTAGCACAAATAATGTCACCGAGTATAGAGAGGATTGCTTCAAGATATCACAGGACGACATTTATCCAACTCTATTTGAACTGCAGTTAACCAGTGTAATAAAAGTTTTTGCAAGGCTTTGAAAATAAGACCTTAACGTCCTTCCTTAGTTGACATGCACGTTTTACATGTGGGTGGGTGATCATGTCCCTTTTTGATTTGTGAAGGACTTGGTAGAGGTAGTCAGTTAGTTGTTTTGTTTTATGGCATATCAACACCCCAGTGGGTCATTTAATGCCAACAAAAATTTTGAAATACATTCATAGCAATAGTTTGGTAAAAAAGGTCTGTATGGATACATATATATTTGAACTATTTTTCAATTACTCATATTTTTTAGTACAATCCAACTTCTTTTAGGAAATTTACAATCTTGGATGGTTTTATTTTTGTAAAAATTTTTTTTTAAATTACTCACTTGGTAATATTTTGTTTACACTAGATCAAAATGTACATACTCTAATAGTATGTTTCACTGTAAATTTTAATTACTGCTGATGATAATTTTTCCTTCAAAAATTATTGCTGGTAATAATTTTTTATTACAAAGTATTTCTGGTATTAAAACCTATTTTTACACAAGTTTGGGTGTTAACTATTTATCCATAGCTGGGACCCTAACAGGTGCTACCACCCCAGGTCAGAGTGGACCTGGGAACACCAGCAATTAAGAGGTGGTTCCATGCTCCTCAAAACCTCCTGATCAGAGGCCTTGCTGTTGGATGTAGTTTATTGTCTTACCCAGGACGGCATCAGTGGGAGTAGTGGAAAAACATTATGGCTGTTGTTGAGAAGGTTTATTCATTTTTAAAGAATGAAGAGTTACATCAGGATACTTGAGAACACCTTTAATTGCAGAGCACCTGAGTGGATTGGGTTGGCTGAACTGTAGGTGTTTCAAACTGTAGAGTAATTGGCCATGGTTTAGTGTAATTGGCAAAAATGGCCCAACAAACAGAAGTGACAAAGTTTCCAATAAACAACAAACGAAAGAAAAGAACAGGGCAAAAATAATATCAAGCGGACAATATATACAAGACAAAAGTAGGCAAAGCTCCATAATAAGGCAAAAAGTATACAAAACACTAATATTTATGAATAAAAATGACAATAGGAAAACTGGTAATTGCTGACACGTTTCGTGCAATGTTGACTTTATCAAAGCAAAATACGAAAATTAAATTAATTGAACAAAGTAACTAATAAAAACAAAAACAGAATGTACCTAGCAACTGGAATGTAGAGAAACGCTATTTTCATATTTTTAACTGAAAATAATGTCAGTATTTGTCACATGTGGAGAACATTGTTATTATATCTGTGTTGATGTATTCAACTATTGTCTTTTGATTTTATGAATCTGTTGTGTATATTTGTTTGTAAGAGCAGTAATTTTGCTAAGAAAGGGGAAATGGGGAAAAAACCTGGGCGTAGATTAATATTTGGGTAATTTTCTATGGCAGCACTCTCCAGAAACACTAATAATAGTTTAGCAGATTATTATTTTTGGAGGATGTGTATCTTGGCTATCTAGGAGGAGGCATGGTGGAGTAATAGCGACTCAGATTGAGGAATCAGAGAGCCAAGTTCAAATTCCAGTCGAATCCATTACATTCACTTACGTGCTAATACCCTTGGGAAAGGTATGAATCCTCTCCTTCTCACCCCAGCTATGGGTAAATAGCAGGACAGACCGGGTTCTATAGCCTTGGATGGCAATTGGTCTATCGCAGAAACATGTGGCAACGTACTGCGGGGAAAAAAATCTGCCTCATCAGTCATGTACCAAAACATGATCGTCTAAGCGTGTATCATGCATGGCACATAACTGACTGGTCTTGGCTCCAACTTCCGGAGGTTGACAGATGGGGTCAGATATGAACCATAATAGAGAAGTCGGTTTTGATTTGCTGAGCCAGTGTGGGAAAGAGATAGGAGAAAATGTTTCCGAGAGTTGTTTCTTACCTGTCAAGTGATGTAGATGTGTTCTCTTTTGTGTCTGAAACAGCTTCCCAGGGGTGGGGCGACCCCAATGGATAGTTAGATAAAGTACATGACATAATTAATAAAAATAGTTAACATTCTCTGCATTGAAGTCTTTCATTGCCAAACTGAAATGATAAGCGATCGGCGGCCAAGTAACAAAAGTAAGAATGGTGTTTACACATAAAAGGGATACAGACCAGTTATTGTAGAGCTCTGACTTAAAGACAAGAAAGAACAACACTAACTGGGCCTCACCTGAAAAATTATGCACATTTGGCTATAATGCCTGTGCCTTGTATACCTTTATCAGACTGGATGTCATGACAGGTACATTGGTTGGTTATTTTGTTTTATGGCATATCAACCTCAGTGGGTCATTTAATGCCAACAAAATTTTGAAATAGTTTGGTTTGTTGTGTTTTACAGTATATCAACCTCAATGCCGACAACTTTTTCTTCCTGGTAATATTTTGTTTTGTCAAAAATCTGTTTCTGGTAATATTTTTTTCCTCAAAAATGTATAGCTGGTAATATTATTTTAAGACATGTACTGCTGGTAATATTTCTTTTTCAAAAATATATTGCTGGTAATAGTTTTTTTTCTTCAAAAATTTATTTCTGGTAATAATTTTTTATAAAGTATTTCTGGTATTAAAACCTATTTTTACACTTTTATAATACTTTTACTTCAGTTTCATGGTTAACTATTTTCCCATAGCTGGGACCCTAACAGGTGCTACCATCCCTGGGTCAATGTGGACCTGGGAACACCAGCAATTAAGAGGTGGTGCCATGCTCCTCAAAACCTCCTGATCAGAGGCCTTGCTGTTGGATGTAGTTTATCGTCTTACCCAAGACGCAGATGTAGTTTGTCGTCTTACCCAGGATGCAGATGTAGTTTGTCGTCATACTCAGGATGGATGGGTATATTGGGCTCCGGATATCTGCAGAGTGATGCGGGACACATCACTACTCTTTTAGACTCAGTAACAGTTATGGAGATAGGACCTGTTACAATTTTATGGGACTACACAATACACACAGGCAGAATAATGAAAACTAACCACCCAGACATTGTTATTAGAGACTGCAAACAAAAAAGTGCCTCCTTATTGATATGGCAGTCCCTGCAGACTGCAATGTATCTTTGAAGTTCTTCAAAAAGCTATCAAAATGCAAGAACCATGAAATTGAAATCTCAAAAATATAGCACATGGGAACATCAACAATCGCTGTTGTCATTGTAGCCCTCGGATTGGTTGGAAAAGATTCCAGTAGACTAGTTGAAGGGATTCCTGGAAGTCTATGCCATAAAGAAATACAAAAAATTGTTCTTACAAGTACAGGCCAGACCTTATGAAGGGCTTTGTCTATGTAAAATATTCTTTTTTTCTTTTTGGTGGAAAATGTCAAGATGCCATTTTTAACCTTAGGTCTCTGGGTGGGACCCGGAACAAAATGTGAACACTGGGGAAATAAAATAATAATTATAATAATTCTGTTTCCAAAATGAAAAACAAAAGATTGAATTTACTTACCTCACCATCATAACTTCCAGAAAGCAATGTACTTATGGATGTCGGATGTTTCCTCATGCAGCTGATAACATCTTTGTGCCCATTAAGGTCCCCAATAAAAGGCTTCGCAAAAACACGCTCGAGTTTAGTGGCATTAAGTGCTCTAACATATTCTCTTGACGCTTCAAATGGATGTAGTCTGGAGTCAAAGTTCCGAGGCACTGGAATATATGATAAAATACTGTAGGTACATGTTTTTTGTATGCCAAATTCAAATGCTATCTGGAATAGACATATGAGCGGGGATTTTTCAACTTATAAAAAGTGTGATATTTCAAATAAGCAACATGCTGGGAATTAAAAAAAAAAAAAAAAAATGTTTTTTTATTAATCCATTTACCCTAAGCAAGGTGGTAACACTACTAATGGGCTACTGGAAATGAACAAGAAGAAAAAGACTTTAAAAGTAACTCATGACCCAATAATATTATTAATTTCAGAGTTTACGCAGAAACATTAGAAGTATAGAACTGAAGTAGAACTCAGAAGGGGCCAGAAACTCAATACTAAACAGGAAACAACTCTACTCTTGTTCGAAAGACCGGGAGGAGTATGAACCAAGCAATTGACAAACCTATCGACTCCTTTTTAAAAATCAAGTGCACTCCAAGCAAGGCCATAAAGCCACTAAGACACAAAGGACTATTGGGTGTGGAAGATTTAGAAAACAGAGACATTACTAAGAAGCAAGAAAAAAAAAGGAAAGTAATCAGGAGGACAGTAAATAGCGATTGACATTGTAATTTTTGAAGATTAAAGTTGGCTGGAAAGCATCAAGCCGGAAGGGAGTTCCACAAGCAAGAAGTGTGAGAAAAGAAACTGTTAGCAGAGAATTTACAGTTACATCTAAATGTTAATTGATGACATTTCAGCATCATTCTAATACTGTGCTTAAATTCAAAAAGTCTAGGTACCAAAGTAAAGAGCTCATTCGAACAATTACCATGAAAGTATTTATGGAAAACACACAGGGAGGCAACCTTATGGTGGTTTGAAAGTGACTGAAGCCGAGATGCAGGAGCAGGACCAATAATATTGCTACCACATATGGTCTGATATTCCTGCTATTTATCTAGATAAATAGCAGGAATATCAGAACATATGTGGTAGCAATATTCTAAGCATGGACAAATGGTAGACTTATAGCTATTAAGATAGAGATGAATCAGAAACATACCTTACTTAAAGTTGCTGCCTTTGTCCACTATCTTAAGAATCAGATTAACTGAAGTCAAAACTGTTGTGTGCCTAAAATTAAATTATTGCTGAATTATTTGATCAAAAACTTGTCTCTACTTTGCTCTCATGACGTAGCATAGGAGAGTGTAGTTGATAGTCCCATGAAGCCCAGTCCAGCACAGATCAAATTCTGTTGATCCATCTCCCTGCATGTCTGTGCAGCTCACCTTTTATTCAGGTTTTTAACCCTAGTACACTAACCATGGGTATATAGTACCCAGCGCAAATTTTCCTATTTTTAATTACAATTTTCAGTACCTGATTTTCTGACCTAAATAATATGTTTTTCAGTTCCTATTAATGTTAACTCGAAGTACAAAGTTTAAAGTGCCTGCATGTAAAATATTTCAAATAAAGATTAATATTTTTTTTGATATTTTCAAAATCAGGTATGATATACCCATGGTTAATAGTGGTGTAACCTTAATTGATGGTTTGTGTTATAGGGTTAAAAGCATTAGGACCACATATGCAATTTACTTAAATTGCAAATGTTGGCTCTGATTGGGCAGGTGATGTTGCAGTTGTTTGTGTATGTCTACTAGTGAGCTAGCCTAAATGAGCTGACTCATTTTATAGTTCACCAATAGAAGGGTTAACCAATCAGAAAGCTCAAAATATTCAATGCGACGTGTATAAAGGCAGCCATTTTTTTTCTCCCAAATTGTCTGCACTGCCAACCTGATATCGAAGACTTAAAGAATTACTTAGCAACCGCTACTTTCTCTGAATCTTCACTGCCGACCTCTGATATTGAACAGCTTACGGACTTCACTGGATTCCATATTCAGAGACTGCGGCAAACATGGTCAACAGGTGAGACATCATGGCTTCTTAGCCGCAGGTTGGTTAGAATTTCTTGGTTTTATTTCACCACATGATGTAGCATAGGAGAGAAAAGTTGAAATCCAAGGAATCAATGCAATCTTCACATGTGTTCAAATAAATAAACTTTTAATTTTACTCTTCCTGTCTTGTAATCCATTATGGTCATAGGGGTATGACATATGTACTGCAGCTATAGTAGCAATGGTGTGTCCATGGCAAGAAAGCCTGATGGAGCCCACCCACATTTCTTGGAATTCTTTTTTTTTTTTTTTCATATATCAATTAAGCATGTGAGATTACAAATTTGAAAAATTTTTTTTATTTTTATTATATTTCATTCAAAAAGAATGCAATCTTCACATGTGTTCAAATAAATAAACTTTTAATCCAATGCTTCCTGCCTTGCAATCCATTATGATCATAGGGGGACCACATGTACTGCAGCTATAGTAATGGTGTGTCCACGGCAAGAAAGCCTGATGGAGCCCACTCCCATGTCTTGAGAGTTCTTTTTTTTCTCATATATCAATTAAACATGCCAAGTTACAAATTTCAAAGTTTTTTGGGGTTTTTTTTTTTTTTTTATAATGTTTCATCACAACATTTGTTTTGACTTTCATGAAAATTTATAGAGTGTTCCAAATTGCACCCCCCACCACCACGGTGGGGGGTGCAATTTGGAACACACTATAAATTTTCACTTTTTTTTCTTTTGATATTATTCAGGATCTAGACTTAGAGAGTGATTCTATATAGCAATATGGAAGAAGTAATTATTCAAATTATTTATTTAATATTTTATTAAATATAAAAATTATTTTTAGTGGGTACACGTATCTGATTTGCTCGCCCTGCTTTTTATTTTCTTAAACAGCAAAATTAATAACAACCGGCTTCGCTCGAGAAACCCTACTAAAGAAGATTTGTGCCTGCCGACAGAAATCGAAACTGTATCTATTTTTTTTCCATTAAGAAAACTGCTTTGATAGCTGAAGAAATGCCACTACCATTTTTGCCACATGAGGCCATCTTGACAGAATAAGGTTTAAATGACCTATTTAATGAATTTAAATAATAAAGTGTGTATTGTATAACTCCACCTTCTAGAAGTTAATGTTTCTGGGGTGGGGAATGAAGTTTTCAGATTATTTTGAAAACAATAGTGGCAATCATTTTCAACAAATAACACAGCTCAACTCAATAACATTGTCATAGACCGGAGATAAAAAGACAAATTTAATTTTTTGTTTGGTTCTCATGTTCAGCAAAAAGTGAAGGTCCCTATATTGGATAGTGGCTGCAGAGTGAAAGTCTTATCACACCCTACATAATATAATTTTCTACTTCGACACTCTGTGACGTATTATCAAGGAGAGAGTTTCCTGTGAGCGATACCAGAATACCCATCAGTTGAACGATGCCATTCTGAAAGTCTTTGCCACAATCGACAAAGCACAGCTTTGTAAAATATCATGCAGAACATGGCGCTGCATCATTTTGTGACATGAAAATGATGGCGTTCCTACAGACCTTCTTGATGAGTGACAGTGTCAATGAAAGGGAATAAACTGAATCCAGTACATTTGCTTTGTATTAATTGTATTACTTGTACTATTCTCATTATGGTCTGGTAGAGGGTGACAAGACTTAAAAAAAAACAAAAAAACTATAAATTGCCTCATCCAGACGTGACCATTTCAGATCAACGTTTGAACCATCAATTGTCATTAGGCGTTTCTTGATTCTTCTTGCCCCGTATGTTTCTACATCATTACAGGCCCCCATCATAGGGTTCGTTACAAAAATTCTGATAATGGTGGACAATACTGAAGAAACCCAATCGTAGCTGACCCATTGTAAGCGGCCCATCCATCGCTATGAATGATAACACCAGGTACAACACATCGCTACACAATTGGAAGTAAAATTTCTGCATTTCTATCAGCAATATGAACCAGGTATTTTTTTTTAAATCAATATCGTAAAGTCAAATCTATGTTCGACGTAGTACTACTCTTCCAACATTGTCCTTTTTTTTAAACATCAGAGATTCATCAATCTCTGCAACATTGTTGTTTTGTCCGAGTTGCTGATGTGTATTGACAATGCTGCAAACATCTCTACAGTATTGGTACCTCTGTACTGATGAGGCCTGCATACCACTGACTAAAACTGCTGCTCATGTAACTGGTGTTTCTATCACCCAATGGGAGATCAATTCAACAATATCTCTTAAAGGAAGACGAGACAGGGTGCATCTAAAAAAAAATTCAGCTTTTCATGGATCATCTTCTTAAAAGACTTCCTAAAAGTGTGTTTAACAAGATTGTTATTTGTTTCTTAAAACACGACGTACGTGTTTTAAATTTTTAAAAATAAAAGACATATCGTGGATTATAATAAGTGCTGAAATACACAATTATTTCATCTACTATGTGGTCTCAAATTAAGCGTTATTTTTTCTTACCTTTCTGAATATCATTTTTTGTCTCTCGTAGATAATCATCAGGATTTCGTGACAGTAATTTTACCTTCATCTTCCCCACGTGCTGAGAAACAACACCTAAATAAACGGTGTAAAAGGAAAATAATTCTACTTCCAGAACGTGGAAGTTACGGTCCTTGATTTTAGGTTGTCACTACAAAAAAAGAAGGCCACCCTACTTAAAAAAAAAAAAATGTCTTTTAGTTTTAAATTAAATTTCAATTTAAAACTAAAAGACATTTTAATTATTAAAATGTTGGTACTTGTAAGAAAGAATAGTTCCGGATAAAATGCAGTAAAATATGTGTTGATGTCGCAATTAAACGTTGCACACTTTGAATAATGAATGATACTTTATTTTAAAGTTTATTTTTCTATCCAATATGGAATCATATTTGTAATTTTGGTAAATAAAATATGACTTGTGCTTTTAAATAAAGAAATGCATTCGTATTTTTATGTTGCGACATTTTTACTTTGTAATGTTGAAAAATGCAATAAAACATTCAAAATGTGTAGAAGGACGTAGAAAGTTTGGCGTAGCACAATCTTTCCATACCCATGAAAAATTAATATTTATTAGTGAAGGAAGAATATGCTGGTCCGTTTGTAATATGTAGGACCCACAGGAAGATATTTATATTTTCCGTACATATGTTTTAAATACATTTTTCGTTTATGAAATATGTTAATAATACTTCGTTTCCTTTTAATAAAAAGGCTTTTATTATCAAAGATTATATTTTGATTATGAAAAATATGGGGTTCAAAATGAAGCAAACGACAAAATATATGAATAGTAAAGAAGGAAGGATTTTTTTTTTATTACTGACTGAAATGTTGAGTTCCGGAAATTTTAATAGAAGGAACTAATTTTAATAGTGTACCGGCAGAGTTCAGCATGTTTCTTTGGTGCGTTTAAATTACTTTTTAATTAATTCCTTCTTTTCTTTTTTCTTCTTCCCATGGATTGAATTTAAAAAAGATAACGTTTATTTTTGGAGAATATTAATTATGATCTACTAAAGTTCACAATTATTCTAATTTTCGCTTATTTATTTTAAAATTATTTTGTCCACGTACGGTCCCTTGCCTTTTTTTATGCAATAAAAAGGGACAAAGATTTTGATTGCATTTGTTTTGTACGTGAAGGAAGAAAGAACTAATTGTTTGTTTTTCCCGCTTCACTTCTCATAAAAGAAAACTTTTTTTTTCGGTTGTGCTCATAAAAAAAAATGTATTAATTTGGATTGGAAATTCTTTTTATTGAGAAAAAAAAATCCAAAATTTAATTTTGCAGAAAAGGAATTTCTGGCTGAGTCGTATTTTTTTTAAACAATTTCGGAATTAAACACTCTCCAGTCTCCAAACAATGAAAAATATTTTTTCTGAGGTATTCAACAACGTATGGCAATAATAATTCTTTGGTGAAATTTTATTATTTCTTATTTTCATTTACCATTCCTTTGTTTTGGCAGCTGTTAATTAGTAATTCCAGTTTAAAACAAGGTGAAAAATACTGGACGCCCAATAAGGATCGAACTCGCGACACTGCAACTGTAACTCACTCGCTAACATACACTTAAACGTGTGACGCCCAATTGTTGGCTCTTTAACTCAGGAAATGTTTTCTTTCTTTTACTGAGGGTTTGCTGTACCACTTTTAAACCGACAGACTCGTTAAAAAATAGAGAACTATTGTTAATTTTTGTTTTTGTAGATTAGCATTCATCTTCCACAAGCCGCAACATTTGTCCGAATCGAAAAATATTGATTATTTTATTATTTTTTTTTATTGATTTACAAGGGATTCCTGATCATATACGGTGTAAAATCGATCTCTGTTTTTTTACAGTTGTCTGTCTGACTTATTATTAATTTGTTATTACAATTGTCAAGCTTGAAACTGGGCTTAGCTTACAAGCCTTATCAAATCAATGATATCTGCACATATTTTTTAATTTTCTGAATTTTTAAAACTTTTTGGTGAGGGATCTTTTAACAAACATCGGAAGAAAGAAAAATATTTATCTAAAAAATGATAAATGAACGGACATATGCTTTTGTTAATTTATGTAAAAAATTTTGTTCTTTAATAAAAAATGAAAATAGCCGTTTGTTCTTTGTTTAAAAAAGATAATGTTTTTCTAAAAACCAAAAAATGATTTTGCATACAGAACAAAGTCCGTGTATATTGTAACTGTAAAAATTCAGTTACACTATTATGAAGAGGCCCCCCTTTTTAAAATGATAAAAATCATTATTTTCCGATTATGACAAATGCAGCACACACCGGGGAAGGGGTCAGTCAGTCAGTTATGTACCATGCGTGATACATGCTTAGGCAATCATGTTTCTTTCGATACATGACTGACGAGGCAGAGATTTTCTCGCAGTAGATTGTCATTTCTTTCTGCATAGACCAATTGCCATCCAAGGCTATAGAACCTGGTCTATCCTGCTATTCACCCATAGCTGGGAAGGAGAAGAGGAGGATTCATACCCTTGGCTGGAGGGAGAAGAAGAGGATTCATACCTTTCCCAAGGGTATTAGCATGTAAGTGAAAGTAATGGATTCGATTGGAATTCAAACTCAGCCCCCCAAATTCCTCAATCCGAGTCGCTATCCATTACACCACTGTGGGAAGGGGTAATGAATGCTAATCTCCAAAAATGATTTCAAAAAACATTTTTACCTATTTTTTATGGGTGGACCAGTGTACTTAAGTAGTTCTGATTTTGCTGCCATCGCCTCAAGCAAATTTTGTTTTCAAGTTTTTTTCTGAATCATGATTCTTTTCAAGCTGGAAATTATTTAGTCTGGCATTCATTTATTTCTTTTTCATCTTTTTCCAGATACAGGCAAAAAAGAACAGTCAAATTAAAATAATAATAACTTTCAGGACGTTGGCGATCATGGCTCTCCACAACTTCCTGCCTTTTATTGCTTTAGGTAATTTTTACTCCTTTTTGCTTTTGAGGCCTTTGTTCCGCTATCCATTTCCTCAAATTGTCTACTTGCTGTTTTCTTTCGTTTCTTTTGACATGAGTATGCCCTCTGAGTGTTACATTCTCCAGGCCTTCTTTTCTTAGTAGGGCTTATGGTCACATCATGTTGAAACACCAATTCCTGTACAATCACCAAAGTACCTAGATAGGTGACTGCTTGGGAATAACAGGTGTTGTAAACTTGGATGTGTGGGTGGTGTAATGGATAATGGCTCAGAATTGTTAATTGGAGAACTGAGTTCCAATTCCAGTTGAATTTATTATAT
>CAHIKZ030005202.1:2690000-2732500 GCA_903632075.3 Acanthosepion pharaonis | reverse complement strand
ATGCTGCTGAGTTCGTCTCGCTAGGGAAATCGCCATACTTGAGACATACTTATCGATATACACCTCTTCTCGCCTGGATTCTCCTTCCGAATATCTACGTGTCCGTGCATTTTGGGAAAGTGTTGTTCATAGCTTTTGACCTGTTTACAGCTGCCATGATCTATGAAGTGTTACGAGTGAATGGTCACCCGACCCAAATATCAATTATCTGTTCTGGCCTCTGGTTATACAACCCTCTGCCCATTGCAGTGTCCAGCCGTGGCAATGCCGAATCGCTCATGACCTTCTTGGTCCTCATCACTTTACAGATGTGCAACAAGAGAGACTTGAAAGTGGCAGCTATTCTTTACGGACTGGCAGTGCATACAAAAATCTACCCTGTCATCTATGCACCATCCATCTATTTGTATCTGGGGCTGGGCCGGTTTCTGAAAGCTTCAACTTACCGGCAGAAACTGAAAGCGTTGTTTCAACCGAACAAAGATCAAGTTACTTTTGTCAGAGTGTCTGTCGCCACCTTTGCCGTTCTGACAGGGTTTTTCTTTGCGATCTACGGCTGGCCGTTCCTGCAAGAGACTTACTTTTATCACCTCACGCGGAAGGACATCCGTCACAACTTCTCTGTCTTTTTCTACCTTCTGTATCTCTGTGCTGAGGAAGCCTACGTGTCATGGATTAATCTTTCCCTGTTCCTACCGCAAATACTCCTATTAATCAGGGCCTCCTTTACTTACTTCTATAGTCTTCCCTTTTGTTGGTTTCTCTGCACCGCTATCTTCGTCACGTTTAATAAAGTGGTAACCTCCCAGTACTTTTTGTGGTACCTCAGTCTGTTGCCAATAATTCTACCCTGCCTCAAGTTGTCTTTGTCAAAAGGCATTTTCCTGCTGAGTCTGTGGTTTGCTGGCCAGGCCGACTGGCTTCTTCCTGCGTATTACTTAGAATTCGAGGGGAAGAATACGTTTATTTATATCTGGCTGGCCGGACTTGTCTTTTTCTTTATTCAAGTCTACATACTCAGCGTTTTCATCGGCAGTTATAATCACACTTCAGGCCAAAAGAATGCTCTGAAGAAATCACAATAATAGATTCCTCTATTTGTGGCGCTTTTGGTGTTACTTTGGATAACTGGTCTGCTTGTAAAAATAAGGATGACTTTTTTCTTTATTTTTTATTTTTTTTTTTTTTTGAACAATTTTTATAGATTAGCATTTGTTAGATCATTATCAAAATCAAAAAAAAAAAATTTAACCTTTTAGAAAAGGGGGTCCTCTTCTTAATATAAATACAGGGTTGTATTGATCCCTGACTTTTTTAAAGTGTCATCTGTATTTTGTTTTTATTTACAAATATCATACATCCTGGGTATGATGATAAACTACATCCAACAGTAAAGCCTATGACCAGGTTTTGAGGAGCATGGAACCATCTCTTAATTACTGTTGTTCCCAGGTCCACGCTGACTTGGTGTGGTAGCATCTGTTAGGGTCTTAGCTATGGGCAGATAGTTAACCCAAAAACTGAGGTGAAAACACTATGAATGTATAAAAATAGATTTTTATAGTAAAAATACAAGCAATATATTTTTGGATAAAAAAATATTACCAGCACTACGTTTTTGGAAAGAAAAAATATTAATACATATTCTATTTATATGAATCTATCCTAAAAATCTTGTCAGCATTAAATAACCCATGAGGTTGATATGCCATAAAATAAAACAAATCAATCCAAACTGATTTCTTGCAAAGAATACATATTCTATTCATGCGAACATATCCTAAAAATCTTGTCGGCATTAAATAACCCATTGAGGTTGATATGCCATAAAACAAAATAAATCAAACCAAACTGATTTCTTACAAAGAATAAATTCTAATACGATATATCCTAAAATCTATTTGAGGTTGATATGCCATAAAACAAAATTAACCAAACTGATTTCCAAAGAATGCAAATAAACCTATCCTTGTCGGCATTAAATAACCCATTGAGGTGTTGATATGCCATAAAACAAAATTAACCAAACTGATTTCTTACAAAGAATGCATATTCTATTCATACGAACCTATCCTAAAAATCTTGTCAGCACTAAATAACCCATTGAGGTTGATATGCCATAAAATAAAATAAACCAAACCAAACTGATTTCTTACAAAAGTACATATTCTTTTCATACGAACCTATCCTAAAAATCTTGTCGGCATTAAATAACCCATTGAGGTTGATATGCCATAAAACAAAATAAACCAAACCAAACTGATTTCTTACAAAGAATACATATTCTATTCATATGAACCTATCCTAAAAATCTTGTCGGCATTAAATAACCCATTCAAGTGTTGATATGCCATAAAACAAAATAAACCAAACCAAACTGATTTCTTACAAAGAATACATATTCTATTCATATGAACCTATCCTAAAAATCTTGTCAGCATTAAATAACCCATTGAGGTGTTGGTATGCCACAAAAGAAACCAATCCAAACAAATGTCACATATGAAACTGTGCTTATGTAATTGATAACTTCCTACTACTGATTTTTTCCTTTCCCCAATTCTAGTAGTACGTCGTTATCAATGATGTAAGCACCATTTCAAACTTGACATTTATAAATAAATTAAAGTACAGATAACTCTTAAAGGGAACGGTTTGACACTGTATTTATATTATGGACAGGACCCCCTTTATAATATGATAAAAAAATTAGTATTTTTCCGTTCTGAAAAATATCATGGATAGTGGAAATTATTCCAAAGAAAATTTTTCCACATTTTTTTTTTTTTTACAAACAGACCATTTAGCTAAAATATTCAACCCTGATCTCTAACACGGCTAACTCAGTGGCTGTGTTAGTTTTGTATTGCTCACAAGTGTTTGTGGTCAGTGTGCAATCCAGAATAAGGTTTTGAATGCTGATTTTCAAAGTAGGCAGACCTTCCTCCACACCTTGCTTGAAAAATTTGAGCAACACAATCTTACTCTCATTCCCCTAATTTTGGCCATATAGTCTACTAAGTTCAGCTTCAAAAATCAGTAAAAAAAATAAATACCCCACTGATATTAGCAGTCAGTGCTCAAGCCTAGGTACCACCCAGAGTTTGTATGTTAGTTTTCAATACATACAGGCAGACATACCTTCCTTTACTTGAAATATTGATGCAACATGATCTTACTTATTGCCCTCATTTTGGGCCTTTTGCAGTCCAATGGTAAGATCAGTAAAACATAAACATTCCCCTTTACGATAATGGTCAGTTCAAGCCTTGGTAAATGCCATGTTTTTGAATGCTGATTTTCAATGCAAGCAGACTGTCCTGGCTTTAAAAGTTGGTGCTACACGATCTTCTTACTTTCATTTCTGTTAATATTAAGGTTGTTATAAATAAAAGTAACATAGCCAGTAGTCAGTGTTCAACCCATGATATAAAGCAAGGATTTTGAATCGTGATTTTCAAGGCTTTCTAATGAAAGACTAGTGTGACTAATTTTTCCCCCTTCCTTTATTTGGTGTCAAACTAAGCTATTCTTTATAAATACGAGCTAATGTACATGTCTCAGTTGGTAAGATTTTGTGATTGGTTATAATAATAATGAAATGACTCCTTCAAATTCATGGTGAGCTCGTCTGTTAAAAGGAACAAATCATAATTTGTAGCAGACAACTTATATTTGGAGGAAACCTGTTATTTTCATTATCCACATGTATCATTTTTTTATACTCCAATACCAATCACCCATCAGATATTAACAACCTGGAAGACAAAAAAATTGTTCCTGGTATTTTTTAATGGAGAAATATTGTGAAAAAAGAGAAAATATCTTTTGTGGAAGAAAACAAATTTTTCATTGAAATTACCCATTTAAAGTACATATTACTTTTTTCCAGATAGTGAAGATGAAAAAAAAAATTATAGTCTTACACTGAACAGTTGCAAATGGTATCTGTTACTAAGAAAGTTATAGCCACTCAACAGAAAAGTGGAAGAATTCCTCTAAATGTTTTTGTATGTAGGGAACAAAAATTTTTATTTTTAAAGCCTTCCTTTGGATTAATTAATTATGTTGGCCAAATCTGGTCTCAAGATGAAGAAAATATATATAACCAGACTGAGAATATGAAATGATTCAAGTTAATGCATGTTTACTTAAATCCATTTTGATTGCACCAAATCATGAATTGTCATGGATCTAACACTTCATTTGCTAGAAGCTAATAATAAAAATAATTTGGGATTGTAAAAGCAATTAGCAAATTCATTCCCTAGTCTAGTGGATTCAGTCTTCATTGGGTGTCTCGCTACAGCAGCCTTGTGCTTGAATCCTCTCATAGACCAATTTGATAATAGTAATACCGTACATATTATGGTAATTGTTCTAATAAACTTTCCTCCTTTGTACCTCGACTATGAATTTAAGCTCAGTACTAGTCTCATCATTTTACAGTTGAAATTGCTAGATTTAGCTGTAACATTTACAGAAACAGTTTTCTTGCATTTCTTATTCGTGAAGCTCTCTTCCGGCTTTTTGCTTTCCAGCCAATGTTGATCTTCAAAAATTTAAAAGCAACGTCAATTGTTATCTACTGTCTTTTTGATTCCTCTTCCTTTATTGTTCTCACTTCTCACCTGTGAAACTCTCTTCCGGCTTCATGCTTTCCAGCCAACTTTGATCTTCAAAAATTTAAATGCAATGTCAATCGTTATCTACTGTTTTCTTGATACCTCTTCCTTTATTGTTCTCACTTCTCGCCTGTGGAACTCTCTTCCGGCTTCATACTTTCCAGCCAACACTGATCTTCAAAAATTTAAATGCGATGTCAATCGTTATCTACTGTCTTCTTGATTCCTCTTCCTTTATTGTTCCCTCTCCTTAATAATGATTTTTTTCTCAGATCCTTTCATATTCAGTAAACCCTTGTGTCTTACTGGCTTTTATTGCCTTGCTTCAAGTGAAATGATTAAAAAAAATAACCAAAAATATCATTACTGTTTACTTCATAAATTTTATTCAATAAAATCATAAACCAATGAAGACAGAATCAGAAATGTATTTTTGTATTTTATCTGAATTATTTTTTTATTTTAAGAATTCACAGGAAAAAATTGCAAAATCAATATCCAAAAATATTCAGATTACTTCCATGTAGGCTGTTGTCTTTGTTGTTATCAAAACCTTTTGGCCATCATGACCTCCATGTCCTTTCATCAGGCACTTGCCAATCAGGATAGCTTGTCTAGTTCTTAATACAGCTAAGTTGTTGCTCACCATACTTCTGCTGGGTCCAAGTATTCACTGCCCTGCCCAGGGATTGATCTCATAATTACTATATTACCAAATTCATTAACCAACACTAATCTAGTTTTAATCCTGTTGGACAATAGTCTACTGGATTAAAGTATTGATTCAGGAACATTGTAGTTGTGTGTTCAATCCTTGAACTCAGTGGGGACAGGGCAAGCAATAACTGAGAAGTACTAAATAAAACCTGATTGAGATATCCCAAGATATTGTTAGTGAAATGGGAAGAATCTTTCCCTGGAGATTAAATAAATCTCCTGGCCAACACACATCTTTACTACCCTGGATATGACGATAAACTACATTCGACAACAAGGCCTCTGATCAGGAGGTTTTGATGATCGTGGAACCACCTCTTAATTGCTGGTGTTCCCAGATCCACACTGACCTGGAGTGCTAGTCTTTCTTAGGGTCCCAGCTATGGGTAAATAGTTAACACCCAAACTGGAGTCAAAACACTTTGAAAGTGTAAAAAAAGGTTTTAATACCAGCAATACATTTTTGTAAAAAATTATTACCAGCAATAAATTTTTCAAGAAAAAATTATTACCAGCAATACATTTTTCAAAAAAAAGAAATATTATCAGAAAAAATTTTTGAAAAAAAAATATTACCAGCTGTAAAACAAATGAAACCAAACTGATTTCTTACAAAGAATACATATTCTATTCATACGAACCTATCCTAAAAATCTTGTCGGCATTAAATAACCCATTGAGGTGTTGATATGCCGTAAAACAAAATAAACCAAACCAAACTGATTTCTTACAAAGAATACATATTCTATTCATACGAACCTATCCTAAAAATCTTGTCAGCATTAAATAACCCATTGAGGTGTTGATATGCCATAAAACAAAATAAACCAAACCAAACTGATTTCTTAAAAAGAATACATATTCTATTCATACGACCATATCCTAAACATCTTGTTGGCATTAAATAACCTATTGAGGTTGATATCCCGTAAAACCAAATAAATCAAGCCAAACTGATTTCTTACAAAGAATACATATTCTATTCATACGAACCTATCCTAAAAATCTTCTCGGCTTTAAATGACCCATTGAGGTGTTGATATCCCACAAAACAAACCAAACGAATAAAGGGTTCAGTTTGAAATTCCCTGAAAGTTACAGGGAACAGTAATCCCCTGCTGAAAATCAGAGGGCACAATGGCCAAAAGGTTGGGATAGTCTTAGTTCCAATCTAACATCCTCACCCCCAAAATTTATTAAAAAATTTTATTGATCCATACTGGGATTTCTTCCTAACCAATGGACCACTTCTCGATCTCATCAGCCATATTTTTTTGTTCTTTTTCATCTTAAATTCAGAACAATATAACCGCCTGACTGTATCCCTTTTTTTGCGTGTTAACATCATTCTTACTTTGTGAACTGTTTGCTTTATTACTATTACATTGCTTAGTTTTGTCTTGCGTGTATATTTTTGTTTTTTTCTTTGTGTTATTTTTGCTGTGTTGTTTTTTTTTCTTTTGTTATTGTTTATTGGCGACTTTGTTAATTCTTTGTGTTGGTCATTTTTCCCAATTACTTTTAGTTTTAACCATGACCAAATACGTAACAGATAACAATAAAAAATATTCAGACAATAGTCAAAGTGTAAATAATATACATGATATCTCCTCTTCCGAAAAATTAACACAAACATTTGTTTTTTTTTTTTTTTAAATTTATCAAGGGGGGTAACTCTGTATATTTTTAACAGAGTTATTTCCCTTGGAAGAAGTTACTTTAGGTTCATGTTGAATGTTAATTTATGTATTTGATTGTAAAGTAAACTCACTGTTTATATATTCACTTGTACTTCATTTAGTATTTATAATAAAAGTTGGACTAAAATATTATCTTGTTTTTATTTTTAATCTAAGCTTTTATTTACGCCTACGTTACCTGATGTTTCTAGCCTATCTAAAGACGTCATGAAACAGTTCCAATAGGCAATCAGCACTTTCATTTGATCAAGGCCGCCATATTTACGCTAAGAAAAAAATGATGTCTTCATTTACAGGACCTCCCAACAGTCTTTGTTTTTTCATTCATTCTCAACCATTATCAAGACCTGAATGTTGTCGATATCGTAAACAAGGCTTCGTTAGGTTTCAGAAAGTGCAATATCGAAATCCGAAGGCGCATTGGAACAGCGAAAATTGCTTTCCAAAAGCTAAGCAAAGTATTATGAAACAGGAAAATATTGTTAGAAACAAAGAAAAGACTACTGCACTGATATGCAATCCTCTGTGGCAGTGGCTCTTGAACAATCTCATTTCTTGAAGCAACAGAAATCTGGTTCTACAGAAGGATGTTGAGAATACCATGGACCGAACATGTGATCAACGACGTAGATCTAGAGAAAAAGAACACTTATACTAATCAACAGAAAGAGTCGAATTTTTTAGGATACATACAGAGGAAAGAGGGCTTGTAAAATTTGATACTCACATGGCAGATTGAAAGCAAGAGGGACAGATGTAAACAACGCATAACTTACCTAGCGACCTTGAGTAAATGGATGGCAGAACAAGATTTGGGTAAGACAACATTTATTAAGAGCTGCAAGAGACAGGAAGTAGTGGAGAACCATGATTGAAGTAGAAAACATCTTGGCATTTATTTGGGTCGCCACAATTCAAATATATGTGTATTGTATATGTGATATTATATGTAAAATTGTTTTACATAGCTTGAATTAATACAAACCTGAAAACACACACACACACACACACACACACACACACACACACACACACACACACATATATATATATGAAGAAATATAGTCTTAAGGTGTGCTATATTTATGGGATAAAGTGCTCAATATCAGAGATAGAGTGTGTGTAAATATAAAAGTGAACATAGAATCAACACTTATCCCAGTCTGTTTCATGCTATATGCAATCGTCAGGCCTGACGATTGCATATATAGCATGAAACAGACTGTCGCCCCTAAGTGTTGCCTTCTATGTTCACTTATATATATATATATATATATATATATTGTGTATTTAGGCAGCAATCCTCCTTTCATGTAAGTTTCATTAAATATAGCAGTCAAAGTGCTTTAAGTTTTTTATCTAATTTTTCATGTGATTTTATAATTTTTTCTTTTCAGTAGATAAATTATATAAAAACTGTCCCATTTTTCTTTCTTTCTGAGCGCATTCACTTATACATTTAGCCATTTTCAAGATTGAAATATATTAACTGTTAGCTAGATATAAATTGTTATATGTATGTATTTATATAATGTTTTCATGTTCAAAACACGGTCAAGATATTATGTCCATGTTCATAGTTGATATTATTGAGTGTTGTTTTTTTTTTGTTTTTATTAATAAGGCTTCCATTATTTTTAGCCTTTTTTACATGTAGATGATACTATTTG
Organism: Acanthosepion pharaonis; assembly: GCA_903632075.3. Taxonomy (NCBI): domain Eukaryota; kingdom Metazoa; phylum Mollusca; class Cephalopoda; order Sepiida; family Sepiidae; genus Acanthosepion; species Acanthosepion pharaonis. Next base: position 2,723,788 of record CAHIKZ030005202.1, on the reverse strand, counting down.
TGTTATCAACAAATACATTAGGAATAGGGTCCAGTAGGTCTTGAGCTATGGTCAGAACGGTATAGTGGAGGGTCTTCTTGTCAAACATAAAAAAAACATTTGGACAATTTTTATACAATTTATTTATTGAAAAGAAAAAAAATATAAGATCACATGAAAAACTTAATCAAAGCACCTTGTCTATCATATTTAATGAAACTTACACACACACATATATATATATATAGTCATCCACATACAGATTGTTTCGTTCTATCACAGCTCATCAGTGTGGCTAGACATCCGATTGCTTCAAGCCGGGATCAAAACCCGACCGATTTGGCACCAGTCAGAAATTCTACCCACAAGCTATCGTCGCACAGCAGAGCGGAAGGGAAAATTTAACGTTTTTACTATGTGAAAGACGTCAGTAGCTAGGAGAGCTCGATTCGAGTAGAAGAGCATTGCATTAGCAGAAGCAGTCATTGTTTCTTAAAATCACTCCTTCCTCTCCGAGAGCTCAATCGAATTATTTCGAGAGTATATATATGTTTAGAAATATATTAGATAACGCATTTCGCCATTTATGACTTCATCAGACCAGAAAGCAAAGGAATTAAATGTATGTATGTGTATATGTTTAAATAGCGAAATCTTAGTATTTTCCCCTAAGCTGGCGTTTCACATGACTAAAAAAGAAAGAAAATGAGTGCCGTTTTATTTACTCTCAGTTTTAATCGAAAGTTGTTATATATTCGTGTGTTAAAGGACACACAAAACCTTTTGTGTGAAGTTGTTCTCAAAGTATTTTTGTAATTCACTTCTTTCAGCTTGAAAGAAAAACAATAATCCAATAAATAAAAAAATACTAAAATTTGTAGATCCCTGTTTGAAGATTAATTTAATTCTTCGTTTATACACGCCATTTCCGCTACATATATTTACTACTAACTTAAAATCCGCCTTATCGAGTGGCATTTAAGCTATCTTCAGCGGAAGGAACTCGATAGGGACTTCGGCTTGTTCAGGAGTTTGAGAGTCATGGCTGCCGTTTGATCTGGGTTTTCATTTGCACGGGACTTTCTTTTTCTCGTGCAGCGAGAAAAAGAAAGTCCCATGCAAACGGCTCTTTTGGGTGCAATCTGATCCTTTGTTGGCGGAGATTTCTTTTTGCGAGACACACTGCTGCCGTATGTGATGGACAACAATAAACTACAGAAGAACTCAAAATTGATCACTGCATTTAAGTATTGCATCAATATTTAAGCTTACCTTTTTAAAGATCAACGACAATTCTTCTGTCGCCACTGACAATTTGATGTAGGTAGGTCCTTACTTTCCGTAAAAACAATTATTTTTTATTTCATAGGTGACTTTTGCTGGATTTCGTAGGTAATTTCAATTATTCCCAAATTTATTTCCAAGTTATAAAATTATTATTGTACAAAAAACTCGTCACAAAAAACACGTAAAAAATCGCCAAAAAACAATGAAAACTTGGGAATTCAAAATTTCAGAATTGCTGTTCCAGATCAGGCCCGGAATTTTTTTTAATTTGTTCACGGAATCGACATGATTCCAAAATGGTATATGCTTGGCCATGGCCTCTAGAAGTAAAGTTGAAAACACGGACAATTTTATTTTGAAACACTCTTATTTGAGAACAGTTTTTTTTTTTCATTTGAACATGAGGTATTAAAAGTTAGGGAGTTGTGTCCCTTTAAATGTTTTTTATTAGTAGAAGCCAAGATGGCAGAACCCGAAAACAATCGCAGTAATGAAAACTTGGGAATCCAAATTTTCAGGATTGCGGGTCTGAATCCGGCTTGGTATGTTTTTAATTTGCTCATCGAGTTGGCCTGATTCCAAAATAGTATGATATGTTGGGCTACAGCCTCCAGGAGTAAACTTGAAAAAGTGTGACACACTGACATTCGCATTTATTTATACAGACGTGTCTCCACTAAATGTAACATTTAAAAATTTAAAAAATAATGTAAGTTTGCAAACAAAATTCATTAGCACATTTAACACTACTTTGTTTACATTTCAAATACTAAGCGGAAGTTACCAGATTCGAGGGATACGAATAAGAGATATACATTTCTAAAATAGGGTAATTGAATTTGCTTGACTGTAAGCTCTATGTGTGTGAGTGATCTAAAGCACGTCCTGCTTTTGTGATCGTTGGCAGATCTTAATTCTTAACTAATGTCACATTTTCTCTTTGTTACTATGTTACTAAACTAAATTCAATAATACTGGACGTTTCCCCCAAAAAAATTGATACCATTTGAGATGCAAATATTTAAGTAACTACATAGTCTCAGCAAATGAAAGTAAACAGGCCGACTGTCTATATTTCTGAGATGAGGTATTATGCATATTATTTACATTATTCGGACTATTGTCCTCATCTTTGTCGCCATATTTATTACAACGTTTCGGCCTTTCAGTATCTGTCTATATTTCTGAGATGAGGTATTATGTACATTATTTACATTATTCGGACTATTGTCCTCATCTTTGTCGCTATATTTATTACAACGTTTCGGCCTTTCAGTATCTGTCTATAATTCTGAGATGAGGTATTATGTACACTATTTACATTATTCAGACTTTTGTCTTCATCTTTGTCGCCATATTTATTTAAGTAGAAAAATCAGGCGTGGCTGACCACATATGGAGAGAGAAGGGAGATCACCGCCCTCTGTGGGATCACGTTGAGATCATAGACAAGGAACACCATTGGAAAATTCGTAAACTTAAGGAATCAGCACATATGCTAGGCCACAAAAATCTCCTGAGCCGACCAAGCATAGAAATAAATACAATATGGGAACCAATAATAAGGAGTGCCAAAGAAAAGTAATGATAACAAAGTTGCAATATGAGCTCCGGTATAAACATGAAATGATAACAGCAAAATTGCAATATGAGCACTGGTAAGACTGAAGACATTAAGTTTATAATACCCAAAAATTCATACCCAGATGTCCTCAAGGAAACATGGCACAGTGGATAAAGGCGTTGGTTAGATCCAGTGACAAAAAGTGGGAGTTCAATACCCGGTTAAGGCAGTGGAGAACTTTCAGAGGGAAATTAGCAGGAGATAACTGACATCCATCAAACATGGCACGTGGAACTAGAACAGTCTACCCCAGTGAGCGAAATAAAGTTCGACATTCCAACCACCTGAAGAAGGCCGGAGCGTACAACGTCCGAAACCGAAATTTTTATCATTTTTTGTGATAAATATGGCGACAAAGATGAGGACAATAGTCCGAATAATGTAAACAGGCTTAGTTTTGAGCAAATTCAGATTTGTGCACCAAAATTGGAATTAAAAATTCAAAGCTATGTGGATTTTGTTAACGATTTCCCAAGTTTTTAATATACCTACCGCCTACATCTGCTCAACTGTTGCCCCAAATGCAACCATAACGCTTGTTGACTTTGCCATTTGAAATGTGGCCTCAGCACTGAAAACAAAATGTTCTTCATACTCGTCTTCAAGTTTCCCTTGCCTCTCGACCCCAGATTTGCTTGCGGTTTTGCTAGACATCTGCCTTTAATCGCCTGAACGAGCTGCAAATTGTAGAGTGTCAATCGCAAAGGCCAAACTGTCGTTGACAAAATCTGACTTTCAAGACTTGCTCGCCTTATATGGAGTTCATTCAGGAATTCTATATAAGGCGAGCTTCGCAAGAATGTTTCTCGAAATCGTTGGACCATCTATTCCGATACTTCTCTGCAAAGACGGCATTCCATCTTTGGTTTTTCTGTGTCATTTCCAAATCTGCATTGCAGTTGGTGCATTTTTAGCAAATTCTCTCACAAATGCACGCCGCACAGTCTTGTTCCACTGTGTTGTAGCATATTCCAATACACAAAACACCTTTTCTTTTCTAGTGCATGATATTTCAACAGCTGAAAAGAAAAAAAAATAGAAAAGCATTAAATACAGAATTTTGAAGTGTTTTTGCACACACTCTTAAAATCTGAAATCATTTGAACGGGAATTGCTCAAGTTATTAGATGACGAAATATCAATTTTTCTAAAAGACTCTGCATATTAGTGCTTCTCAAACTATCTAATATGGCGGACAGGCAATTTTTTCTTAATGTGCCACGTACCTGTAATATTTTGTGGTAATATTAATTCATACCGGAAATGATATATATAATGAATAAAATAACAGTTGACTATTTTTTTATCTTCCATTTATTTTGCAAAAAAATAATTCAATATCAAAACATATAACAAGTAATAAATAAAAAATAATCCGTTTATTAACATAAAAACAAAAATTATATAACCTTAATCTTTACTAGTGTGAAAGGTGATTCTGCTTCTTCTTTGTTTGTTTATTCAGTTGTGGTCCAATTGAGGACAGTGCCATGCGAAGTGGAGAATGAATATCCATATTATTCCTGTACTTTGTCCTAATAACACTTATGGTTGAGAAGCAAGACATAAACATAAGCAAGACACAAAGCCATGCATCGATGCTGAAACAAACGTGTTTTGAACAGAAATAAAACACGTTTCATCACACATTCTTTTTTTGCTGTTTATAATTAATACACAATAAACTTATTTTCCGTTCACCTAAATTCACATTATTATAATTATATTATAGCTAAATAGATTAATTTTGTGTGTAACACCCACGTTCAGTTCGCATTAAAAGTTTCTAGAATATTTACATTTATGTGTAATTGTACTTGCTCCATTCGCATCTGGCTTGATAAATTTGATAAAATCCACAGTTTCGGAGTTATCGACAGTGGAATTTGGGATTCAATCGCGTGGTTGACGGCAGCCATTACTCGCCTTGTTTGCATACATTCGCTGCGGAAAGCTAAACGCGGAAGACTACGAAAAGCTAAGCGCAGAGCTAATCTTTCTTGTCTTAATTTGTCTCATACGTTTTAGCTTATCACTCCTTTTGGTTTTTTCTTTGGAATAAAAATTTAAGACACCTGACGATTTGTTTCGCCCTGTTTGGGTTTTGCAGTAAATCACTAAATCATCCATAACTTTTGTATTATCCTCTCAAATTACACCAAAATCTCAGACAATAACAAATAATATCGTATTTATTATCTGTGAAAATTATAGAATATAAAACAACTTTGATAAAAATTTATACCTACTTTTCTGACGAAAACAAAGCCGTTCTGAAAATTTTGGCCGCAACTGTATAATGTACCGGGTGTAACAACAAAATTGTCCAAATCGTGTAACAGCAAAATTATCCATTTATTAGATTCAGCTCTGAACCGTTGTATCTTAAAGATGATTAAAGCGCGTAATGAGGAAAGACGGCCTAGAGAATTTGATACTCACAAAACAAAATCAAGGCACGAGAGCCAGAGGAAAATACAACGTGTCATCCTCTTGATGAGCTTGAGAGAATGGATAACGGAGCAGGAGAGATGGCAAAAATACAACATTTATTAAGCGCTAAAAAGAACAGGGAATTATGTTGTCAACGTTCTGAAAGGACATTACATAGAAGAAGAATAACTTATACGCTTAAACATCCGAAAAAGGGCGAAAGTTTGAACTCCTATCTCTGGAACTTCTCAGTTTAAAACGTTTCCTCATCTAGGGAAACATATTCGGAATCTTACTTATTATAAAACACAGATTGTGTGTGTGTGTGTATGTGTGTGTGTGTGTGTGTGTGTGTATGTTTATATATTGGATCGGATTTCCTACATTTTTCAACCGATTTCAACAAAACTTCACAGGACTGCATAAAATTACCTTGCGGTGGTTCTGACAGTGCCAAAAATTGGAAAAACACAATTGTTTTTGCCCGAAATCAATTTGAAAACACGATAAAACACGATTCTGTCGCCAGTATAAAAGGGGGACAACTCATATCAAGTTATACTTATTATAAAACCCAGGTTGTTTGTGTGTGTTCGTTTATATATGGGATCGGATTTCTTACATTTTTCAACCGATTTCAACAAAACTTCACTTTTTTTGGCAGGTAGTGTTTCTTATTGTCTTGCACACTTTTTTCTTTGTTTTTTACATTCAGAATGCTTTAAAAAATTCCATTTACAAGACAATTGTTTATAATAAAATTCTATTCAATCGATAGACTCATAACAATTGAAAACAATGTTTTTGTTCGAGTTTGGGTTTGACGAATTCGTAAAAAATATAAATAAATAAATAATTAAAACATGCGTGTCCGTCAACCTTAAACAATAATCTTTGTCAATTTTATTTTTCAGTCTTTTCGATACTTGATCTATCTCTTACTGTTACATACCCGGGCAACGCCGAGCTCTACTGCTAGTCAGAAATAAATCTCTTGGACGCATAATGAGAAAGCAAGGCTCTGGTATTTGATATTCACAGGGGCATATCGAAAGCGAAACGTCAGGGATGATATAAATGTTACTGAGAGCTACAAAGGATAGGAAGTTGTGGAGAGCCATGATCACCCACCACCTAAAGAGACTCTGAAAATAATCCACAGTAGCAGCTATCTATTTTTGTGACGTACAGTGGCCGTTAATAATTATGTATAACTCAAGACTTCAGTGTTAAATAAAACAGTATTTAATTACAGCCGCAAATAAATACTTAACAATTAAAAGTCAACGAAAGATAATTAACCATTTCAGTAAATACCTTGTTAGTAGAGCGGTTCGGCTTAACGTCCAGTAAATCCTAAATCTAAACCTAAATCATCAACGCACAATAATTCACACTAATTCGACTGGATAGTTCCACTCGATGAGCACTCAATAATCATTGCAGTTAGTAACCTGACACCGCTTCTTCCCGCTATATATGGGACAGGGACTATATAAATAAATACACCGGAACTATATAAATACGCATTGATAATTATTATATGGTTTGATGATTATTGCTGCTGTTGTTTTGTTGTTATATTATTCTGTTATCTTTACCTGCGAAACTTCTAGCCGGAAGATAAGTCCTTGAACTTTTTATCTGTACACTAGTAATGCATATAGGATATACGCCTATACGCTCTATTTTTTTATATACGGTGATCGGTAATGATTAAGTATAACTCAAGACTTCAATCTTAAGACAAAACGGTATTTAAGTATAACAGGAAATAAATACTTAACAAGAACAAAGAAGTAAAAGTCAATCAAAGATAATTAACCATTTCATTGAATACCTTGTTAGTAACGCGGCTCGGCTTAACGTCCGGTAAATCCTAAATCAAAACCCAAATCATCGACGCACAATAATTCACACTAATTCGACTTGATAGTTCCACTCAATAGTCAGTCAGTCACTAGCCTGACACCGCTATTTATACACCTGGCGGAAAATATATATTCATAAGTCCAGAGTGTCATGCTTGAACGTCGGTGTCGGTACTTACTCGTTTTCTTCCCACATGACACTTTTAAATCCATTTTTTATAAGAACATTCCTTTTTTATTACCCTAAACCAGACCCAAAGTTGCCATAATCAGGCTCAGAAACAAGGCTTATCAAGACAGTCTCGTCCAAATGTCTCATTGGTTTGTCATGTATACGCGCTAGATAGTGGGAAGAAGTTGAAGAAAATGACCTCATCTAATGATCAAGACCACCAGGAACAGTGCTTACATTACGCTCCTGCTCTTTTGCGGTTGGACACATCCCGAGGGAGCGGTATACTTCCTAAACTGGCTTGCATTTCTGAATCAATACCCTAAGTGGCACACACCCAGGTCTCAAATCACCGAGATGCCATACTATGGGTGCTGCGATGGAACTTTGGTGAGACCTTGATTAAAATCGGTCGTAATCAGTCTCTCATATTAAGTGTTTACGTCTTTCGACCACCTCTACTCATGCCAGCCAATGAGCTCAATTAACCATTACCTATATATATATATATATATATATATATATATATATATATATATATATATATATATAAGAGGGAGAGCAGGCAGCATCTGATTATATTAGTTAAGTAGAGAAAGCAGTTCGAGGAGAAATTGGGTCCAGGAATGAAGTCGTCAAGTATTACTGATAGAATAGCAAAATAATACAACTATATATATATATATATATATATATATATATATATATATATATATATATCGCGTAACAGCAAAATCGTCCAAATCGTGTAATAACATGATTATCCACCTCAAAAATGTTTACTATCTAAAAAATGGCTTAACTAATTGAATTTCTTTTTTCCAGGTTTTCAGATAGGGCGCTTAGCCATCTTGACACCATTTGTCGTAAGAATCACTGAAAAAAAAACTTTGAGTTATTCAGCGAGAAATAGAACAGGCTAAAATCGTTTTGTATCAGACAGACTATGTCTTCCAACTGAGTAATGGTGCGAGGAAAAAGATCATTCAGGCTTTTTAGTATTTTCAGTTATATATATATATATATATATATATATATATATATATATATAAAGAAAGAACAGTAAGATATATAATCCGGTGTTCTTATAGATATTTTTATTTTTACAAAATAGTGCTCAATGTAAATTTACAGAGCATTAATATTATAAATTAATTGATTTGAAACCATATTTTAAAATATGTTTTTTTTCCGTAAAACCATATTTTAAATCAATTAATTTATATTATAATATATATATATATATATATATATATATATATATATATATATATATATATATATATATATATATATATATATATATATAAAATATATATATATATATATATATATATATGTGTGTGTGTGTGTGTGTGTGTGTGTGTGTTTTGTGTGTGTGTACGTATGTATATATGTATATACCGGTGTAATGTCCAATAGTTAGATTAAGCTCTGAACCATTGTGTTTAGAAATGGTTAAAGATATTTTACTAGAATTTTCCGAGGTTTTTCTAAAACTATTGGAATCTGATTTGATCAATAAGAATTCTTTTTCTGTGAATCGTAATGAAATCGATCGAAAAAATGGCATGTTCATCATTAATTAATCATGGTTAACGGTCGGAAGCTCATGAAGGATTGAAATTAAGTTCAAATATATATATATATATATTATTCGAGGATCATTTTCCAACTTATTCAAGATGATCTTCGCCCTCTTTAAACTTAACCTTCCCCTTTGTAACAAGGTGCCTCACAGGTTTCACGAGATTTCATTTTCAAGTCTTTTTTTTCACTGGTCAATGGCCTGCCATGACAGAAACTTCTCTCACGTGCCAAACGTCTTATGATTTGAGTTGGATCTTTTCTAATTCATATCCTCTAAGTTGAAATGATGACCCCTTCCTGTTGTGACCTCCCGATCCAGTTTTTCTTCCTCTCTGATCCTTCTTTTTAAACTTATCCACTGTTTCTTGATGGTTCGTGAATGAACAAGATAGAAGCGAGAGTAGAACGTTGGTACGATTTCAAAGACCTGAATGATCTTTTTTTCCTCTCACCATTGCATTTAGAATCTTGGTTGAATCTCAAATGGTATTTCAGTGATTTTTAGTGTGAGGATGACCTCTTATCTAAAAACTGGAAAAGAAACATTTATATGTGTTTTTTAGATATTAAACATTTTGTGGGATGGAAAATTTAGCTCAGGACAATTTTGTTGACCGGTATCTCAAATGTTATATATGTTTGATTTTTGTGTGCACGTTGTGTTTTCTCATAAATATAAACTTCAACTTGTCGAATAACGAAAGGATTATCGGATTAGCCAATAATCTTGCAGGGATACAGAAGGCATCCCAAGTCACGTGGTTACATGACCCCGTCAGCAGCAGTCGTTTTTCAGTTCATGAACAGCAACCCAACGGTAAGATTTCTTTCTTTTAGCCTGGGCTCTTTGGCTCAGGTTGAGACTAAATCTGCAAAAGTAGCTTACAACCACATGGTTCCGTTTCTATTTGAGATATAGATTAATGCGGCCCGTTTAAATCTGGAGTTCTAAAAATGACATCTCCATGTCAGGAGTATCTCCAAATTATATGCAAGAGCTTTCCTTTTTGTACCTCCGTTCCATTGCGTCTGTGAACTACGGTGTTATTATAGATATAATAATGGCCATAAGGCGAGAAACGTAAAATGGAGAATAAATATTTCTTCCCTATCTCTACTCTAGCTACAATGTGAATTGATTCCAGTACTTGTCGTGTACTACAAAAAATGCCAGATATACTAAGTTGATATATATATATATATATATATATATATATATATATATATATATATATATATATAGAGAGATAGATAGAGAGAGAGAGAATTAATAAAAATAATATTTGTCACTTAGCTGATTGATGTTATATTCAGAGCCTTATTTATGCAGTAGTTATTGGTGTTAGGTTGATTTTTTTTCTCTTTGTGTGTGTTTATGTGTTGGTTATATATATATATATATATATATATATATATATATATATAATAAAAAAAAAAGACATGAGGAAAAATTATACTTCATAATATACTTGGCTAATATAGGTTTTCGTCTTGTTTCTTTTTATTCATTTTGTTTCTTCTACGTACATTCAATCAGAATATTTACACACACACACACACACACACACATATGTATATATATATATATATATATATATATATATATATATATATATAGGATTAACATGAGTAAAATTTTGTCCAATTTCCAAAAAACGCGTTCTTCCGCGAAAACTTACATGTTGACGTATATGCGGAAAATTAGATAAAGAGGGCGAGAAAAGAAATCGCCGAGTATTTATAGTCTGGAAAGCGTCCCCTAATAGCAGTTTCGAAAATTAGAAGAAGGTAACTCTACATCTACTGCCAGTAATATGTACAGCACATGTCTCCTGTGATTACTAAGAAATACACATTTTGGTCATAAAAATTTTAAGGGTACACTTTCTTCATATGTATTTTTGTAAATGTTATTTATTCGTTATGAAAATTAAATGATAGTATTGTCGTCGCCGCCCCATTTTGTCACCTGGGAATCAATATTTTTATACCCAATCCGCCACTCTCCAGGTCGTTTTTTTACAATGGGAAGACTTGTAGTGAATGCGAAATAATAGTAAGTCCCTTCACCCACTCCCTTCAAATTCGGAGGACTAAGGAAGAAGGAAAACTTTGCCTAGACTAGGTTGCATTTGTCATTCATGTACATTTGTGGCTAGTCTGTCTTCAACGCTTAATGTGTGTAGTAGTAAGTTAACTGAGAAGTGTTGCGTTTAACAATGACAGGATATTCATATCTTGAGCAAGCAAATAGGATTTTTATATACAGCCGCGCAAATGGTATTATTCAACCATTGCTACTGTTTATCGTTGGGTTGCTGGGAAAGGATCCATGGCACCACAAACTATAGTAATAAGTATTTTGGGATTGTATCTTGGATTGCGCATTTAACAACGTCTGTCGTAAACTTTAAACTTAATGTTCCAAAAACGAAGGATTTGCGGACATTTGTTTATATGGACTTTTGTCACTGTTTTGGGATGAGAAACCCGCCCCCACCAAATTTGTAAAAGTATTTTTGATACCCCCTGTATAGTTTGTACAAACGAGAAAGAAGTAAATAAAAGCATTGTGATTTCTTAAAAGAAAAAAAGTTATCGGAGAATGATTAGTAAATAATTAAGGCGTTGATAATTTGTTGACGGCCCTCGGTTTTCTCCATGATTGAGTCATTAAAAATAAAAATATCTCTCGTTTAATATGACAGGATTATTGTTTGTGTGGCATTTAGCAACCTTGGCTGACATTTTAAGCGTGTTTTCCTTTTGGGAGAAGGCCGTGGCGGGCGTCGTGTTGGGTAGGGACAGCTCTTAGAAGAGGCGTGGGACGTTTTGGCTGGGTGGCGGAGCCGAAGAACCTAAGTGTCTGTTATTCTTGCTTGTGTGGCTCGGTAAAAGGCAATTTGCTACCCCACCACGCACTCACTTTTATAGAAACTGAACGATAGCGTCTGCTTACGTTGGATTTCACTTGAGCACGTGCGGTTATCGACTACGTACATAGACATGCACGCCCTTGTCAAGGTTGACTACGGGAGTAGCGGATCAATGCTGTTACTATCTAGGCGGGTAATGTAGCTATCAAAGAGCAATTTGAGGAAGTGTCCAGTCACATGCTCTTTCTTCCGTTAAGTGAAGCTAGTCTGGTTGATTTTTACGATATGTCAACCCCTGTTGGAAGCACGGGTTGTAAATTCAGGGTGTCGAATTCAATTCCGTTTCTATCCTTAGAAACTATTATGAATGTATGTGCTTATAAAACTCAGTAAATTTCAAAATAAATTAGTAAAAAATTCGCTTGAAAATAAAACAAGTCTAGGGACTTTAATTTATTTCTATAATTGAATTTAAAGTTTGTAAAGTAAGCGAACGCGGTATTTCGTTTTTAACTAGTACTTTTTAAATATTAACATTTTTATTCAGCAATTATGTAATATCTATTTTTTATTTCATACTTTCTTAATTAGATAATAGTTTAAAGTTTTTTTATTAATTAGATAATTGTTTAAAAATTTTTAAGGATTATATCATGTATACATTTCCATACGTAGAAATTCTGAACGTTTTTTTCAATAAAAATTTAAAAAAAAATTATTTTAAAAATATTATGGGTTAAACGACTGTTATGTGATTTTCAAATTTCGATTCGTAAATTTACTTTTTCTTTAACGTTATCATTGCATTTCGTGCGCGAAAGCAATAAAGAATTTTAAACGATTTTTGAAGTTAATGAAAAAAATTTTAAAAATGGAAAAAAAATTTGTAAAAAATACATCATTCATCGAAAAAAATTTATTTCTTCATAAAATAATGTCCTTAGTATAACGTATTTACAAAAACAGGTGAAAGCTTTTCTAATTAATTAATGTCATACTTTTTTAAATTTTTTTTTTAATTCAAAGCAGATTTTTCATGAAACCGGGTACTTTTAAAAAAAACAAAAAAAAACTGGTGATTTACTTTCTACCTGTTTATAACAAATCCCGCACGTGAAGATTTAATTTCTCGAAATTTCATGAAAATATGAAAGTGGGTTAAAAAAAAATCTCTTTTTAACAGGATTTTCTGAAAAAAAAAATTCAAAAATAATTTCATTCATTTCTGAATAAGTCCTGAAAGTCTCATTAAAATCCGACAATTATTTGATTTTTGCAAGAATTTCCTAATTAACGTGTATTTTCCTCGGGAAAAGCGCAAAATAAAACAAACCTTTTTTTTAGTTTTCTCGCGCTGTCTTAAAAAAAACAAAACTTTTAACCAAAATTTTCTACGTGCTAAAAAGAAGTAAAAAATTTCAAAAAATATTTAAAAAATACTTTGGTCTTTCCTCTTCATAACAACATAAACATATTGAGACAAAATTTTGTTTCCGTTGATTTATGGAGCTTTATTCAACGTGATATGCTGCTTTTTTACCTGACCTAATGGAGAAACCTATTTTAAAGTATAAGATGCAACTTAAGTAACTACATTAAATTTGATTTTATTTGGACAAAAAACCATTTAACAATAAAAAGTTATCATACAACAGCATCATATTTTGTTTTCGCCAACAAGACAAGGAAAACAAAGACGGTAGGCCAAAAGATATTTTATTGGAAAAACGGTACAAAACAGAACACACACACACACACACACACACACACACACACACACACACACACACACACATATATATATATATATATATATATATATATATATATATATATATAAAGGCATAAGATTTGGGACGACCTTGTATTTCGTAAATGAGATATTTTTATATTCTTTTAAAGTATCATATAAAATTTCAATAACTACAGCGCACTTGCTTTTATTTTGACAAAAATAGCATTTAACAATAAAAAGTTACCATACAACAGCTTCATATTTTGTTTTCGACAATAAAACCACCAAAATGAGGAATCCAAATTCGAACTTTTTCCTAGTAAGAAGAGCCTGGAGAAAGACTGAAAAATAAGAAAAAATACACTGTAGATACAGAAATTTTATCCCTTATTTAAAAAATAGAAAAATAATCACTTAAAAATGTAAAGTTACTATACAACAGCATCATATTTTGTTTTCGCCAATAAAACCACCAAAATGATGAATCCAAATTCGAACTTTTTCCTAGTAAGAAGAGCCTGGGGAAAGACTGAAAAATAAGAAAAAATACACTGTAGATATAGAAATTTTATCCTTTAAGAAATACAAAAATATCTCATTTTAAGTTGTTTTTGTAAAGAAATGCAAGATAGCCACAAAATTTTGACCTGTAGTATATATATATATATATATATATATATATATATATATATATATATATATATATATATATAACTCTTTCTTCTGTTAGATGAAGTTTGATTTTACGATATGTCAACCCTTAGTTTGATTTTACGATATGTCAACCCTTGTTGAAAGCCCAGATTGGGAATTCAGCATGTCGAATTCAATTCCCGTTCGATGTTCTTCCGTTAAATTCCCGCCAATGAATACATCTTCCTCCAGATATGGGTTAAATAGCAGGACAAACTTGGTTTTCTTGAGGTGATAACCAGTGGAAAACTCTGAATTGGAAGCCAGTCTAAAGAGTAATGGTCTATGTCAAACTCGAAAATATCTTTAAATTACCCGTTATTCTAATAGATACAAATTATTTAAGTAAAAGCTCTGATATATGATATATATATATATATATATATATATATATATATATATATATATATAAGTAATGAAGAACTTCGTAATCCGTATGGGTAATCCCAAGGAGGATGAAATCCTGAGAGCTCAATGTAAATCCAGAGCTAATATTTAAAAGAAAAACAGACCACTTTAAGGTACCATTATAATAATTTATTTCGCCAGAGTCCTTTTAAAGGACGCCGGATTATCAGATAGCACTTTCAAAAATAAAATGAAACGAAAAATGAATATCCATACGGATTACCAAGTCCTCATCTTTGTCGCCATATTTATTACAACGTTTCGGCCCTTCAGTATCTGTCTATATTTCTGAGATGAGGTATTATGTACATTATTCGAACTATTGTCCTCATTTTTGTCGCCATATTTATTACATCGTTTCGGCCTTTCAGTATTTGTCTATATTTCTGAGATGAGGTATTATTTACATTATTCGAACTATTGTCCTCTTCTTTGTCGCCATATTTATTACAACGTTTCGGCCGTTGTACGCTCCGGCCTTCTTCAGGTGGTTGGACTGGGGTAGACTGTCCACGTGCCATGTTTTTAATAGATGTCTCCTGTTAATTTCCCTCTGAATGTTCTCCACTGCCTTAACCGAGTATTGAACTCACACCCTTTGGGTCCTGTCACTGGATCTAACAAACTTTATCCACTGTGTCATGTGTCCTTCTGGACATCTTGGTATGAATTTCTGGGTATTATAAACCTAATGTCTTCAGCTACCATTTTTAGCAGTACTCATATTGCAATTTTTCTGTTATCATTGCATTATTTTTTTCCAGATCTCATATTGCAACTTTGTTGTTATCATTGCTTTATAGAAATAAATACAATATGGGAACCAGTAATAAGGAGTGTCGGAGAAAAGCAATGATAACAACAAAGGTGCAATATCAGTGTGAGTTCAATACCCGGTTAAGGCAGTGGATAACTTTCAGAGGGAAATTAACAAGAGATAACTGATAATTGATATCCATTAAAAACATGACACGTGGAACTAGAACAGTCTACCCCAGTGAGCGAAATAAAAGGTTCGGTTCGACATTCCAACCGCCTGAAGAAGACCGGGGCGTACAACGGCCGAAACGTTGTAATAAATATGGCGACAAAGATGAGGACAATAGTCCGAATAATGTAAATAATCTAATGATTTTTTTTCTTTTTCTTTTAGATTTAACAAGTTAAGTCTTTGGCAATTTCAACCATGGAAAGATTAACAAACAACGAGTTATCGAGGCCTATTACGAAAATGACGTTCAAACAGAAATGAATTTCGCGATTTTTTGGTCAACATAATCGACCAACCGAGATTGCAATTGAAAATGATGTAATGTTGTTATGGAGAGGTTCAATTTCTGCGCGCAATGACGAATAGAGGGGTCTGGATTGTTGGTCACATTCTCGTGCACTGCAACAATGTTTTCAGCTGAACGGCGTAAACGAGCACGCAATGGTGTTTTCACATCTGCCACCGACCTATTTTTTTTTAATTTAGGAACAATTTTCCAATTGCACTGTTGAAACTTTAACATATTGTTTGATTTTTAATCTCTCCATGGTTGAAATTTCCAAAGCCTTTGTTGTTAAATCTAAAACAAAAAGAAAAAAAATCATTAGACGCTTAAACTTAATTCACATTTAAAATCGGTTCAAGTTATTGGAACACCCTTATTTTCCAAAATGACACAAACATAACTTGAAATAGTAAAGAATAAATTTATTCAATAAAACCGCCATTGGCTTCACCCATAGCCTCCAGACGACTTCGGAATCTCTTGCAACTCTTCTGGAGGGTTTCCTTGTTTAAGTTAGGAAATGCTGCCATAATCCTTGCTTTCAGTTCATCTTTGACGTTACAAGAATTTTTTGACCTCTCGCAATGGTGTTTTTACATCTACCACCGACCCAGTTTGTTTGAATTTACGAACAATTTTTCTAATTTCACTCATAATCTTTAAAACGTTGTTTGATTGTTAATCTTTCCATGGTTGAAATTGCAAAAATCTGAAAGAAAAAGAAAAAAATCATTAGACGCTTAAACTTAAATCATATTTAAAATCGGTCCAAGTTATTGGAACACCCTTTAAATCAATCAATGTTTCTTTCTTTCTTTCTTTCTTTCTTTCTTTCTTTTGTAACCCGCAAAACGATATTTGTAGGCATTTACATTCAAACGAATTAATCAAACAAAATTCTATAGAAGACGCTCTTATTTACAAGGCATAGCCTATTCTGTAGAAGCAGAAAGAATTGAGCATAAAACAACAGTTTTCGACACTACTTATAAAAAAACATGTCACTCAAGATGTAGGCGATTATGGCTAATCACATCATCTTTTTTTAAATATATATATATATATATATATATATATATATACACACACTAACTGCCATTTCTTGAAAAAAAGGAGTGGTTTCCTATTGCGTTCTCGACTGTTATAAATTCAGAGTTTTCGAAAGGTTTCCACCCAAGGCTAGAATAAACAGTCTACCCTGCTATTTAACCCATTACTGAAGGGAATGGAGAAAAGTTGGGATTATGCCTTTCCCAACGAAATTTGCGTGAAAGTGAGCGCAATGGGTTAGACTGGAATTCGAACCCAGTTCGCTGAGTTCACTTTCCACGCTGTTAGTCGTTATACTTCAGCTCCATATTGGTTGCCCACTTTTAGATTTTTATAACTTTCCCGTTCCTTTTATATCGTGTGAATGCGCGCTCGTTTCATAGGCTGAGGTAGGGGAATGTTGTTCTTTGGCTCTTGAGGAAGAGGAAGGTTTTTTTTTTGTTTTCTGTAAAATGAAAGTGGGGCGATTTCATAAAAGTTCTTGTAGAAGGACGTATGTACAATGTGACCTGAGTATTTAAAAAAAAAAAAATGGAAACCATATTCTAGCATTAATGAACTGGTCAGTAGAGAAAAAAAAAGTAATCTGCTCATCAGAGGAAGGTCACCACTTAACTTCCTTAAGGACACATCGCTTAAATTACATCAAGTGCTTCAAAGGCTTACACTCCTTGAGTGCATCCAGAACGTCATAAAAAATCTTATGCATATTGTCAGGGACGTCTCGATATCATCATATAGACTGTTTTCTTTGGTTTCTTTCTTTCTTTCTTTTCAACAACAACAACAACAAAATTTACTGTTCCTGTCTTCCTTTCTTTTTTCGTTCTTTCTTTTTATTTACCGTTTCTTTCTTTCTCTTTCTTTGTTTTCTTTCTTTCAGGTTTTCTTCTTCTTTTTCCGTTCCTTATTTGTTTTTCAACAACTTTTCTTTCTTTCAACAAACAACAACAACTTCATTTACCGTTTTCCGTCCTTCTTTCTTTCTTCCTTTCTTTCTTTGTTTCTTTCTTCTTGGTTAAAATTTTTTGTCTTCCCTTTCTTTGTTGTTTGTTTGTTTGTTTCTTTCTTTCTTTCTTCAGCAAATCGATCTTTCTTTTTTATTTAACAAGTCTTTTTTGTTTCCTGTTTACTAAGTTTTTAGGTTACCGTTTCCTCTAAGAACAACTTTGTTTCTTTTCTTTCTTTCTTTCTTTCTTTCTTATTTACCGTTCCTGTCTTTCTTTCTTTCTTATTTACCGTTCCGTTTTCTTTCTTTCTTTCTTTCTTTCTTACCGTTCCCGTCTTTCTTTCTGCCAGATCACGTTGAAACACCGGTTCTCGTACGCCAATCGAAGTTAAGCAACGCCGATCTAGGTCGGTAACTAGATGGGTGTCTGCTTGAGAATACCAGGTTCTGTAAGCTTGGATGTGCGGGTGGTGTATTGGATAACGGCCCGGAAGTGGAAATCGGGGAGATCTGTCATAAGTAAATTATTATATTCTCTATAACTTTCTTACGATCCCAAAATATTTTCTGGATTTAAATAACCTGCAAAGTTTTGATAAGCCGTAAAAAAATAACAAATCAATCAATCAAGTCATGTTTTCTAATAGCATTTTCTAATAAGTATCTCCTTTCATTCACATCTTATCGCCAATTACATCCGCATCACGTATTTAAACTAAATTAGATCCTATCTTCCTTCCTCTATTTGCTCCTGTTTGTGCACATACTTTTGCACCTGATTTTGCATTTTTTGAACCAGTTTTTGCATCAGTCTTTGCTCCTGATTTTGCTTCTGTTTTTCCTTCTGATTTTGCACCTGTTACTGTTTCTGATTTTGCTCCAGTTTTTGCTTCTGATTTTGCTCCAGTTTTTGCTTCTATTTTTGCATCTGTTTTTACACCTGGTTTTGTTTTCTAATTTTTTTCTTACTATATGTTTTGCACCTGTTTTTGCTTCTAATTTTGCTCCAGTTTTTGCTTGTGTTTTTGCATCTGTTTTTACACCTGGTGTTGTTTCTAATTTTGCCCCTGTTTTTGCATCTGTTTTTGCTTCTAATTTTGCTCCAGTTTTTGCTTGTGTTTTTGCATCTGTTTTTACACCTGGTTTTGTTTCTAATTTTGCCCCTGTTTTTTCACCCGTTTTGCAGCTGTTTTTGCTCCTCTTTCGCACCTGTTGTTCTCCTGTTTTACCCCTGTTTTTGCCCCTGATTTTACACCTATTTTTGCACCAGTTTTGGCTCCAAATTTTTCACCTGTTTTTTTCACACAGTATTTCTCTGGTTGTATAATTTGCATTCAATAAAACAATAAAAGTTTGGTTTGGTCTGGTTGTTTTTGTTTAGCGGCATATCGACACCTCCATGGATTATTTCATGGCGAAATCTAAATGTGAAAATTCAAACTCTATAATTAACACAACAGAACAACATTATTTAAAGATTAAATTTTAATATACACTTTACAATTTACACTTAGCTGCGTTTTTTTTTATTTTTTTTTATCAAATAATCTAACAAACTCAAATTATGAGTAAAACTTGATTCTCCTTACAAGAAATGAGATCAAGCATAAGAAATTGTTTTATTTCAATTTGTTTATTTTTTTGACTTTGGAAAAATTAGATACAATGAACTTTCACCAGCATCTCGTCTGTTTAAAATTTCCACTTTTTGCGATAACTCCAAAGTTGTTCTTTTCCTCTTATTGCCATCATCTTTTGCACCAATACAAGCCATTAGGGTGAAATAAGCATAAGCAATTATCCAAAGTATATTTCCTGAAAAACAGAAATTTCAAATCAGTTACATATCACCCAAAATAGTTCAAATATACACATCAAAATCATGTCCGGATATAAGGTACTCCAGGTATGAGGGATTCTACTGTAATTTATTTTTTTGTTACTATATGTTTTGTGTATATTTTTAGTTTATATTTTTGTGTATACTATATGTTTTGTGTATATAGTCCAGATGATTTAAATTAGTTTCTTTTTTGTTTCTATTTCTGTCACATTAGCTATTAAATATCCCACATTGTTATAACAGAAGATCTGTCAAATATTTATTAATAAAGGGATCCTTGAAGAGTAAAGGTCATTACTCAATCATTACAGGAGTAAGGATCATTACTGGATCATTACAGAAGTAAGGAACATTACTAGGTCATTACAGGCATAAGGGTCAATACAGAAGTAAGGATCATTACAGGAGTAAGGATCATTACAGGTGTAAAGATCATTACTCAATCTTTACAGGAGTAAGGATCATTGCAGGATTAAGGAAAGATCATTACTTGATCATTACAGAAGCTTTTTCAATTTCAGTCCAGGTTTCATCACAATCATGCATCCAGTCGCTATCTTGTTGCAGATCTGTCTCGTTGTCATCCTTTCCTCTTATTCCCATCGTCCTTTGCACCAATACAAGCCATTAGGCTGAAATAAGCATAAGCAATTATCTGAAGTAAATTTCCTGAAAAAAAGAAATTTCAAATCTGTTACATATCACAAAAATACATTATTTACATTATTCGGATTATTGTTCTCATCTTTGTCGCCATATTTATTACAACGTTTCGGCCGTTGTAACCTCCGGCCTTCTTCAGGTGGTTGAAATGTCAAACTGAACCCTTTATTTCGCTCACCGGGGTATACTGTTCTAGTTCCACGTGCCATGTTTTTTGATGGATGTCAGTTATCAGTTATCTCCTGTTAATTTCCCTCTGAAAGTTCTCCACTGGCTTGTGATAAATATGGCGACAAAGATGAGGACAATAGTCCGAATAATGTACCTAGTGTACATAATACCTCATCACAAAAATATAGACAGAAACTGAAAGGCCGAAACACTGTAATAAATATGGCGACAAAGATGAGGACAATAGTCTTAATAATGTAACTAGTGTACATACTACCTCATCACAGAAATATAGACAGATACTGAAAGGCCGAAACATTGTAATAAATATGGCGACAAAGATGAGGACAATAGTCTGAATAATGTAACTAGTGTACATAATACCTCATCACAGAACTATAGTCAGATAGTGAAAGGCCGAAACATTGTAATAAATATGGCGACAAAGATGAGGACAATAGTCCGAATAATGTAACTAGTGTACATAATACCTCATCTCAGAAATATAGACAGAATCACAAAAATAATTCAAATATACACATCCGGATTTGAAGGATTCTACTGTATCACAATATTGGAATACTGGAAAAACTTTACCCGGTCTGATGAGTCTCAATTTCTGCTGCGATATTCGGATGGTAGGTCCAGAATTAAAAGTAAATAACATGTAGTTATGGACCCGTACTGCCTTGCATCAACGGTTGAAGCTGGTGATGATAGTGTAATTGTATGGGCATTATATTCTTCGCCTACTTTGGAATCATTGGTGCCAGTAAAAGGTCGTTTAAATGACGCAGCCTCACTAAGTATTGTTGCTGACAACGTGTCTCATTTCATGACGACGGCGTATCCATCATCTTGCGGTCAATTCCAGCAGGACAACGCAGCGTGCCACAAATCAAAAATAGTTCCTGAAACGCGAGTTGCGTTTCCTGTGGCCGCTATAGTCACCGGATCTCTGTCCCATAGAACAACTTTGCGATGTGGTGGAAAGAGAGATACGAATTCTGAAGCCAACCAAACCTAGAAGAATTACAGGATGCCATAATAATTCAAAGAACGATCTCCAGAACATTGTCCGAACTCAGGATATAAGACAATTCCAAAGGCAAAAGAGAATCCAACCCAGTGTACTAAATCATACTTATTATAAAACCCAGGTTGTGTGTGTGTGTGTGTGTGTCTGTACGTTTATATATTGGATCGGATTTCTTACATTTTTCAACCGATTTCCACAAAACGTCACAGGACTACGTAAAATTACCTTGCGGTGGTTCTGACAGCACCAAAATTGAAAAACACTATTGTTTTTCGCAAAAATCAATTTGAAAACACGATTAAGAGGCATCGCTGTCGCGAGAATAAAAGGAAATGGCAACTCATATCGAGTTACACTTATTATAAAACCAGGTTGTTTGTTTGTGTGTGTGTGTGTTGTGTTCGTTTATATGGGATCGGATTTCCTACATTTTTCAACCGATTTCAAATAAACTTCCCTTTTTTTTGGCAGGTAGTGTTTTTATTGTCTTGCGCACTTTTTCTTTTATTTTTACATTCAGAATGCTTTAAAATTCCATTTACAAGACAATTGTTTATAATAAAATTCTATTCAATCAGTAGACTCATAATGATTGAAAACAATGTTTTTGTTTGAGTTTGACCAATTCGTAAAAAAAAAAAAAAAAAAAAAAAAAAATCTAATTAAGACATGCGTATCCATCAACCTTAAACAATAATCTTTGTCAATTTTATTTTTCAGTCTTTATGATGGTCGATACTTGATCTATCTCTTACTGTTACATCCCCGGGCAACGCCGGGCTCTACTGCTAGTACTTAATAAATTGACTGGTGAGTTTATTTCGATTGCCCGTGAGATGAATATTTATTGATTGATTGATTTGATTGTTTAACGGCATATCAACACCTTACGGAAAATTAAATGCCAAAAATTTACGTTTTCTTCACTGAACGTCATCCAAGGCTAGAGGGAAAAGTCTACTCTGGTATTTAACCGATAGATGAGGAGATGGAGTAGAAATGAAGGTACGTCTTTTCGAAATATAAAGTAAAACGTAACAGACTAGGAAATGTAAAATGAAAAAAAGCTAAGGAAAAACATGTAAAAAGGAAGAAGGAGCAAATAAAAAAAGTAAGAATAGAGAATCTGTCTATATCTCTGAGAAGAGGTATTATGATTTCCTGCATTATTTACATTATTCGGTATTGTCTTCATTATATTCATTTCGGCCTCCTATATCTCTGAGAAGAGGTATTATGATTTCTTGCATTATTTACATTATTCGGTATGTTATCTTCATCTTCATTGCCATATTCACAACATTTCGGCCTCTATATCTCTGAGAAGAGGTATTATGATTTCTTGCATTATTTACATTATTCGGTATGTTATCCTCATCTTCATTGCCATATTCACAACGTTTTGGCCTCTATATCTCTGAGATGAGGTATTATGATTACTTGCATTATTTACATTATTCGAACTGTTATCTCCATCTTCATTGCCATATTCACAACGTTTTGGCCTCTATATCTCTGAGATGAGGTATTATGATTACTTGCATTATTTACATTATTCGGACTGTTATCCTCATCTTCATTGCCATATTCACAACGTTTTGGCCTCTATATCTCTGAGATGAAGTATTATGATTACTTGCATTATTTAAATTAATCGGACTGTTAACCTCATGTTCATTGCCATATTCACAACGTTTCGGCCTCTATATCTCTGAGATGAGGTATTATGATTACTTGCATTATGTAAATTATTCGGACTTGCATTATTTACATTATTCGGACTGTTATCCTCATCTTCATTGCCATATTCACAACGACTCGACCGTTGTACGTTCCGGCCTTCTTCCGGTGAATGTAATTTTGAACCGAACCCTTTATTTCGTCCACCGGGATAGATTGTTCTAGTTCCACGTGCCATGTCTCTTCCAGATGTCTCAGTTATTTTCCTTTAACACAACTCTCCAAATTTTTGGTTCACCACCACTGTGGCCAGGTATTGAAATCACAAGTCTTTGGGTCTAGTCACTGGATTTAACCGACGTCTTTATCTACTCAAGGACACATGACCTAATGGTTAAAGATGTTGGTGAGATCCAATCACCTGAAGAAGGCCGGAGCGTACAACGGCCGAAACGTTGTGAATAAATGTAAGAAGAGAGAAAGCTGTAAAGAAGAAAATACGAATAAAAGAAGAAAAAATTAAAAATATCATTTTTTTCATTTTTAATTTTTTTAAATGACAAAAAAGAAAACGGTAAGAAAAAGAAAAAAATGAAAAGGAAGGAAAATTTACAAAAGGAAGAAAAATGAGAATGAAAAAAAGTGAATGGTAAAGAAAAATGCGAGGAAAAAAATGAAAGAAAAGAATAAAGAAAAATTTGGGTAATAAAAGGAAAACAGTCATAAAAGAAGAAAAGAGAGAATGCCGGAAATAACGAAGAATAAACTTACGTGATGGAAGCGGCGATGTCGACCTCCACTTTGGTAGCTCTTCCGGAAGAGGTGAGGGCAGAGGTATGTTATAAAAATCCCTGCACCTCATACTCGAGGGGCTTTTTTGACCGACAGCGAAACAAGTTGTTATTATTTTTCCTGACTATTATTACTTTAGTTACCTGACCCTAGCGGAGAGGGTCGCAAATGAAGGGCGTTTTCTTTTGCAACCCGGTCATTCATCAATTAACTCCACGCTGGTCTTTTCAGTTGAATTCATTTTCGACATTTTTTTAGATTTTTATTTGTCTTTTAGTTTAGCTTTTCTTTTTTTTTTCTTCTTTTTTTTCATTTGCACGACCAGATTATTTGGGAATAGCTTAGTCTGACACAAGGCCACATGTATGGAGAACTCACTGAGGATCGAACTCACTGCAGTAATAGTAACTGCAAGAGTAGATTTTTATTATTATTATTAAAAAAAATTAAAGGAGGCACGGTTGAGTAATGGGTGGCGGCTGAGGAATCGGAGAGCCGAGTTCGAATTCCAGTCGAATCCGTTACAATCATTTAAGTCCTTGGGAAAGGCATGAATCCTCTTCTCCCCCACACGTTACGGGTAAATAGCAGGACAGACTGGGTTCTATAGCCTTGGATGGCAACTGGTTTAGGAGTAGAACACCTCTGAATTCAACCCCGACGGAAGGTCGTTTGGGGACCTTGGGACACACGACGCACCATGTCTCTGTATTCGGCTGTTCAAAAAGTGTGGATGGTTCAACACAAAACCTTCACCACTACAATCAAATCATATCTACAGGCGCTCTGGCTGTCGTTTCCTAGGCCTGACCCTCATACGTCGTAAAAGGGTCCCCGGTAGGCGATCAACGACGGTAGAGTCCACGATTATTATAATTATTATTATTCTATGATGAACCGCTTTTGATCAGGAGAGTTATCAAAATCATAGGACTGATTGCCGAGGTCTTATCTTGTCTTTCTTTTATCATCCAATATAAGGACCAAGAGCCAATCAAGGAAGATGGTCTTGTCAGTGGAATTTATTTTCGATAAGAGAGAAGATAAACTAAACAAAACAAAGCAAAACGAGGAAGAAGAAATTAAAGAAAGAAAAATGGTTACAAGATCAGAAAAAAGAAAAAATGTTTTTAAATGACAAAAAAAGAAAAGAATAAGAAAAAGAAAAAAGTGGAAAGGAAGGAAAATTTACAAAAGGAAGAAAGGCGAGAATGAAAATTAAAATGGCAGTAAAGGGCGAAGAATGGTAAAGAAAAATGTATTAAAAGAAAACAAATGAGATTCACCAGTGAAGAAAAAATGAAAGAAAAGAATAAAGAAAAATTTAGGCAATGGAAGGAAAACAGTCTTAAAAGAAGAAAAAAGAGAGTGCCGGAAATAACGAAGAATAAACTTATGTGATTGGAGCGGCGATGTCGACCGGGGAGTCGTAAGGCGCGAAATCCTCATTCTCCTCCGCTTTAATAGCCTTCCCTTTGGATTGGCGGAAGAGGTGAGGGAAGAGGTATTTTATAAAAAATTCCCTCCACCTCATACTCGAGGGGCTTTTTTGACCGACAGCGAAAGAAGTTGTGATGGTTCCTGTCTGTTATAACTACGGTTACCTGGAGAACCCACTGAGGATCGAACTCACTACAGTTATAGTAAACTGCAAGATCAGATTACTGATACTACTATTATTATTATTATTATTATTATTATTATTATTATTATTATTATTATTATTATTATTATTTTCTTTGATTTCTGGCGTTTACACATTTCTTTCCGGGTCCCGCCCAGGGACCTAAGGTTAGAAATGGCATCATGACATTTTCCACTGACAAAAAAAAAAAAAAAAAAAATTACATAGATAAAGCCCTTCGTAAAGTGTGGACTGTACTTGTCAGAACAATTTTTTGTATCTCCTTTAGGCATGGACTTCCAGGAATCCCTTCAATCAGTCTACTGCAATCTTTTCCAACCAGTCCTAGGGCTCCAACTAGAACAGGGATTGTTGATGTTCCCATATGCCACATTTTCGAGATTTCTATTTCAAGGTCCTTGTATTTTGACAGCTTTTTGAATATCTTTAAAGATACATTGCAGTCAGCAGGGACTGCCATATCAATAAGGAGGCACTTTTTTTTGTTTGTGGTCTTTAATAACAATGTATTATTATTATTATTATTATTATTATTATTATTATTATTATTATTATGATGAACCGCTTTTGCTCACGAGAGTTTTCAAAATCATAGGACTGACTGTTTAGGTCTCATTTTGTCTCGTTTTTAATTTTTTCATCCAATATAAGGACGAAGAGCCAATCAAAGAAGATGGTTACTGAATGGTGTGAACGGAAATGGAGTGTGTGTATATATATATATATATATATATATATATAATTATCTTGTCTTTCTTTTATCATCCAATACAAGGGCCAAGAGCCAATCAAGGAAGAATTCGTTTTCGACAAGAGAGAAAATAAAAAACAAAACAAAATAAAAAATCAAAACAAAACAAGGAAGAAGACATTAAAGAAAGAAAAATGGTTACAAGAACAGAAAAAAAAAAGAAAAATGGCGAAATATGAACAGAGAAATGCTGACAGAAAATAGGAAATAAATCAGGAAAAATGGCCGCCAAAGAAGAAAAGATTAATGAGAGAAGAGAAAGAAGAGAAAGAAGAGAAAGGAGAAAAAGAAGAGAAAGAAGAAAAAGAAGAAAAAGAAGAGAAAGAAGAAAAAGAAGAGAAAGAAGAAAAAGAAGAAAAAGAAGAGAAAGAAGAAAAAGAAGAAAAAGAAGAGAAAGAAGAAAAGAGAAATTGTCTGAAAAGAAAACAAAAGGGGGCGCCAGAGAAGTAAACGGGAAAACAAATGAAGTGGAAGAAGGCAAGAAAGAGGAAAAAAATAAAAGAAGAGAAAGAGAAACAGAGGGAGAGAAAGCGATGGAGAGAAAGCGATGGATTGAAAGAAAGAGAGAGGGTGAGAGTTAGAGAGAAGAGACAGGGTGGGTGAGAGAGAGAGAGAGAAAAAGAGAGAGAAAGAGGGAGAGAAAGAAAAGAAAAGACTGAGAGTGGGAGAATGGGAGGGAAAGAAAAAGGGAGAGAGGAGAGAATGAGAGAGGGGGAGTGTGTAAGAGAGAGAATGAGAGGAGGAGGGAGAGAGAAAGAAAAGAAAAAATAAACGTGTGTGTGAGAGAGATAGAGAGTGGAGGGATAGAAAGGGAGAGTGAGAGAGAAAAATAGGGAGAGTGGGAGAGAGAGTTAGGGAGAAGGAGAGAGAGAAAGTGAGAGAGAGGGAGAGGGGGAGAGTAGGTGAGAGAGAGAGAAAAAATGGAAGAGAGGGAAAGAAAGACAGAGAAAAGAAAAGAAAAGAAGGAAGGAAAAATAAAAATAAAGCAATATGACGGGACAAGTTTGAATGTTTCGTGGCCCGTGGATATCAAAACCAGATAACGTACCCAGGCAGAGGGAAGACGACAGAGAAGGGAAGGTGCAAGAGGGTGCGGTACAAGGGAGGGTACAAGGGAGGGTGCAAGGGGGGTGGGCTTTGATTTACTTCTCTTCAGTCTATTTTCTCTTTCTACTTCTTATCGTGCCGAGCTATTTAAAATAAAATAAAATAAAATAAAAATGGGAAAATGAAACTCCATAATAAAAATAGAAACATTGATCTAAAAATATGGGATATTTTTTTTTAAATAGAAAAAAAAAATCGTTAACGATACTTTTGTACGGAGATAACCTTAACAAAATCTGTAACAAAAGAGAAAATATTCAGGAAGTGCAGTCAAGTTTGACAAGCAGCAGCAGCACTCAGCAGCGGGCAGGTTAGGTAAAAAAAAATGGAAGCAAGTAAATAAAAAAGCAAAAAGAAGAAAAAGAAACAACAAAAAAGAAAGAAAAGAGGACATAAAAATAAAGAAACAGAATAAGTAAAAAAAAAAACAATAAAGAAAGAAAATTTTTATTGTTGTTTTTTATCCCAACACTCTGGCTCTATACGCTCTTCATTATTACTATTATTTTATTACTAGTTTTATTCCATCTTATTATTGTTGCTTTTTATCCCAACACTCTGGCTCTATACACTCTTCATTATTACTATTATTTTTATTTTTTTTATTACTAGTATTTTGACTCCATCTTATTATTGTTGCTTTTTATCCCAACCTCTGGCTCTATACACTCTTCATTATTACTATTATTTTATTACTAGTTTTATTCCATCTTATTATTGTTGCTTTTTATCCCAACCCTCTGGCTCTATACACTCTTCATTATTACTATTATTTTATTACTAGTTTTATTCCATCTTATTATTGTTGCTTTTTATCCCAACACTCTGGCTCTATACACTCTTCATTATTACTATTATTTTATTACTAGTTTTATTCCATCTTATTATTGTTGCTTTTTATCCCAACACTCTGGCTCTATACACTCTTTCATTATTACTATTATTTTATTACTAGTTTTATTCCATCTTATTATTGTTGCTTTTTTTATCCCAACACTCTGGCTCTATTACATTATTTTATTACTCCATTCATTATTACTATTATTTTATTACTAGTTTTATTCCATCTTATTATTGTTCCTGATTATCCCAACCCTCTGGCTCTATACACTCTTCATTATTATTATTATTTTATTACTAGTTTTATTCCATCTTATTATTGTTGCTTTTTATTTCAACACTCTGGCTCTATACACTCTTCATTCTTACTATTATTTTATTACTAGTTTTATTCCATCTTATTATTGTTGCTTTTTATTCCAACCCTCTGGCTCTATACACTCTTCATTATTATTATTATTTTATTACTAGTTTTATTCCATCTTATTATTGTTGCTTTTTATTTCAACACTCTGGCTCTATACACTCTTCATTCTTACTATTATTTTATTACTAGTTTTATTCCATCTTATTATTGTTGCTTTTTATCCCAACCCTCTGGCTCTATACACTCTTCATTGTTGCTATTATTTTATTACTAGTTTTATTCCATTTTACTATTGTTGCTTTTTATCCCAACCCTCTGGCTCTATACACTCTTCATTGTTACTATTATTTTATTACTAGTTTTATTCCCTCTTATTATTGTTGCTTTTTTATCTCAACACTCTGGCTCTATTTATTGTTGCTTTTTTAACTCAACACTCTGGCTCTATACAATCTTCATTATTACCACTTTTTATGAAATGTGATTTCCTCTGTCTTTTTTTTAACCCAAGGGTTGTTGCTAATCTCACGTATCCTATTCTGCCTCTTCTCTTAATGCTTATTAATTTTATTATTATTACTAATTTACCTGTTTTAATGATAATCTTTGCAGGTTCAACAGCTCGACATATGGATTAAAAGATTATCTTCCGACGTTTCCAACACCTCCGTAGCCAGTCTTTCATGGACATCGTCATAGTCAATTCAGCCACGGAAACCCTGTGATTTCTTCCTTCCAACAGTCATCTTTCCTGATTCTTTATGTAAATTTATATAACTGTCTCATAATCTTGGTTTTAAACTTTGAAAATTTCTTCAACATCGAATTCACTCATAAAAGAAAGAAATATCTGACAAAAGTGCAACAAATGAAGGCTGGAAATAAATTCCGAGAAAAAACAAAAAAAGCCAAGAAATCTAATTTTACGCAGAGAGCATCTAAAACGAGAAACCTTTCCCCTTGTAATTGAAGCCCGTTTTATAACTATCAGTATAATCTTTGGCAAGAATGAAACGGATAGGTATCAAAATTCTTTATACAGGGTGCGATGGGTAAA
This sequence comes from Acanthosepion pharaonis, assembly GCA_903632075.3. Lineage (NCBI taxonomy): Eukaryota > Metazoa > Mollusca > Cephalopoda > Sepiida > Sepiidae > Acanthosepion > Acanthosepion pharaonis. The sequence continues at coordinate 2,693,889 of CAHIKZ030005202.1, read as the reverse complement.
TTGTCGACATTTTTTATTTTTAATTTCGCGCATGCGCTTTGCTTGTTTTCGATTTCGTCGACTGCACGTTATAGAAGAGTTTTGTTGGGCATCGCCTCTGAGATAAATAGCACCATGACGCAATTGACACTTCCAGAAATTTGGAAACAGCATGCTGTACTGCTTGGCATTTGCGCCGGAATCTCCAATACGACCATTTCACAGTGTTTACGTTTCAATCTCAGAGGATTCGGAAGGAGTTGGATGTGTCTCATGGTGATTACAAAGGTACGGCAACTCGGAAAACTCCCTCTGATCGTTCTTAAAAGAAAAGAACTCCCGAATTTGTTAGTGAAAGCCTCAGACTCAACATGGAGGCCTACATCAAGTGCCTTGAGGAGGTAGTACTGCCCTGGGTCAAGAGGGTGGCTGCGGGAAAACCCTATGTTTGGCAAGAGGACTCTGCACTATGCAATACAAGCAGTCATGGCTATCAGACAATTTCTGCGATCACATTACTCATACATCTGGCCAACGAACTCTCCAAACTGCAACCCTCTTGATTATTATGTGTGGGGAGCAGTTGAGATGAAGACAAACAAAACTCCTTGTAACACCAAAGATGAACTTAAGGCTAGGATTATGGTAGCATTCATTAACTTAAACAAGGAGACCGTCCAGAAGAGTTGCAGAAGATTCCGAAGTCGTCTGGAGGCTATGGTTGAAGCCAATGGCGATTTTATTGAATAAATTTACTGTTTAGTATTTCAAGATATTGTTGTGTAATTTTGGTAAATATATCTGTTAAAATGAGATATTTGATTGATTGATTGATTGTTTTGTTTAACGGCATCTCAACCTTAGTGGTCATTTTATGCCGAAAATAGGTTTGAGTGACTTTAAAGAATCTTAAGTTAAATGTGTTTCTTGGTTTGAGTAGGCATCTTGAAGTAAGCAGTTTCAAGGAGGTATATATCTTGATATATTTGTGTTTATCCCAATATCTTCTAGATTTTGTTATAGAGACCAGTTTCTTTTATATATTCAAGTATTTTTGAAGGTTTTACTTGGAGGAATATTTCTTTCAGGTTTGTTTCTTTGTAGTACCTTTGGCGAGTTTGCTTCAAGTCTAAACAATTTGTCAAAATGTGACATATTGTATAAGCCTCCTGGCATGGTATTACAGATTGGAGCTGCCTCCTTCTTAAGGAGGTTGTGTAGATGAGAACAGAGTTAACTGACCCTGTGAAACAAGCTGAGACAGAGTTACCCGCTCTTGGCATAATATATAAAGTGGACCGGTGAACGTGGCCGGTGTTCTTTATTTGACAGATAGTACCGGATGTACTCGTCACACATTTTTCAGAGGTAAGAATGGGTGGTGCTCGAGTGGCCCATACGGAATCTTGATAATGTTACTTGTTCTTTTCTAGCCATTTCAGTGTAGTCATTTATTTCTTCAATTTGTTCCTTTATTGCATGTCATTTGTTATTGGTGTAAGAATTCCATGATTCTTGCCATTTGTTCATTTGATGTTTGTTAATTGTTGCTATTAGGTCTGTGAATGGAATTTCATCTTTTTTAGGGTTCCAGTTCTAGTGCCTTTTTTGCTGCCTGATCAGCTCTGTGATTCCCCTTTATACCGATATGACTGGGTAACCAGCGCAAGACTATTTCTTTATTTTTAGTAATTACATCGATCTTATTTAGGATTTTAGTTGTTAATAAAGAGTTGTCTGTTTTTCTATTTTTCAATGCAGTTAGTAAAAAAAAAAAAATATATATATAAAAAACAGACAACCGTTTAAATGAGATATCAGTGTTATTTTTTATTATTTTTTTGCGTCTTTTAGACGACAATTTATCCATCGCACCCTGTATCTACCTACCCACCCACCTCATCTGCATCATTCGAGATCATGGCAGATAGGTGATTTCACTGTTTTCAATAGATCTGAAAAAAAAAAGAAAAAAGAAGAAAGATATTTCTTATCAGGAGAAACAAAGAAGTTGTTGTACATGAAGATGACTGTTGTACCAGTCGTTATCGGAGCTCTATGAACTTCTTGAAGGAAAAAAAGACGATGTACTTGAAATTGAGGGATTTTTTTTTTAAATCTATCCAAAAGAGAAGCTGTACAGAAAACGGTTAAAATACTGACCCGGATACACAAATATTGAGGAGTGACGCTGTTATTTGATTTCAAAATTGTAAGCCAATATTTACGACTTTTCTGGTTACACCAAATGTTTGAAATAACAAAAAGAACAATCTGTACATAATAATGCAAGCTAGCTTCAAGAGGATATAAACACGAAGGCTGGAAATTTTTTTTTTTTTTTCGGAAATTACTTATGTCCAGTCATGTTAACCAAATAATTTCAAAACAGATTTTAAGACCAAGGCCGTTCGCCATATCCGGGTAGAAAAAAACCGGACCTAGATGTTTAAATATATAAACAAAAGATATAACCGCAGACCAGAATCTTTTCCAGAAAATAAAAAAAATGAATAAAATATCAGAAATATGGCGATCCCAGACCAACCACCGCCTCCAAGCAACGCGTCAAAATTTAAATGAAAAGCATGAGCGCAAATTAAAGAACTGCTATAGAAAGCATAACTAGTACCATAGCTGGGATTTTGAGATCTAAACCAACTGTCCCATTCAAGTTTTGAGACCAGATCTAGTTGTTGTGACTCTGCAAAAAGAAATGGATGTGAACAAAACAAAGGGCTGTTCTAGATTTTGACATCGAGGCCGACAACCGCCTCCAAATTCACCAGGTCTAGTTGTTGGGGGCACATAAATAAATAGCACGAACAAACTAGAAAATAAAAAAAAATACTTTGAGATTCTGAGATGTCGACCGACGTCCCCATTCAAGAAAACCGTTTCTTGTTTTATGTGTACTCTGGATAGAAAATCTGTGAGATCGTAGACATGGCCGTCTCCGTGAATATAAATTTCCTCTTAATGTGTACAGAACACTAGTATCGATCCTGTAAGCCAATGGGATAAGCTGAAGCTAGAGGTCTTGCTCGAGAATAAAAAAAAAAATAGAGTTTTGAAATATAGCTGACAATATCACAGGAGGCAAAGAGAATGGCAGCAAATAAACGAGGGCAAATCATCAAAAGGCAAGTAGAGAATTTCCAAGCGTAGCTCAGATGTTGCACAAAGCCGAAAGTATGGGGCACCCAGTGAGGATCGAACTCACTACTCAGTCGTAATTGTGCTAACCATTACACCACCTCGAGGTGTCCAAATCATCAAAAAGCAAATAACATAAACGCAAAAGTGTTTAAGACAATTGAGCATAAGTAGAAAAGAGTGTAAGGCAAGTGGGTGTAAGTATGAAAGAGTGTAAGGCAATAGAGCGTAAGTATAAAAAGTGTAAGGCAAGTGAGCGTAAGTATGAAAAAGTGTAAGGCAACTGAGAATAAGTATAAAAGAATGTAAGTCAACTGAGCGTAGGTATAAGAGAGTGTAAGGAAATTGAGCGTAAGTATAAAAGTGTAAGGCAAATGATCGTAAGTATGAAACAGTGTAAGGCAAGTGAGCGTAAGTATGAATGTGTGTAAGGTAAGTGAGCGTAAGTATGACAGAATGTAAGGCAGGTCAGCGTAAGTATAAAAGAGTATAAGTAAGTATATAAAGTATAAAAGATAAGGCAAGTGAACGTAAATATGAAAGAGTATAAGGCCAATGATCATAAGTATGAAAAAGCGTAAGGCAACTGAGAGTAAGTATAAGAGAGTGTAAAGAAATTGAGCGTAAGTATAAAAGTGTAAGGCAAGTGAGCATAAGTATGAAAGAGTGTAAGGCAAGTGAGCGTTAGTATGAAAGAGTGTGAGGCAAGTGAGCGTAAGTATGACAATATTTAAGGCAACTGAGCGTAAGTATA